>OY282413.1:10498490-11090850 GCA_958295455.1 Coleophora deauratella | reverse complement strand
ACATTATTTCGTTACAAATAATAATTAATAACATTATTGAGTAAATCACATATTATAACATATATTATGCGATAGTAGGTACCACACACTCTGTCAGTCTCTGGTTCCCATAGTACAAAAAAAAAAAGTAGAGACGACTCTATTTGTTGTCCTACCGACCTTGTTCTGAAACAATAGTTCTGTTTCGTTTTTGCGCGGATCGCGCGCGACTCGATGCTCCTACCGACTAAAACCTCACGGATGTCCACCTCATCGGCCGGAGTGGAGCCTCGGGACCGCTTTCGCATTCTCCGCTGCTACACGCACGCCGCTATCCGCCACTGCGGATCCACCTCAGCTGCCCCGACCAGAGCCAGGGCACACCTCATGGGACACGGGGCCCACCACCTTGTCGTGTCCCGTCCTCCGCAAAGACGCTCAGGGCATCAGTGAGCGTCTTGCCTACGCGGGCCTCTAAGCGTCAGGCGACAGACGTCCCCACGTCTGCCACCCGGAGGCCTGAAGGGCTGGGGTACGGACCGGACCTCAGCCCTGCGGCAGAAAGGATGACAGGCTCCGCCGCTGACCTACTCCTGCCGCGCAGAGATGATGGAGTCTCGCGCGGCTCCTCCGACCGGGACCGCGGACCGGGAGAGTGGCGGGAGAGAACACCAGATCTCCCTTCTCGCGCAGTCCCCGCCCGAACGTGGCGGCTAGGAAGCCGGTGACGGGGATAACCACAAGCAATCCCACTCCACCACGTTCCCACCTTCCAGCATCCCAAAAGGGAGCTCCACCCCGTGGCCCATCACATGTGTCCTCTGCTGTCCCAATCAGAGGATTACACGGAGGGCTCCTCCTTGTGCTGCGCTTCGTCTGGTCCCTCGCTCCAAGCCTGTCCGGTATGGGTAACCCTATCCGGCATAGCCTTGAAGGTCATTAGGACACTCAAGCCCCCCCACCACGACAAGGTGGCAGCACGACGGGGGGGGGGACTAACCTAACCTAAGGCGGAAAACACACTGCTCCGCTCACCGCGGCGAATTGCGGTGGAGCGGATTTAAACTTTGTACTGTAAAATGTTGATTTGTATACAAAAACCGCGGGGTACCACACACTGGCACCGCTTCTCGCCCGGAGGCGCGATTCGCACGACGGATCCGCGCTCCCGGATGGCGACGCGGTAAGATTCGCTGGGTACCACACACTGACGCCGCTTCTCCGTCCGGAGGCGCGATTCGCGCGCGATCCGCGCAAAAACGAAACAGAACTATTGTTTCAGAACAAGGTCGGTAGGACAACAAATAGAGTCGTCTCTACTTTTTTTTTTGTACTATGGGAACCAGAGACTGACAGAGTGTGTGGTACCTACTATCGCATAATATATGTTATAATATGTGATTTACTCAATAATGTTATTAATTATTATTTGTAACGAAATAATGTAATAATGAAATAATAATCCTAAGTAGGTTTATGATGTTATATTTATATTATGTTATATACACTGACTTGTAACTTGTGCTATTAAATAAATGCTCGGGGAGCGGGAGGGGGTGAAGCTCGGGTGCGGGGGATGAGGTAGGGAATTCTAAAATAATTATATAACCTGAAAACGAAAAATATTGTTAATGAACCAGATATGTGAATTGTTAGACTAAGGATTCAATAAAAAAAACCTCTTAGATTATTTATTTTTTCTTTTGTTCCAACTACCAGACGATCTTAAATCAACTCCCTGAGCGAAGCCGAGCCCAGTGAAGATATACTAGTTCACTTCGATGTTTTTCTAAGAATGTTTGCGGTAGTAAAAAATATTTTCGTTAAAAAATGAAGTAGAAGCGACTTCATTATCAACTCTGTTCTAATCAAAACGCTGTGACGTGGAATGCCACAGAACACAAAGATAACAGTAAGTAAAGTACTCCTGCTACGCGAAAGTTGTTTAACATGAAAAAACGGGCAATTTGCGTTTATAATACTGATAATTTGCAAAGAAATATTAAGAAATTAATATATTTATTAATCAAACCCGTTTCGTTATTCTATAACATACATTTTGTTGCTTCGATTTACTGAGTTTGCTTGCTGTTTTTCCGTGATTGAATCTTTACGCTGTGGTTTTGCATACGCATAGGTCAAGTTAGACTGGACGGAAAACATAGTTATATGAAACCATCGCGACTTACCATTCAAGGTTGACCTCTGTTGACAAAGATGTATACGTATATACAGGATAAAGTACTACCCTGCTTTTTGTAAGGAGTATTGTATGGAATTCAGTTTCTATACCTATTCTTGTTCTGACCTTGTTACAAACAAAAGCAACCCTTGTTACGTACATACACGTTCGAATATTAGATAAACGTATGACGAAAATCGTCGTGCACCGCAACTTCGGACGAAATTCGGACGGAAACCGCCCGGCGGTGGCGCGGAATCCGCGCCTTCGTCGTGCACTGCAGCTTTCGACGAAATTCCGACGGAAACCGTCCTGTGGAGCGGATCGCTGTCGCATGCGAATTTCGTCGCACCGCGCTCCCGTCCGAATTCCGCCTCAGTGTGATATACGCGTAACCTAACCTAACCTTTTTTTTGGGAAATCCGTCATGGATACCCAGTCACTGCGGGGGCATCAACCGGGTTATGCCGGACTCCTACCGGCTAAAACCCAACGGCGTTCCCGCTTCGCCGTATGGCAGGGGTCTGGGAAACTGGCAGAGCCTTTACATCCAGTCCCCCACCGGCGACTGCCACCCGAAGGCGACCCGGCTGCGTGAAGGGCAGATAATCTGCCCACCCGCGTTTGTAGGGCGCACCGGACGCAGAGTGCACCCTCCAACTGCTTCCTCAAAGTGGACAGTAGACCGGGGGGTCTGCTGTCTGGAAGCGATGGGGGCCAGGAGACCCGACCCCCTGCGGCGGATAAGATGTTAGGCTCCGCCGCCAACCGACGCCGCGCAGAGATGAAAATCTCTGGCGGCACCCGCCTGGGGCATCGATAAAATTGACGCCCCCGAGCATCCCTTTATTGGACCCTTCAGCAAGGGTCAAAGGGAGCTCCTCCGCGGTTGGCGCGAGACACATCCCTAGGGATAGTGTCAAGCGCCCCCTCCTGTGCTGCGCTTCGTCTGGTCCCTCGCTTCAAGCCTGTCCGGTATGGGTAACCCTATCCGGCATAGCCTTGAAGGTCATTAGGAAACGCAAGCCCCCCCACCAACGACAAGGTGGCAGCACGACGGGGGGGAACCTAACCTAACCTTTTTTTTTTATTTTTTTTTTATTTTTTTTTTTTATTTTTTTTTTAACGTTGGGAAATCCGTCATGGATACCCAGTCACTGCGGGGGCAGCAACCGGGTTATGCCGGACTCCTACCGGCTAAAACGCAACGGCGTTCCCGCTTCGCCGTATGGCAGGGGTCTGGGAAACCGGCAGAGCCTTTACCTCCAGTCCCCCACCGGCGACTGCCACCCGAAGGCGGCCCGGCTGCGTGTTGGGCAGATAATCTGCCCACCCGCGTTTGTAGGGTGCACCGGACGCAGAGCGCACCCTCCAACTGCTTCCTCAAAGTGGACAGCAGACCCCCCGGTCTACTGTCTGGAAGCGATGGGGGCCAGGAGACCCGACCCCCTGCGGCGGATAAGATGGTAGGCTCCGCCGCCAACCGACGCCGCGCAGAGATAATAATCTCTGGCGGCACCCGCCTGGGGCATCGATAAGATCGACGCCCCCGAGCATCCCTTGATTGGACCCTTCAGAAAGGGTCCAAGGGAGCTCCTCCGCGGTGGGCGCGAGACACATCCCTAAGGATAGTCAAGCGCCCCCTCCTGTGCTGCGCTTCGTCTGGTCCCTCGCTTCAAGACTGTCCGGTATGGGTAACCCTATCCGGCATAGCCTTGAAGGTCATTAGGACACGCAAGCCCCCCCACCAACGACAAGGTGGCAGCACGACGGGGGGGAACCTAACCTAACTTTTTTTTTTTTTTAACGTTGGGAAATCCGTCATGGATACCCAGTCACTGCGGGGGCAGCAACCGGGTTATGCCGGACTCCTACCGGCTAAAACCCAACGGCGTTCCCGCTTCGCCGTATGGCAGGGGTCTGGGAAACCGGCAGAGCCTTTACATCCAGTCCCCCACCGGCGACTGCCACCCGAAGGCGGCCCGGCTGCGTGAAGGGCAGATAATCTGCCCACCCGCGTGTGTAGGGCGCACCGGACGCAGAGTGCACCCTCCAATTGCTTCCTCAAAGTGGACAGCAGACCCCCCCCGGTCTACTGTCTGGAAGCGATGGGGGCCAGGAGACCCGACCCCCTGCGGCGGATAAGATGTTAGGCTCCGCCGCCAACCGACGCCGCGCAGAGATGAAAATCTCTGGCGGCACCCGCCTGGGGCATCGATAAAATCGACGCCCCCGATCATCCCTTTATTGGACCCTTCAGCAAGGGTCCAAGGGAGCTCCTCCGCGGTTGGCGCGAGACACATCCCTAGGGATAGTGTCAAGCGCCCCCTCCTGTGCTGCGCTTCGTCTGGTCCCTCGCTTCAAGCCTGTCCGGTATGGGTAACCCTATCCGGCATAGCCTTGAAGGTCATTAGGACACTCAAGCCCCCCCACCAACGACAAGGTGGCAGCACGACGGGGGGGAACCTAACCTAACCTTTTTTTTTTTTTTTTTTTTGACGCTGGGTAAAATGCATTACGCATACCCACCCTGTCGGGGGACAGGATGGGTTATGTGGGACTCCCCGGAAACGAATTTCCGGTATACCCACTAAACATCCCAGCGGCACTCCCGCATCGCCTTAGTGGCAGGGGACTGGGAAACCGGCAGAGCCTTTACGTCCAGTCCCCCGCCGGCGAAGCCCGCCTTCACGGCGGGCCCTTCACACCCCTCCGCATAGGGAGGGGTCCGGGAACGACCGTGAGTGCTCGGTCATCCCCGCCCGGCTAAGGTGGTGAGAAGTGCAATGCGGGCGGAAGCGCCCCCACGCTTGCCGCCCGCTACCCACCACCGGGAGGGTGAAGACGGTCATGCAGCCGCCTTCTCCTTCCCCTTCTCCGCCTGCGTTGCGCTGGAGCGAGAGGATCATCCTCCCGCTCGCGCTCCGCTGCCTCCTTCTGTGAGATGACCTCTTCACAGAAGGAGGCGACCGCCGCCCATGCCCTCTCGCCCCCCAACATAGCATTGACCACGCTGGGAAGCGAGAGGTCCGGCCCCACCGCCGCGACCAAGCTACGGCGCTGCTCGGACCACGACGGGCACACTTCTAGAGTGTGCTGCGCCGTGTCCATAGCCGCGCCGCAGTCATGGCAGGATGGGTTCTCCTCTCTTCCGATTCGATGCAGGTACGTTCCGAAGCAACCATGCCCGGACAATACCTGCACCAGACGGAAAGAGAGGAACCCTTGGGACCGCTCGAGCCAGTCTTCCAGGACTGGCCCGAGTGCGTCCAGCGTTCGCCGGCCGAAGGTGGCGGTGGCGAGGTCCTCCGCCCAGTGTTGGACGATGGCGTCCCTCGCCTCCCGCCGAACGGCCTCCCGCTCTTCTAGGGCCGGGCGCTCCCCGAGCGCTCTCCGACCCGCCGTCCACTCGTACACTCTGGCTAGCACCCACGCCTCGAGCTCCCAAGGAGGGGTGCCAGCCAGCGCGCACGCCGCCGCGAAGCCAACCGAGCGGTAGGCCCTCGCCACCCGCTGTGCAATGGCCCTTTGGGGCCGACGGATGGCGGCAGCGTTCTCCCTCCTGGAGAGGGAGTCCGCCCAGATGGGGGCCCCATAGAGGGCCATACTCCTCAAGTTGC
Source organism: Coleophora deauratella (assembly GCA_958295455.1). Classification (NCBI taxonomy): domain Eukaryota; kingdom Metazoa; phylum Arthropoda; class Insecta; order Lepidoptera; family Coleophoridae; genus Coleophora; species Coleophora deauratella. The sequence continues at coordinate 11,085,069 of OY282413.1, read as the reverse complement.
CGGCGTACAGACGCCGGCATCGCGCGCTAGGCCCCCCCAGGTTGGGGAGGAGCCACGATAGGGCACCCGCGGTCTTCAGCAGGCGCAACGACAGCCCGCTAAAATGCGGGCCGAAGCGCCACCTGCTGTCGAGTATAAGGCCCAGATACTTCATCTGGGCCTTAACCTACACCCTGACGCCCTCCACGAATATGTGGGCGTCAGGCGGGGTGCGCTGCCGAGGTCCGTGAAAGAACACGGCCTCGGTCTTATGCAGCGCCACCCTCAACCCTAGGCGGTGGATCCTTCCCGCCACCAAGGATCCACCTGCCGAGGCCAGACTGGCCGCCTCTCCAAACAAGCTCCCCCGGGCAGTGAGGAGAGTGTCATCCGCATAGCAGATGACACTCGTGCCACGGAGGAGGGTTCCCCGCAGAAGCCAGTCGAATCCGATGTTCCACAGGAGTGGTCCTAGGACCGAACCCTGTGGAACACCAGACTCGACGCTGAATCGCCGGAGACGGCCAGTCTTGTCCACGAGGAGGACCGCCCGGTCCTCCAAGTAGCTGGCCAGGAGGTCCCTCAAGTAAAGAGGCATTCCGTGAAACCGGAGTGCCTCTATGATGGTAGCGTGAGGGACGGAGTTGAAGGCGTTGGCTATGTCAAACGACACGGCCAACAATCCGTCCCTCGCCTCCATTGCCTCCTTCACCTGGCCCTTGAGCCGGGCCAGGGCGTCCACAGTCGAACGCTCAGCCCGAAAGCCGAACTGAGCGTCCGAAAGGTCGGGCCCGACCCCCCGCAAGTGGTTGTTGAGGCGGGCGGCGATGATCCCCTCGAACATCTTACCGACCTCATCGAGCAAAACGATGGGTCGGTATGCCGAGGGGGAGTCTGCCGGGCGCCCCTCCTTCCGAAGGAGGCACAACTGTCCCTCCTTCCATGGTTTCGGGAACCTCCTCGATGCGAAACACGCACTGAAGAGGTCCCGAAACCTTTCCTCCATTTGGGTGGCGGCGATGGCCACCACCCTTGCGGGGACTCCGTCCGGACCGGGGGCGGTCTTTTTGGGGCGGAGACGAAGGACCATCGCCTCCACCTCCGCCTCCGTGACTGGAGGGACTTCCTCCTCCAGCGGAACCACCCCTTGCGGGGGATCCATCGTTGGTGGGGTGAAGTTGTCCCTGCGGGGAAACAGGGACAGGACCACCCCATCCAGCAATGCCAGCTCGAGGGTCTCGGCAACTGGGGGACCAAAGGGGCGCAGCTTGTTGCGCGCCGCCTTATATGGCCTCCCATACGGGTCGTTGTCGAGACCCTCCAACATCTCGGCCCTCGCCGAGTCCTGGGCGGCGCCCATTGCCGACCTCAGGACCGTCTTTGCCTCTACGTATAATTCGTAGAGGCGGTCCTCATTGTCCTGGTCACGTGGGCGCCGCCGCCGGCTCCGCGTGTAGGACCTTCTGGCCGCTACACAGGCGGCCCGGAGTTCAGCCAGCTCCTCCGACCACCAATGGACGGCGCGTCGGGGAGGCGGACGGCAGGACCGAGGCATGCTAGTGTTGCATACCTCGGTCAGGGACCCCCTCATTTGGGACGCCGCAGCGTCTACGTCCAGCCCATCAACAGGTGGCGAGAGCCAGTCCTGGATGAACGCCGCCTCCCCGGCCGGCTCTCGGTTTAGGCGGGTGAGAGCCCACCGTGGGAACGGGGATCGGCCCGAGGGTGTCAATCCGCGGGGGCTCTGGGTGGAGACTGGAGATATCGAACCGCACGTATCGGTGGTCCGATAAAGTCTCCACCCGCTCCACCCGCCAGTTCACGACGCGGGCTGCTAATGCGGGGGTGGCGAAAGTGAGGTCCACTATGGACCCCCCCTGCCGCCGCACACACGTGTGAACTGTCCCTCTGTTTAGGACGGACAGACCTGACGACGCCGCCCAGGCTACGACGGCGCGTCCCCGAACATCGGTGGCCGGGTTTCCCCAGACCATCGACTTGGCATTCAGGTCTCCCAGGAGAGAGACCTGACGCGGTGCCGCCCTGCCGACCACTGCGGCGAGGACTTCGAGAAAATTCTCAAAGTCCCTAAGAGGGCGGTTTGGGGAGAAATAGACCCCCACCAGGGCTATGTCTCCCCACGCGGCGGCCACGTATCCCGGTCCCCTCTCTAAGAGCGAGAGGGGAGGGGAGTCTGTAGAAGACCGCGCCGCTATTGCCACCGAGCCGTCTCTATCACCCAGCCAGCGGCCAGGGACTGAGTACGGCTCGGCAACCACCTCCACGTCCACCAACCACTCGGCCATGACCTGAACCAGCAGGTCCTGGGCCGTTTTACAGTGGTTGGTGTTCGTCTGGAGTATGCGATGTTGGACCTGCATTATTCGGTCACCATCGCACACTCCTCGTCAGCCGCCGCTGGAGCTGAAGCTTCGGCGGCGGCGGCGGCGGCGGCGGCGGGCCGAGTTGCCGCCTGCGCTTTGCCCTTCTTTGGTGGAGGGTTGCACTTCAACCCCGCCATCACGTGACCCGCAGGTCTGCCGCTTGCGGCGCACACCGCGCAATGCGGCTTGGCCACGTTGCAGGAGGCCGCCTTATGCCCTTCCTTACCGCAGCGAATGCAGGTGTCTGCCCTGTCTACTGCGGACGGGCAGAGAGCCCGGGCGTGGCCGATCCCGAAGCACTTGAAGCAGCGCAGAGGCTGATCTTCAAGCGCCCGGATCACGCACGAGCTGAGCCCCACGCTAAGCCGTCTCTTAGCGAGAACGGCTTTTGCTGCCGCGACTGGACACTCCAGACGCATGGCACCCAAGCCGCGGCGGCCGGGCCTAATGGCTCGGCTTTGTACCGCTGCGACGTCGCAGCCTCCTGCGGCTGCGACTGCCGCCACCACCTCCTCTTTGGTGACCGAGTCGTCAAGCTCGGTCACCTCCAAGGCCGCGGACTTAATGGGCCTCACAACCTTAGCCGCATCCGCAATGACCTCTTGCAACTTTGTTGCGAAGAGGTCTGCGTTTTCACCGCCGCGGGCCCCCGGAAACTCGAAAATTCGTGCTCCGGTTTGGGTACGGCGGCACGTGACGGCGCCGATCCCCAGTTGAGTGGGATCAGCGTTGGTACGAGCCCGCCTCAACACGGACTCGTACGTCTCACCTCGCTCCGCGGCCTCCGAGGTGAGCGTCACCACAACGGCTGCGGTCTTAGGAGGAATTAGCTTCCTCCTACCGGCGGATGCCCTTTTTGCTGCAGGGGCAGCAGTGGAGGGCTTGGGGGCCGACTTTTTTCCCCCTCTCCTCCTCTTTCCCTTGCCAGTCGCTGTGGACTGGCCGGGAGGGGCGGAGATGGTGGTGGCGGCCGGTGTCGCCTTTTTAGGCTTGCCCTTTCCTCTCCTGACCACCTCCGTCCATGGCTGATTGGACGGGGTGGTGGAGGGCAGAAGGGCATCCTCCATCTGGAGGCCAGGAGCAGGTTCAGTCTCCATCTCTACGCTCGTAGTGGGGACCGGTGGAGCTGCTCCTGATTTCTTTCCCTTGCCCTTGCCCTTGGAGGGCTTTGGGGCCAGGGGCTTTTCCCTCGGGACTGGCATGGGGGTCGCCGACGACGGCCCGGGCCTGCTCGTCGTCTTGTCTGCCGCGAGCGGCGGTCGAAGACGCGTCTCCGGCAAGAGCCGGTCCTCAATTCCTGCGAAGCAGGCTCTGGTGAAGGCCCTCTCCTCCATGACAACCTTGCGGATGATGTCCTCAAGGTTGGAGGGGGGCGCCTCCACCATCGGTGCCTGGGAGGCCTGGGCTGGCCGAGCCGTGGCTTCAGCCAGCTTTGCGTGCAGCTGGCTCCTCTCCGCCTGCAGGCGATCCACCTTCGCCTGCAGCTGCTGCGTTTCGTCGGTCGCTGTGCGTTGCACCAGCTCCCGCACGATACCGCGCATGCTCGCAGCCCGGCACTTTAGGGCCTTCTGAAAGGTCCCTTTCAAGTTGGAGGACTTGCAGGCGACCTCCACGATCTCCCGCTGGTCCTCCAGGGCCATCCGCTCCAGCTCCTCTAGCGAGTGGTCCGCGTAGAGAACGCTGGATGCACCATAGCCGGCCCTGGCCCTGTTGGCACGCGCCTGCCGCTCTCTGGCAGCGACCCTAGCTTCCAAGTCTTCTTGGAGCTTGGTGCGCCTCTCCAGGCTGAGCTGGCGTTTGGCATCCTCCAAACCGACGTCATGTGTATCGGCAACAGGCTTTTTGGCCTTTGTCCTGTGGCCTGTGGCCGAGTCTGAGGATGCCCCGGACTCTTGCCTCAAGTAGGACCTCTTCCGCTCTTGGCGGCTTTCTCGTAGGGCTTTCAAACCAGTGTTCGACGTGCCCGCAGCGAACTCTATGTCGGAGTTGTCCGACATGTCGTCCGCCCGCCTAAACAAGGTAGCCGCAGGTGGTGCGCGGCTCGCTTCCAACGCCGAAGCGTTGTCGGGGTGGCCCTGAGAAGGGCCTTTTGGTTGGCTCTGGGAAGAGCCCTTAGATATGAAACGCCCGGAGGCGTCTCTCATAGGCTGAGGCCGAGCTAACGGACACTGCTGCCCGTTATCCGACATCGTTAACAAACGCACGATCAGCTGGGTCCCGCTCAACCTGAAACCAAAGAAACTCGACGGCCGGCCAGGGAACTGGGAGAACCAGGGAATCGCAAAATACGCAAAGACAATCAAGTCGCCTTCAGTCGCAGTGCACTTTAGCCGCCGGCCTACCACTCCGTTACGGTGGATAGGCGCGACGTTTCCAGGGGACACGACGAGGACGTAAGCACTGTGGGGGGGTCCCCCAACCTAACGTTGGGAAATCCGTCATGGATACCCAGTCGCTGCGGGGGCAGCAACCGGGTTATGCCGGACTCCTACCGGCTAAAACCCAACGGCGTTCCCGCTTCGCCGTATGGCAGGGGTCTGGGAAACTGGCAGAGCCATTACATCCAGTCCCCCACCGGCGACTGCCACCCGAAGGCGGCCCCGCTGCGTGAAGGGCAGAAAAATTCCGCCCACCCGCGTTTGTAGGGCGCACCGGACGCAGAGTGCACCCTCCAACTGCTTCCTCAAAGTGGACAGCAGACCCCCCGGTCTACTGTCTGGAAGCGATGGGGGCCAGGACACCCGACCCCCTGCGGCGGATAAGATGTTAGGCTCCGCCGCCAACCGACGCCGCGCAGAGATGAAAATCTCTGGCGGCACCCGCCTGGGGCATCGATGAAATCGACGCCCCCGAGCATCCTTTTATTGGACCCTTCAGTAAGGGTCCAAGGGAGCTCCTCCGCGGTTGGCGCGAGACACATCCCTAGGGATAGTGTCAAGCGCCCCCTCCTGTGCTGCGCTTCGTCTGGTCCCTCGCTTCAAGCCTGTCCGGTATGGGTGACCCTATCCGGCATAGCCTTGAAGTTCATAAGGACACACAAGCCCCCCCACCACGACAAGGTGGCAGCACGACGGGGGGGCCCCCAACCTAACCTAACCTAACCTTTTTTTTTTTAACGTTGGGAAATCCGTCATGGATACCCAGTCGCTGCGGGGGCAGCAACCGAGTTATGCCAGACTCCTACCGGCTAAAACCCAACGGCGTTCCCGCTTCGCCGTATGGCAGGGGTCTGGGAAACCGGCAGAGCCTTTACCTCCAGTCCCCCACCGGCGACTGCCACCCGAAGGCGGCCCGGCTGCGTGAAGGGCAGATAATCTGCCCACCCGCGTTTGTAGGGTGCACCGGACGCAGAGCGCACCCTCCAACTGCTTCCTCAAAGTGGACAGCAGACCCCCCGGTCTACTGTCTGGAAGCGATGGAGGCCAGGAGACCCGACCCCCTGCGGCGGATAAGATGGTAGGCTCCGCCGCCAACCGACGCCGCGAAGAGATGAAAATCTCTGGCGGCACCCGCCTGGGGCATCGATAAAATCGACGCCCCCGAGCATCCCTTGATTGGACCCTTCAGCAAGGGTCCAAGGGAGCTCCTCCGCGGTTGGCGCGAGACACATCCCTAGGGATAGTGTCAAGCGCCCCCTCCTGTGCTGCGCTTCGTCTGGTCCCTCGCTTCAAGCCTGTCCGGTATGGGTGACCCTATCCGGCATAGCCTTGAAGGTCATTAGGACACTCAAGCCCCCCCACCAACGACAAGGTGGCAGCACGACGGGGGGGAACCTAACCTAACCTAACCTAACCTAAAAAATGTTGACTACAAGTCTACTAGTTTTGAAGCTATTGATGTTTTAACATGACCCATGCGCAGACCAAAAATGTTTTTTGAAGCACTAACGGATCCCTACCGCATTCCATGCACATTCTTAAAACCACACGTAAAACAAAAACTTTTCCTTACAAAAGGTCAACAATTATCTAACTTTAATCTGTACACAGAAGAAAGATGAACGCGCAATTTCGTTAACGTTCTTTGAAAGTCTGTTAAGTTTTCAATTTTTAAAAATGCCAAATCGGTATTCTTCACAACACATTGCTGACATTAATTTTGTGTATGGTTTATTTTTTTGGGAGTACTAATGCGGCCGTGGAAAAATATCGGAGATTATATCCTAACAGACCTACGCCGCCGAGTCGTCAAACATTTATTGGCATCCACTCAAGACTAGCCGAAAATGGCATTCGGAGGCCACCCAAAGAACCAATGAACGTGATCGCCTGTTATCGCTAGAAGATAAATAATTATAAAAAGAGATGAGAGAAGAAGAGATATTGCAACTGATAACCAGAGATAGATATATAGCTCGTTAACTCGTTTATTCTGAACTAAGCGTTAGACGCATTCTTCCACGGCCGCATTAGCACTCGCGTTTCTTAATCATACACAAAATGAATGTCTTCAATGTTTTGTAAAGAATACCGATTCGGCATTTAAAAAAAAAATTGAAAACTTCACAGACTTCCAAAGAACGTAAACGAAAATGAGCGTGTAACTTTCTTCTGTACTTTAATTTGTACAAATTAAAGATAAATGTTTACATTTTTAAGGAAATGTTTCTGTTTAACATATGCTATAAAGAATTTGCATGGAATGCGGCAGGGACCCGTTAGTGCTGTACTAAGTAGAACGTACCTATGTTTGTTGATCCTTTCACATTCTTTTATAATAGTATGCAACTAAATGAACTATAACCGGGTTGTTTTAACCTAAATTATGTAATATCATGTAAGAATTATGTTTGAAAAAATATACGAGGTATACGAGTTCCGAGTGATAGGAACCTCGTATTAGGTAGATAAAAGAATTACGTTCGAAAAGTGTACACTGCTTCGAATTAAATATTTTAATATTTCGATTTTAAATTCCGCTGCTATTTTGGATTGCGTTCCTTTGACACTCATTGTTAAGATGAGTCATACTGTCACTTTCACTCATTATCATGTATATATTATCTATCTCCCTCACTCCCTGTACTTGATTGGTTTGATTCTGCGTAAACCGGCGCAACTAAAAACGCCAACAAGAAGCTTTTCTTCGGCCGCTCCGCCATTGTACCATCTCACTGAAAATCAGTGAAATACTGTGAAAACTGATTCAAGACGCTGGAAGAACTGCAGAACGGGGTGAGTTAAGGTGCACCTTCATATCTATTTATCGTATATTGTGTGTTATCCACTATTTGCGACACGGGTGTCAACGGCCGGCAAATAAGCCCTACCGAACTGTTTCAAACAAACTAGCTTTGCACAAGGAAATCCCATCTGAGGTTCCACCAACGAAGATATCCTCATCAGTTATGTTAACTTTGTTCACATTTTTGGATGTTGTTTGATGGAGAATATGTCGACCTATCGAATAAGATCATTAATGTGTCACTTTAGACACAAATATAAAATAATATACTAAATAAATATATGTTTCTTTAACCATATTTGAACTATCGTGTTGAAGGTGTGTGCTCCAAAGCTGGCTCCAGTTTTAACGCGCCTTTTTCGGTTTTCCTACTCTTCTGGCGTAGTCCCGAACTCGTGGAAGACAGCTTTGGTGCACCTAATCCCTAAAAAAAGAGACCGCTTGAATCCGTCTAACTATAGGCCGATAGCCATAACCTCTTTATTCTCAAAGATAATGGAGTCCATTATCAACAGCCAGCTCCTTCGGTATCTAGAGGACCGCCAGCTGCTTAGTGACCGATAGTACTGTTTCCGTAAGGGCCAGTCCACTGGTGATCTTCTTGTCTACCTGACACATCGTTGGGCACAGACGATCGAAACTAAGGGGGAAGCATTGGCGGTGAGTTTGGACATAGCGAAGGCCTTCGTTCGGATCTGGCACAAAGCACTTCTTGCGAAGCTTCCTTCTTATGGCCTTCCCGAGGAATTATGCAAATGGGTCACTAGTTTTCTTGCAGACAGAAGCATAAAGGTCGTAGTAGCGGTGCGTGCTCAGATTCAATGACTGTGAATGCTATGTCCCTCAAGTCTGTGTGCTTTCGCCTTCACTGTTCCTTCTGCATATCAATGATATGCTGCAAATCAGCAGCACTCATTGTTATGCAGATGACAGTACAGGTGATAACTTCTATACCGGTCGTGCCAACATTTCTCGGAAAAATAGCATCGAAAGCCAAAACAAACTTGTGTCGGAAATTAAAGGTTCTTTAAAGAAAGTCTCAGAGTGGGGTCGACTTAATTTGGTCCAGTTTAACCCTACAAAGACACAGGTTTGCGCGTTCACTGCCAATAATATGCCATTTGTCGTATCACCTCGTTTTGAGGACACTCCCCTAAATGCCTCAGCTAGTATAGGAATCCTTGGTATCGACATATCGAGTGAAGTCCAGTTCCGTGGTCATCTAGAAGGTAAGGCTACATTAGCCTTAAGAAGCTTGTTGTGCTCAATAGATCGAGACGGTATTTCACAGCGCTCATCGCCTGCAACTTTATAATGCACAGGTTCGGCCTCATATGGAATACTGTTCTCATCTCTGGGCAGAGGCACCCCAGTACCAGCTTCTCCCTCTGGAGCGCATTCAACGGAGAGCAACTCTAATCATCAGATTTCAGATCGGCTTGACTCCTTGGCGCAGCGTAGAGATTTAGCCTTGCTCTGCATTCACTATCGCTTGTACAATGGGGAGTGCTCCGAGGAATTGTTCGGATTAATCCCTGCCGCCTCTTTTCGCCATCGTTCTACGCGACAACAATTTAATCCCCATCACTTAGATGGTTGGCAGTCCACAACTGTGCGTTTCACTAGAAACTTTATGCCTCGCACAACCAAACTGTGGAATGAATTGTCACCTGCGGTATTTTCGGACCAATACGACATTCAAACCTTCAAGAAAAGAGCGTACTTCCATATTAAAGGGCGGCACGCACTTGTGACTCCACTGGTGTTGCGGGTGTCTATGGGCGGCGGTAATCGCTTACCATCAGGTGATCCGTCTGCTCGTTTGCCACCTATGCCATAAAAAAAACATATTTGGATGTGTGACTTGTCCAGAGGTGCATTAAACAATTTTAAAAATTCAAATGATCGTCCCGGGGGACGGGGATGGACCCCACAAAAGGGATGGTTTTAATGTTAAAATGGGTTATATTACACGATCCTAAAATATCGCTAGTTCAATCTGCGACACACTGTATACAAAATTACATGCAGTCAAATGAGACCTTGGAAGTCTGTTAAAAAAGAGGTCCAAAACTGAAATCTGTAACAGGTTCTTCAGTCATAGCTACAGGAATGCATAATGATCTTCGTTGTTAAATGCCTCTTTCAAATTTCTTGCTACTAAACGGAGTAACTTCGAAGGGAAGGGGTTGAAAGTAGAGATGGTTCATATAATAATGTTCATGTTTTTTTTATGTATAATCCATAGTCTGTGTGTCGCCGTTTTTCATGATGATCTTTGACTGACGATGGTTTGATTGAAACAACTAAACCTATAAAAATGTAATAGATACACTAATGGAATTGTTGTTTCTTTAGTATATCTTTTTTATTACATTATGTACATAATATGACGCGCACAGGTACAAGCGCATAGACAAAGTGGTTTCAATTCAGGACTCTACCTCCACTTGACCTTCACCTGTAATTACGACGAGACGTGAAGATTGCATGCAATAACACTAAAGAAAAGAAGTAGATAATTTATACGCAAATAAATGCAAGCTGCAGCTGACCGCGAATTTAATAATGTGAATGTGAGTTTGTCGGTTTGTTTATCCTTCTCTCACTTCGCAACGGAGCAACGGATGGACATGATTTTTTTGCACAGAGATAGGTAGTCTACGGGAGTGAAAATTGACATAAAGTTAAGCTTTTTATTTCGAATCCCCTGGGGACGGGGAACAACAGCGGAAACCTAATGCAACTTGACAAAGCAACGGTAATTATTGCTCCAACTACTCAACCGAATTCATTTAAAGCAATGAGCTTTACGTACTCTATGTATGTATGTATGGACTTAATATAGTTTTGTAAGTAAGTAATAGTAACAGTAGCAGTAGGGAATGCAATCTCGCGAGATTTTGGCGAGAATGGAAAGATCAATCTCGCGACATCTCGCGAGATTGGTGAATTATAAGATTCCGTATCTCAAAAGGAAAAAAGGAACTATTGGGATCACTTGTTATTTGTATCACTATCACTGTTAATTTGCTCTGAATCTACTGGCTTGATTAAATTTTCAAGTAAATCTTAGTACACATTCAGATTTCTACTGTGACCCAAACAAGGACATACCTATAACCTAATTAAATGAATTTTAAGTATCGGTGGCACTTTTGGGGGCAAAACATTTTTTTGTGTTTTTTCAAAGGACACGTTTCACGGGACTATGGAGCTTGGACCTGGTCTGTATACTAAACATCATAAATAGGTCATTAGAAACATAGTCTTTTCTAATTGTACATTTCCTTCGATTTAATTTCGTTGCGAGGTTTATCTAGATTCTTAGATTTAACAATCGCAACACATAAATCACCCAACATGGCGAAGCGAGCGCAATTTTGAGCATTTTACGTTCAGAAACTAGATTTTGTACATACCATTGAAATTAATGATTTAGCTGTCCGACAAGTAACTCGAAAACCAGCTGTTATGCTTGTAAAAGAGGCAAGGCATATCCGCAGATTTCAAAAATCGTACATCAATGTCAAAAGTCAGAACAGAAGGGTGTTGAGTCAGTCAGAGTCAGAGAAAGCATCTGAGGAAAATGTGGATGAAGCCGTAATTTCTGAACGTGACCTACTATTGCAAGCTTCAGTGTTACCATTTATATTGTAAAAAGTAGTGACAAAACATTACGCTGGAACCACGCAACCCTGCTTCTAATATTTTTTTCATTATTTTTCCTAGAAAGCCTATATTTTTCTAAATTTTTCATACTCCGTACATGTCCAGGCACAAAATGAAACGTGTCCTTTGCTGTGTGCCATTTCAAATGAAAGGAGTTATTGTAAGGATCTGAAGTATACATTATTATCATGTATATATTATCTATCTCCCTCACTCCCTGTACTTGATTGGTTTGATTCTGCGTAAACCGGCGCAACTAAAAACGCCAACAAGAAGCTTTTCTTCGGCCGCTCCGCCATTGTACCATCTCACTGAAAATCAGTGAAATACTGTGAAAACTGATTCAAGACGCTGGAAGAACTGCAGAACGGGGTGAGTTAAGGTGCACCTTCATATCTATTTATCGTATATTGTGTGTTATCCACTATTTGCGACACGGGTGTCAACGGCCGGCAAATAAGCCCTACCGAACTGTTTCAAACAAACTAGCTTTGCACAAGGAAATCCCATCTGAGGTTCCACCAACGAAGATATCCTCATCAGTTATGTTAACTTTGTTCACATTTTTGGATGTTGTTTGATGGAGAATATGTCGACCTATCGAATAAGATCATTAATGTGTCACTTTAGACACAAATATAAAATAATATACTAAATAAATATATGTTTCTTTAACCATATTTGAACTATCGTGTTGAAGGTGTGTGCTCCAAAGCTGGCTCCAGTTTTAACGCGCCTTTTTCGGTTTTCCTACTCTTCTGGCGTAGTCCCGAACTCGTGGAAGACAGCTTTGGTGCACCTAATCCCTAAAAAAAGAGACCGCTTGAATCCGTCTAACTATAGGCCGATAGCCATAACCTCTTTATTCTCAAAGATAATGGAGTCCATTATCAACAGCCAGCTCCTTCGGTATCTAGAGGACCGCCAGCTGCTTAGTGACCGATAGTACTGTTTCCGTAAGGGCCAGTCCACTGGTGATCTTCTTGTCTACCTGACACATCGTTGGGCACAGACGATCGAAACTAAGGGGGAAGCATTGGCGGTGAGTTTGGACATAGCGAAGGCCTTCGTTCGGATCTGGCACAAAGCACTTCTTGCGAAGCTTCCTTCTTATGGCCTTCCCGAGGAATTATGCAAATGGGTCACTAGTTTTCTTGCAGACAGAAGCATAAAGGTCGTAGTAGCGGTGCGTGCTCAGATTCAATGACTGTGAATGCTATGTCCCTCAAGTCTGTGTGCTTTCGCCTTCACTGTTCCTTCTGCATATCAATGATATGCTGCAAATCAGCAGCACTCATTGTTATGCAGATGACAGTACAGGTGATAACTTCTATACCGGTCGTGCCAACATTTCTCGGAAAAATAGCATCGAAAGCCAAAACAAACTTGTGTCGGAAATTAAAGGTTCTTTAAAGAAAGTCTCAGAGTGGGGTCGACTTAATTTGGTCCAGTTTAACCCTACAAAGACACAGGTTTGCGCGTTCACTGCCAATAATATGCCATTTGTCGTATCACCTCGTTTTGAGGACACTCCCCTAAATGCCTCAGCTAGTATAGGAATCCTTGGTATCGACATATCGAGTGAAGTCCAGTTCCGTGGTCATCTAGAAGGTAAGGCTACATTAGCCTTAAGAAGCTTGTTGTGCTCAATAGATCGAGACGGTATTTCACAGCGCTCATCGCCTGCAACTTTATAATGCACAGGTTCGGCCTCATATGGAATACTGTTCTCATCTCTGGGCAGAGGCACCCCAGTACCAGCTTCTCCCTCTGGAGCGCATTCAACGGAGAGCAACTCTAATCATCAGATTTCAGATCGGCTTGACTCCTTGGCGCAGCGTAGAGATTTAGCCTTGCTCTGCATTCACTATCGCTTGTACAATGGGGAGTGCTCCGAGGAATTGTTCGGATTAATCCCTGCCGCCTCTTTTCGCCATCGTTCTACGCGACAACAATTTAATCCCCATCACTTAGATGGTTGGCAGTCCACAACTGTGCGTTTCACTAGAAACTTTATGCCTCGCACAACCAAACTGTGGAATGAATTGTCACCTGCGGTATTTTCGGACCAATACGACATTCAAACCTTCAAGAAAAGAGCGTACTTCCATATTAAAGGGCGGCACGCACTTGTGACTCCACTGGTGTTGCGGGTGTCTATGGGCGGCGGTAATCGCTTACCATCAGGTGATCCGTCTGCTCGTTTGCCACCTATGCCATAAAAAAAACATATTTGGATGTGTGACTTGTCCAGAGGTGCATTAAACAATTTTAAAAATTCAAATGATCGTCCCGGGGGACGGGGATGGACCCCACAAAAGGGATGGTTTTAATGTTAAAATGGGTTATATTACACGATCCTAAAATATCGCTAGTTCAATCTGCGACACACTGTATACAAAATTACATGCAGTCAAATGAGACCTTGGAAGTCTGTTAAAAAAGAGGTCCAAAACTGAAATCTGTAACAGGTTCTTCAGTCATAGCTACAGGAATGCATAATGATCTTCGTTGTTAAATGCCTCTTTCAAATTTCTTGCTACTAAACGGAGTAACTTCGAAGGGAAGGGGTTGAAAGTAGAGATGGTTCATATAATAATGTTCATGTTTTTTTTATGTATAATCCATAGTCTGTGTGTCGCCGTTTTTCATGATGATCTTTGACTGACGATGGTTTGATTGAAACAACTAAACCTATAAAAATGTAATAGATACACTAATGGAATTGTTGTTTCTTTAGTATATCTTTTTTATTACATTATGTACATAATATGACGCGCACAGGTACAAGCGCATAGACAAAGTGGTTTCAATTCAGGACTCTACCTCCACTTGACCTTCACCTGTAATTACGACGAGACGTGAAGATTGCATGCAATAACACTAAAGAAAAGAAGTAGATAATTTATACGCAAATAAATGCAAGCTGCAGCTGACCGCGAATTTAATAATGTGAATGTGAGTTTGTCGGTTTGTTTATCCTTCTCTCACTTCGCAACGGAGCAACGGATGGACATGATTTTTTTGCACAGAGATAGGTAGTCTACGGGAGTGAAAATTGACATAAAGTTAAGCTTTTTATTTCGAATCCCCTGGGGACGGGGAACAACAGCGGAAACCTAATGCAACTTGACAAAGCAACGGTAATTATTGCTCCAACTACTCAACCGAATTCATTTAAAGCAATGAGCTTTACGTACTCTATGTATGTATGTATGGACTTAATATAGTTTTGTAAGTAAGTAATAGTAACAGTAGCAGTAGGGAATGCAATCTCGCGAGATTTTGGCGAGAATGGAAAGATCAATCTCGCGACATCTCGCGAGATTGGTGAATTATAAGATTCCGTATCTCAAAAGGAAAAAAGGAACTATTGGGATCACTTGTTATTTGTATCACTATCACTGTTAATTTGCTCTGAATCTACTGGCTTGATTAAATTTTCAAGTAAATCTTAGTACACATTCAGATTTCTACTGTGACCCAAACAAGGACATACCTATAACCTAATTAAATGAATTTTAAGTATCGGTGGCACTTTTGGGGGCAAAACATTTTTTTGTGTTTTTTCAAAGGACACGTTTCACGGGACTATGGAGCTTGGACCTGGTCTGTATACTAAACATCATAAATAGGTCATTAGAAACATAGTCTTTTCTAATTGTACATTTCCTTCGATTTAATTTCGTTGCGAGGTTTATCTAGATTCTTAGATTTAACAATCGCAACACATAAATCACCCAACATGGCGAAGCGAGCGCAATTTTGAGCATTTTACGTTCAGAAACTAGATTTTGTACATACCATTGAAATTAATGATTTAGCTGTCCGACAAGTAACTCGAAAACCAGCTGTTATGCTTGTAAAAGAGGCAAGGCATATCCGCAGATTTCAAAAATCGTACATCAATGTCAAAAGTCAGAACAGAAGGGTGTTGAGTCAGTCAGAGTCAGAGAAAGCATCTGAGGAATATGTGGATGAAGCCGTAATTTCTGAACGTGACCTACTATTGCAAGCTTCAGTGTTACCATTTATATTGTAAAAAGTAGTGACAAAACATTACGCTGGAACCACGCAACCCTGCTTCTAATATTTTTTTCATTATTTTTCCTAGAAAGCCTATATTTTTCTAAATTTTTCATACTCCGTACATGTCCAGGCACAAAATGAAACGTGTCCTTTGCTGTGTGCCATTTCAAATGAAAGGAGTTATTGTAAGGATCTGAAGTATACATTATTATCATGTATATATTATCTATCTCCCTCACTCCCTGTACTTGATTGGTTTGATTCTGCGTAAACCGGCGCAACTAAAAACGCCAACAAGAAGCTTTTCTTCGGCCGCTCCGCCATTGTACCATCTCACTGAAAATCAGTGAAATACTGTGAAAACTGATTCAAGACGCTGGAAGAACTGCAGAACGGGGTGAGTTAAGGTGCACCTTCATATCTATTTATCGTATATTGTGTGTTATCCACTATTTGCGACACGGGTGTCAACGGCCGGCAAATAAGCCCTACCGAACTGTTTCAAACAAACTAGCTTTGCACAAGGAAATCCCATCTGAGGTTCCACCAACGAAGATATCCTCATCAGTTATGTTAACTTTGTTCACATTTTTGGATGTTGTTTGATGGAGAATATGTCGACCTATCGAATAAGATCATTAATGTGTCACTTTAGACACAAATATAAAATAATATACTAAATAAATATATGTTTCTTTAACCATATTTGAACTATCGTGTTGAAGGTGTGTGCTCCAAAGCTGGCTCCAGTTTTAACGCGCCTTTTTCGCATTTCCTACTCTTCTGGCGTAGTCCCGAACTCGTGGAAGACAGCTTTGGTGCACCTAATCCCTAAAAAAAGAGACCGCTTGAATCCGTCTAACTATAGGCCGATAGCCATAACCTCTTTATTCTCAAAGATAATGGAGTCCATTATCAACAGCCAGCTCCTTCGGTATCTAGAGGACCGCCAGCTGCTTAGTGACCGATAGTACTGTTTCCGTAAGGGCCAGTCCACTGGTGATCTTCTTGTCTACCTGACACATCGTTGGGCACAGACGATCGAAACTAAGGGGGAAGCATTGGCGGTGAGTTTGGACATAGCGAAGGCCTTCGTTCGGATCTGGCACAAAGCACTTCTTGCGAAGCTTCCTTCTTATGGCCTTCCCGAGGAATTATGCAAATGGGTCACTAGTTTTCTTGCAGACAGAAGCATAAAGGTCGTAGTAGCGGTGCGTGCTCAGATTCAATGACTGTGAATGCTATGTCCCTCAAGTCTGTGTGCATTCGCCTTCACTGTTCCTTCTGCATATCAATGATATGCTGCAAATCAGCAGCACTCATTGTTATGCAGATGACAGTACAGGTGATAACTTCTATACCGGTCGTGCCAACATTTCTCGGAAAAATAGCATCGAAAGCCAAAACAAACTTGTGTCGGAAATTAAAGGTTCTTTAAAGAAAGTCTCAGAGTGGGGTCGACTTAATTTGGTCCAGTTTAACCCTACAAAGACACAGGTTTGCGCGTTCACTGCCAATAATATGCCATTTGTCGTATCACCTCGTTTTGAGGACACTCCCCTAAATGCCTCAGCTAGTATAGGAATCCTTGGTATCGACATATCGAGTGAAGTCCAGTTCCGTGGTCATCTAGAAGGTAAGGCTACATTAGCCTTAAGAAGCTTGTTGTGCTCAATAGATCGAGACGGTATTTCACAGCGCTCATCGCCTGCAACTTTATAATGCACAGGTTCGGCCTCATATGGAATACTGTTCTCATCTCTGGGCAGAGGCACCCCAGTACCAGCTTCTCCCTCTGGAGCGCATTCAACGGAGAGCAACTCTAATCATCAGATTTCAGATCGGCTTGACTCCTTGGCGCAGCGTAGAGATTTAGCCTTGCTCTGCATTCACTATCGCTTGTACAATGGGGAGTGCTCCGAGGAATTGTTCGGATTAATCCCTGCCGCCTCTTTTCGCCATCGTTCTACGCGACAACAATTTAATCCCCATCACTTAGATGGTTGGCAGTCCACAACTGTGCGTTTCACTAGAAACTTTATGCCTCGCACAACCAAACTGTGGAATGAATTGTCACCTGCGGTATTTTCGGACCAATACGACATTCAAACCTTCAAGAAAAGAGCGTACTTCCATATTAAAGGGCGGCACGCACTTGTGACTCCACTGGTGTTGCGGGTGTCTATGGGCGGCGGTAATCGCTTACCATCAGGTGATCCGTCTGCTCGTTTGCCACCTATGCCATAAAAAAAACATATTTGGATGTGTGACTTGTCCAGAGGTGCATTAAACAATTTTAAAAATTCAAATGATCGTCCCGGGGGACGGGGATGGACCCCACAAAAGGGATGGTTTTAATGTTAAAATGGGTTATATTACACGATCCTAAAATATCGCTAGTTCAATCTGCGACACACTGTATACAAAATTACATGCAGTCAAATGAGACCTTGGAAGTCTGTTAAAAAAGAGGTCCAAAACTGAAATCTGTAACAGGTTCTTCAGTCATAGCTACAGGAATGCATAATGATCTTCGTTGTTAAATGCCTCTTTCAAATTTCTTGCTACTAAACGGAGTAACTTCGAAGGGAAGGGGTTGAAAGTAGAGATGGTTCATATAATAATGTTCATGTTTTTTTTATGTATAATCCATAGTCTGTGTGTCGCCGTTTTTCATGATGATCTTTGACTGACGATGGTTTGATTGAAACAACTAAACCTATAAAAATGTAATAGATACACTAATGGAATTGTTGTTTCTTTAGTATATCTTTTTTATTACATTATGTACATAATATGACGCGCACAGGTACAAGCGCATAGACAAAGTGGTTTCAATTCAGGACTCTACCTCCACTTGACCTTCACCTGTAATTACGACGAGACGTGAAGATTGCATGCAATAACACTAAAGAAAAGAAGTAGATAATTTATACGCAAATAAATGCAAGCTGCAGCTGACCGCGAATTTAATAATGTGAATGTGAGTTTGTCGGTTTGTTTATCCTTCTCTCACTTCGCAACGGAGCAACGGATGGACATGATTTTTTTGCACAGAGATAGGTAGTCTACGGGAGTGAAAATTGACATAAAGTTAAGCTTTTTATTTCGAATCCCCTGGGGACGGGGAACAACAGCGGAAACCTAATGCAACTTGACAAAGCAACGGTAATTATTGCTCCAACTACTCAACCGAATTCATTTAAAGCAATGAGCTTTACGTACTCTATGTATGTATGTATGGACTTAATATAGTTTTGTAAGTAAGTAATAGTAACAGTAGCAGTAGGGAATGCAATCTCGCGAGATTTTGGCGAGAATGGAAAGATCAATCTCGCGACATCTCGCGAGATTGGTGAATTATAAGATTCCGTATCTCAAAAGGAAAAAAGGAACTATTGGGATCACTTGTTATTTGTATCACTATCACTGTTAATTTGCTCTGAATCTACTGGCTTGATTAAATTTTCAAGTAAATCTTAGTACACATTCAGATTTCTACTGTGACCCAAACAAGGACATACCTATAACCTAATTAAATGAATTTTAAGTATCGGTGGCACTTTTGGGGGCAAAACATTTTTTTGTGTTTTTTCAAAGGACACGTTTCACGGGACTATGGAGCTTGGACCTGGTCTGTATACTAAACATCATAAATAGGTCATTAGAAACATAGTCTTTTCTAATTGTACATTTCCTTCGATTTAATTTCGTTGCGAGGTTTATCTAGATTCTTAGATTTAACAATCGCAACACATAAATCACCCAACATGGCGAAGCGAGCGCAATTTTGAGCATTTTACGTTCAGAAACTAGATTTTGTACATACCATTGAAATTAATGATTTAGCTGTCCGACAAGTAACTCGAAAACCAGCTGTTATGCTTGTAAAAGAGGCAAGGCATATCCGCAGATTTCAAAAATCGTACATCAATGTCAAAAGTCAGAACAGAAGGGTGTTGAGTCAGTCAGAGTCAGAGAAAGCATCTGAGGAATATGTGGATGAAGCCGTAATTTCTGAACGTGACCTACTATTGCAAGCTTCAGTGTTACCATTTATATTGTAAAAAGTAGTGACAAAACATTACGCTGGAACCACGCAACCCTGCTTCTAATATTTTTTTCATTATTTTTCCTAGAAAGCCTATATTTTTCTAAATTTTTCATACTCCGTACATGTCCAGGCACAAAATGAAACGTGTCCTTTGCTGTGTGCCATTTCAAATGAAAGGAGTTATTGTAAGGATCTGAAGTATACATTTTTCAACTTTAAAATAAGTAGTTTAAAAAATATTCACGAAAATACGCTTTCAGCTCCTACGTTGGTAGGGACTACAGACAGAGCGCAATTTGTCTACAAACTGTAAAATTTCTCCCTTGGACTTGGCTTCATACAGATTCATTTCGTTTTAATAAATGACTCTCACAAATAAAATGTGATTTCTCGCTTTTTCGGCTCTTTAACACAGTCGGATTAATTTCGTTAATCTCGCGAGATCTCGTCCGATTTTTGGCCGAGATTAATCTCGATAAATATGGCCGAGATCTCGCGAGATCGAGATCTTGCGAGATCGAGATTGCATTCCCGTAGCAGTAATATACTTTATTGCACACCAACATTAAAATACATTTGTAAGGAGCTTAAATCCTTCAGGGAGACCTTGTCCAGCAGTGGACGTCTTTCGGCTTATGATAAAGGAGCTTAAACGGGCGTTCAACAGTATAGGATAAGATAGATTGATAGATATAGGTTAAACCAATTTCACCCTAAACAACGGTCATAAACAAAACGGGGCCGCGGGCAAAAGCGAGTTCTTAATAAATTGGTACCTGAGTAGTAAGTAGGTAAATGGTATTTACTCATGCGCAAGTGCAGGTTTCATTCAGCGCGCGAGCGATTAGTTTCACTCGCGGAGACACGGCCTTCCGCCCCGCGCCCCTCCCGCCCGCAGGCGCGGGTCACGGGTATAGTCGACACAAAATATACGATGTTATGTAGGCATTCAAATAATACTTACTTTTTAATCTAACGATTTTAAGTGTATGTAGATTTAAAGTTATGTTATCTGTCTGTGAACCCCAGGAACCCCAATTTGCGGCCGCATAACCGTGTTCGATTAGTGCATGGCACACTGGGGCCCGCTCATACAGGTAACGCTCAAAACTCAATTTCCAAAATGAAGGCATTTAGAAAAAAAAAACATGAGGGTAGTCTTAGGTATATGTCACATCATGTGTACAAAGATTGAGTCATTAACTGCCACTAGTTATCGAGTGCATCAGCTGAAAGTTTGCTATTTACGTAAATTATTGACTATCCTATAGTGACGTGCGTGACTCTTTAGGCTCTTTAGTTAATATTTGAACATTTATTCCTTTGATATAGGTATATTCTAATAACGCATTTGCTTTATATTCAATGTAAGTGCATTATGTCAGCGATAAACCAAGGAAGTTAGAATTATAATAACGCATTAAATACATGTGCAAGTTGATGAGCTTTCAATAGACAGGTAATAATATATAGCTATGTAGTTTTTAAACGAGTTTTTTTAATTTTTTTTTTCAATATGCGCAAAGTTCTATTTTTGAAATATTTTTTATTATGTCTACGAGACACTACTTATTGTGTAACTAAAATAAGTAGCAATAGAACTTTTCGAGATTTTATTTTATTTTTTATTATTCTATAGTGTACGTGACTCTTAAGTTAATATTTGAACATTTATTCCTTTGATTTTGCTTTATATTCAATTGAAGCGCATTATTCAAATTAATTATTCGATTGAAGTGCATTATTATGTCTACAAGACACTACTTATTGTGTTAACTAAAATAAGTAGCAATAGAACTTTGCGCATTTTCGGGTTTTATTTTAATTTTTTTATCACTGTATGTATTTTGTCAGGCGCTTTGGTACGGTGTAAGAACAATATGAGTTATTATAATGAAAAAAAAAGTTATTTGAATAGAATAGATTCACACTGTGTGTTGACTTTTTGCAATAATTTTGCTTTATTACATAACACTTCAGACGAAACTTCGTGTTCTTCTACCTGTCTATTGAAAGCTTATTAACTTGCAGTTGTATTTAATGCATTATTAGAAACTACATTCCTTGGTTTATCGCTGACATAATGCACTTCAATTAAATATGAAGCGAAATCAAAGGAATTTCTGTTCAAATATTAACTAAAGAGTCACGTACACTATAGGATAATCAATAATTTACTTAAACAGCAAACTTTGAGCTGATGCACTCGATAACTGGTGGCGGTTAATGACTCAACCTTTGTACAAATGAAGTGACATATACCTAAGACTACCGTCTTCTTTTTTGTAAAATGCCCTTATTTTCGAAATTGTGTTTTGGGCGTTACCTTATATGAGCGGGCCCCAGTGTGCATGGTCCCTGAATATTTACCCTTTGTCTTTGCAAAATAAATAAGTACCTATCCTTTGGTGGAAACCTATTTTTACCTGACTACGGCGAATCAAAAGGGAGGGTTATGATTTTAACCGGTATGTATGTATGTATGTTTATCTGTTTCCGCATAACTTCTAAACTACTTTTCATAATCTGGCAAATGAGGTATCGTTAGAAGCGTCTTGATTGTGCGCTGGTTAAAGGGTATGTGACGTCACACTTAATTCAATATTGCGCCGTCTAGTGGTCAAAAAGGCGTGACCAAAAACAATTTTTCTTTAAAGGTATCTCCTCTGAACATCATTATAATATTTTCTTGTTTCATACTTTTCGGAGAGAGATTTTTCTGTAGTTTGGTTTTAGTTTTCTAAACTTATTTTTACTTCTTTTAAGGTTGCAACGTGTCACGTTGAAAGTGCATTTTATGCATGCATTTTATGAAAGTGCATTACACACATACATACACACACACACACACACACACACACACACACACACATGCACTCGCGCTCAATGCACATCACTTATATCTTTAAATAATTTTCTATGTTATGCGTTCAGATTGTTCTTACTTTTTCTTCTTTTCAATGTTTAGTTTACTCCTTATTATTTGTATCACTCCGTAGGGTGAGGGCCTGGTGACCTGTAATACAGACTTCCAGTCTAGCTCAGGCACCAGTCCATCACATCATATTGTAATCTAGTATACTGTGTACAAATAATACTTATTATATTCAATGTATTTATGATGTGTTGAGAAAATAAACTTCATTTATTATTATTATTATTAATTATAAATAAATATGTAATTTCAAATAAATAACAATTGTTTATTTCCTCAACCACTGTACAAAAAGAATTAAACAGTTTGTAAAAACTTATTTTAAGCAGAAATACATAAAGTAGATTTGATAAAGTAGGTAGGTACCTAAGTACTCCATTTTAAAGATTAATATTAAGTAATAGTCTATACATAGGTAAATAATCTACAATAAATACGTACTACACTCACGCCTCCGTATGAATCCTCTTTTAGCACATTAGAAATCAGAAAGAATGCTGGAGCTCGGCATTGCTGCTCATTACCGTTTTTGATGGAGTTTGTCCCACTGACACCTGATACAGATGAGTTTACAGTGTCTCTAAACGTCGAAAACGTTTTATAACATGATACCCAAGAAAATTTTAATTGATTGGTAGTTCCTTTAAAGTTAATTCTAAGCTTCTAGGCCAAACAGTGACTTTTGGCAGCCAATATCTCTGAAAACTCTACCACTGACGTCTATTCAGAATAATACATAAGTTTAAAAGAATTAACACTTTCACTCCTGAAAATAAGCGTATCTCCACAGTGTTTATTTTGACTTGTCTTGCTATCTCTGTGCGTAGCTAAGTTCAGCCTATTTTAACTTTCAAACGACATTACTTACATGTCTCTCCGCAAAGTTACCTACGACGCTACGATACATTTTAAAAAATCCTTAAAAACTCCAAAACTAACAGATTGGAAGACAATGTACAATCATTCGGCGCCACCTGTACTCAGCGGGCATCAGTCGCTCTACCTGCCGGGCCGGCTGTCGTGAGGATCGCATGACGTCGCCGAAGGCCGCCGCGGATGAGTTGGCCCGCGGTGTGCGGTGCGCGGGCGGCGCGGCGTGACTCAGCTTAGCTCAGCGACGGCGGGGCGGCGGCGCGGCCTGCGCGGTGCCGATGGTGCGGTGTACCGGGTGGGACTTCCCACGAAGCACAGGGTTTTACTCATGATACGTAATATAAAATTAACCAAAGAGAAGAATCCAATTTTTTTAAATCTAGATAGCAGCCGCTGCACCTATTTTATTAAACTTGTATAATATAATTTAAACATTCAATTCGTTTGACGTAAAAAGTAAATATCTGGGGGCGCGGGAGCGCCCCCGGGCCAAGGTAGAGCGACGCAACATCATTTTCTCGAAGCAACTCAGGGCACTTTCAACCCCCCTATATCTTAGAAACCAGAGATGGTAGATGTTACAAATTTCTGTCCTGTAGAGTTCTCAATGAACTTAGCTATAAATATAAATTGCAAGTTTCTACCTATTGTAGTTTAAGAAATAATTACAGGCAAAGTTCCTCCATTTTGTCACTGACTCACTCACCGATAGACATAGACGCCGCGCCGGCGCGGCGCGACCACGCCGATTGGTTCGCGCCGCCGCCGCCGCCAACTTTTTCAAAATTCGTGCCGACCAGACCAAGCAGCAAGCAATTTTGTTTAAATTAATGTAGTTTTTTCAACATGCGGTACGGTACCGCACCTGATATCATTTAGAGTAGATCGCAGATGCAAGAGAAATCGTTTCATGCATGGAGATACAAAACACAACTCGTGTGGCTTTTCTCAGACCGCATCAACGACTATGTAAATTCTAATTGCCCTCATTTTACACAAAAATGTTGGAGATACCTAGCATCACCCGATTTCAAAGACCCTATGCTATAACCCTAACTAAGTTAACTTTAATCCAAGTCGATCCGACATCGACACTATAAATAAATAAATCTTTATTCACAAAAACATTGACATTTTACAGAAAAACTTTGATCCCACACTAGGCAGCGCCTGTATCGTGGAGATCGAATATTAATTTTTAACATTAACTTAGCAGTTTTATCTTAAGTACAACACCAAAGTTAAAACAATTTCCTTGTAAATCTATTTGTGATTTAGTATAATTTATAAAATAGTACAATAAGAAAGTGAACACCAGAATGTAGTGGCATGTAATTAAACTATATTATTATATATAGATATATATATACATATTTGTGTGTGTGTGTGTGTTTTTTTTGTATGTGTATATGTGTGTTTGTGTGTTTGGTGAGACAGAGATTGTGTGCTGAGTATGTGTTCGTACGCGTTCGTGTGACAAACAGTTCATTATTTGACGACTCTAAGGAAAGATTCAGTTTGATTATAGGTCCACTCCATAAGCAAATTGAAAATTTTAATCTTTGTTTCACGAAGTGTCAAATATCTTATGTCAGTAAGAGCAGAAATTTTATTAAAAATGAATGGGCATATAAAACTAGTGAAGCGATGCGCAAAGGAAGTGTTCGTTGTGGGTAATGGTATCATAAATCTTCTTTTTCTCGCTATGGAATTATATTCTTCAGAAGATTTCACTTTTTTGTGAATATGTAGTAAGGCACTCTGGATGAAAAGTTTTCTAACACTGAGCGTGTTCGCTTCCGCGTAGAGTGTATTTTTTTTTTTTTTTTATGGCAGAGGTGGCAAACGAGCAGACGGATCACCTGATGGTAAGCGATTACCGCCGCCCATAGACACCCGCAACACCAGAGGAGTCACAAGTGCGTTGCCGGCCTTTGATTTGGGAGTACGCTCTTTTCTTGAAGGTTTGAATGTCGTATCGGTCCGGAAATACCGCAGGCGACAATTCATTCCACAGTTTGGTTGTGCGAGGCAGAAAGTTTCTAGTGAAACGCACAGTTGTGGACTGCCAACCATCTATGTGATGGGGATGAATATGTTGTCGCGTAGAACGATGGCGGAAAGAGACGGCAGGGATCAATCCGAACAATTCCTCGGGGCACTCCCCATTGTACATGCGATAGAGAATGCAGAGCGAGGCTACATCTCTACGCAGCGCCAGGGAGTCAAGCCGATCTGAAATACCCTGGCAGTCGACGATTCGAGTTGCCCTTCGTTGAATGCGGTCCAGACGGAGAAGCTGGTACTGGGGTGCCCCTGCCCAGAGATGAGAACAGTATTCCATATGAGGCCGAACCTGCGCCTTATAAAGTTGCAGGCGATGCGCCGCAGTGAAATACCGTCTCGATCTATTGAGCACACCAAGCTTCTTCGAGGCTAATTTAGCCTTACCCTCTAGATGTCCACGGAACTGGACTTCACTCGATATGTCGACACCGAGAATTCCGATACTAGCTGAGGCATTTAGGGGAGTGTCCTCAAAACGAGGTGATACGACAAATGGCATTTTCTTGGCAGTGAACGCGCAAACTTGTGTCTTAGTGGGGTTAAATTGGACCAAATTAAGTCGACCCCATTCTGAGACTTTCTTTAAAGAGGCCTCAATTTCCGACACAAGTTTGTTTCGGCTCTCGATGACGTTTTCCCGAGAAATGTTGGCACGGCCGGTATAGAAGGCATCACCTGTGCTGTCATCCGCATAACAATGAGTGCTGCTGATTTGCAGCATATCATTGATATGCAGAAGGAACAGTGTAGGCGAAAGCACACAGCCTTGAGGGACACCAGCATTCACAGACATAGAATCTGAGCATGCACCGTCGACTACGACCTTTATGCTTCTGTCTGCAAGAAAACTAGTGACCCATTTGCATAATTCCTCGGGAAGCCCATAAGAAGGAAGCTTCGCAAGAAGTGCTTTGTGCCAGACCCGATCGAAGGCCTTCGCTATGTCCAGACTAACGGCCAAAGCTTCCCCCTTAGTCTCGATCGCCTGTGCCCAACGATGTGTCAGGTAGACAAGAAGATCACCAGCGGACCGGCCCTTACGGAAACCGTACTGTCGGTCACTAAGCAGCTGGCGGTCCTCTAGGTACCGAAGGAGCTGGCTGTTGATAATGGACTCCATTATCTTTGAGAATAAGGAGGTTATGGCTATCGGCCGGTAGTTGGACGGATTCGAGCGGTCACCTTTTTTAGGGATCGGGTGCACCAAAGCCGTCTTCCATGACTTCGGGACTACGCCAGTGGAGTATGAGAGCCGAAAACGGCGTGTTAAAACTGGAGCCAACTCTGGAGCACACACCTTCAACACGATAGGAGGGATTCCGTCGGGCCCACTCGACTTATGAATGTCGAGGGAAAAAAGTGCTTTACGCACTGAGCGTTGGTGGAACCGGATATCCGGCATACAGCTCGTGCACCGCGGTATGGTCGGCGGCTCGTTTCCCCCGTCATCCAACGTTGAGTTGGACGCAAAGAGTTTGCCTAGAAGATCGGCTTTCTCCTTTGCGTCGTGGGCCAATGAATCATTTCCCATGTGCAGTGGTGGAAATGATGGCGTGCAGAAATTCCCATGGACAGCTTTGGCCAGAGACCAGAACGCACGAGTTCCCGAAGGAAGACGCTCTAGTCTCTCGCCAATTCTGCCTATGTGCGCTGACTTTGCCCTGGCAATGTCTCTTTTGAAGGACCTGGAGGCAAAGTTAAACTCCTTTTTTAATACGCTGGTCTTTTCATCCCGTACCTTTGCCGCATTTGCCCAGGCTTGGTAACATTCCTGCTTTCGGCGAGAAGCCTTTTTGCAGGACCGACCAAACCAAGGCTGGGATTTGCCGCCAATGGGGACCACTGAGGATGCGATAAAAAGCTCCATACCCTGCAGCACCACATCAGCGACAGAATCGGCAGCGAAGTTGGGATCATCCGGCGTGAAGCAAACCTGCCCCCAAGGGTAGGACGCAAAGAAAGACCGCATCCCATCCCAATCTGCTGACTTGTAATGCCACACACGACGGCGACAGGTGACTCGCGGTCGCGGCGGGCACGTGAGTGGCACCGTACTCCGGATAAGGCAGTGATCCGAAGAGCCGAGTGAGGCGTCAACGGATAGTTGGTAGCCGTCCGGATGAGAAGTCAGCAGAAGGTCCAACAGTGAAGGTTCATGGTTCTCCACATCTGGGATTCGCGTGGGCGTAGTAACCAGTTGTGTCAAACCATATGCCAGGGCAAAGTCGTGAACAGATCTCCCCGCATGATCGGTCTTGCTAGAACCGAGCCATTCGGCGTGGTGGGCGTTAAAATCGCCGAGTACCACGATCTCAGCGGATGGGATCTGCTGCTGCCCAGTATCTGCAGCCATTTGGATGTGCTCAATGAGTCGGTCAGTTTCGCCATCGCCGGTATGGGACCTATATAGGCACGAATAGACGCGGGGATGGTCATCGCCGTCTACACGTAGCCATATGGTGGAGAGGTCCCTACCTTCAAGGTTGCTGAGACGGCGAGAACTGATATCGTCTCTAACGTACACGCACACTCCAGCCCTAGGCACGAAGGAGTGTTCCAGTCCATACCCAGGGTAGGAAAGGTATGATGTGTCTGCTGGGGACGATATCTGTGTCTCGGTCAGGAAGAGCAAGGCCGGCTTTGCTGTCTCTAGGTGGTAGTGAACAGCATTAATGTTTGAGTGTAAGCCCTTGATGTTGCAGAAGTCCACGGCCAGCGTGGCAGGGGGTGCCAAGGTGTTTTTGCCCTTCCCTTGTGCAACTGGATGATGGAGCGCTGTTATGCCCCCCCCAGAGTACGACGAGGGGCGGCCTGGACGTCCAGGCTCAGGCACATTGTATCCTGAGCATGGACGTCCAGAGAGGGATTCTCCAGCGCTAGCGCAGCTGGTACCCTCCTGGATACCCTCCTGGTTTGAGTTGGATACCGAAATTGTCTTCTTAACATGACTTTAAGGATGGAGCGATGAGCTCTTTCTACTTTAATCATGTAAGTTCTTGCAGATCCACCCCACGCTAAGATGCAGTATGTTATTAGAGATTGACAGAGACACGTGTATACTACTTTCAAAAGCTTCAGGTCCAGTATATTTCTTAGGGTTACCATTGGGTGAATTATCTTTCTTATTCTAGCGGACAACAAATTAATATGGTTTTTAAACGTGAGTTTTTCATCCAATGTTACCCCCAAGTACTTGATGTTTGTACACCTTTCAATTGTAGTGCAAGAACAGTTGTTATTTAGGTTTAGTTGTGTTAAACATGTGTGGACTTTGATATTTCTATTAAGATCTGGACCAGAAGCAGCAGTCTTGTGGAAGCACAAAAATTTTGTTTTATCAACGTATTGCGTAAGTAGGTTTCTTTGCAGCCAGTGAGCAACTTTACAAATACCATCTTCTGTTATTTTTAAGCACTGCTTCCAGTTCGACTCGTTGAAAAGTATAGCGGTGTCGAAGATATCGAAGATATCTCGGATATCGGCTTAAAGGAGATTAAGCAGCTTAAGATCGCTTACAATCGGGTGATCCGTCTGCTAGTTTGCCACCTATCACATAAAAAACAGCTTAAGAACAAAAAGGCACTGGGTGATGGATGATGGAGTTACGGCTGAGCTTCAGAAAGCAGTCGAAAACCGGTACTAAAAGCTCTTCAGAATTGCTTGATTTCATTACGAACGCCTACCACATAGCACAAAAGTGTGGTGGGTGGTGCACTTCTTCAAAATTGGTAACGACCCAGCTGAGCTGCTGATTGTGAGACCCTACAGACCCACATCATTGTTTTTAGTTTTTGAGAGTTATCACGAATCATCTGGATGCTTGTTTTATGAATTTCCAGGGTTTCCGAAAAGATTTCAGTACCTAAAACCTCATTTCCACATTGAAGCAGACAACACAAAAAAGTTAAAAGCATAATCGGCCACTATGCTTCGCGTTTGTAGAATGTGGACTATGAGAAAGCCTTTCATTCAATTGAGACTTGGACTGCGTTAAAGTTTCTCCAACGGTGCCAAATTAACTACGAAGTTATTAAACTTAAACTTAAACTTAAAAACACTGAAGATTTATGGGGCATGTCTGTTAATTTGTTAAAGTCGGTTATTGATACTATAGCCCCTTATCTTGCTTCTCTTTTTAATATATGCATAGATAGTGGTGTATTCCCGGATCTTATGAAATTTAGTAAAGTTGTTCCCTTATTCAAATCCGGAGAAAAAACTAACCCTAGTAATTACAGACCTGTCTCGGTACTGCCAGTACTTAGTAAGATCTTTGAAAAAATAATTCTTACTCAAATGTTAAGCCACTTCAATATTAATAAAGTGCTTCATAATCTACAGTTTGGCTTCACTAAAGGGCGTTCGACAACCGACGCAGGAGTCGAACTGATAAGAAACATATATGATGCGTTCGAAAAATCGCAAAATGCTATAGGAGTCTTCTGCGATTTGTCCAAAGCATTTGATTGCGTCGAACATAAAACCTTACTTTTAAAGCTAGAACATTACGGGGTCAATAATAAGGCTTTGAATTTGTTAGAGTCATACTTAGTTAATAGAACTCAAAAGGTGCATATAAATGGTACAAATTCGTCAGGCTCACGCGTTAAAATGGGTGTGCCTCAAGGGTCTATTTTGGGACCATTCCTGTTTTTGGTTTATATCAACGACCTACCTTTTATGGTTGAATCGCTGTCTAAAATTGTGTTGTTTGCGGATGATACATCTCTAGTTTTTAAAATTGACAGACAAACTGATATGATTGACGAAGTAAACGACACTCTTTGTAAAGTACACAATTGGTTCACCGTGAACAACCTAGTCCTTAATGCAAAAAAAACTAAATGCATAAATTTCACCTTACCGAATGTTAAAAATATAACTCAAAACGTGTCATTAGCTAGCAGTGTTTTAGAATTCGTACCAAAAACAGTTTTCTTAGGTATAACCGTAGATTCAAAACTTCAATGGGGTCCTCACATAGAAACTTTAGCAGGCAGGCTTAGTTCAGCTGCCTATGCTGTTAAAAAAATTAGGCTCCTGACAGATATAGAAACGGCGAGACTAGTATATTTCAGCTATTTCCACAGTATTATGTCTTACGGTATACTTTTATGGGGGCATGCAGCTGATATAAATACTATTTTTGTACTACAAAAAAGGGCTGTTCGCGCGATTTACGGAATGCGATCTCGAGATTCACTTAGAGAAAAATTTAAAGAAATCAATATTCTAACGCTTCCCTGTCAATATATTTATGAAAATATAATGTATGTGCGAAAAAACTTAAATCACTTTACACTGAATTCTGACAGACATACTCGTAATCTCAGGAATAACAGTAAGCTTCAGCTTGTATCTACTAGGCTCAGTAAGGTTAGTAAGTCGTTTGTGGGACAATGCATACGAATGTATAATAAAATACCAGAAGATATTGTAAACCTAACAGAGAATAAATTCAAAAGTTATGTAAAAAAGATACTATGTAATAAAGCTTACTATAAGACATGTGAGTACTTAGATGATAGAAATGCTTGGACGGTAAGTGTTTCTCCAACCAACACAGCAACACTTTCATGACATATTGTGAGACAATAAAGATACAAACTCTATTGTGAAAGAACTGAAGGGATTCGGTAAGACATTTTCTTCTCCTTTTTCTTTGTCCATTGATCGGAGTGGTGCATGCTCGCTTAAATGTTCGTGCGGATGGTGGCGTATCGGGAGCCGGGTCGTTCCCTTCCCTCAAATATGGTTGAGGGGAGCGATGGCTGACTCTCGCGTTATACTCGTGATCGGGTGCTGTCCGTGTGAACTGGCCTGCTCTTGTCATTGGTTTTTTGGAATTTGTTAGTCATTAGCTACAAACAATTTTTACTTTTATCTCTTTTGAATCCTTTCTTTATTCTTATTTTTGTATATTTTATTTACAGACATGACATTGTATAATTCATTTATTGATCTAGCATTAAGATGTAATAGAATATAAGACTTAAAAAAAAAATGTGTTGGAGGGAGTTTCTTTAGGGCCCGCCGTTTCTTCTCACTCCGCAAACACTTCCCGAAACGGTGGGTATACGAGTTCCGAGTGGTAGGAACCTCGTATTAGGTAGATAAAAGAACGACGTTCGAAAAGTGTACACTGCTACCTACTTCGAATAAAATATTTTCATTTTCATTTTCATTTTCATTTTCATTTTCATTCATTGAAGTTTTAGTAAAACGCCACTATGTCGGTCCGCCTCCAGGATCAAATTATAAAAATATATGGCTGCAGTGAGGAGTGACACCAGGAGTGAGGGAGACGTTATATATCCAAAACTGTTCACCAGTGCCCTGGAAGATGTTTCCTAGCTTATGGACTGGAGAGGATTCAACATCCATGGCATACATTAACCACCACCGATAAGCTGATATCTTGGAAGATCTATGCAGAATTCTCAATGGAATTCTCAATCAGATCATCTTAATAAGTTAACATCAGTATCAATATCAATATCGTTTCACACTCATTCCTCTGAAGGTTAGGGACTCTGCACTCGAAGTTGTTGATGAATATTTCTAAACATATATTCCTAGGACAAATTCAACCATAGATAAAACCAACAGTAGTTAAGTCCAACTTCGACAAAAATATCAATCGTCGAATCCATCTCGGCTAGGCCACGTTTGGGAAGGTCTGCAATATCTTCAGGTCCGAAACACCCGAAATACTGCAGTGTTTCAAGACCAAATTGTGGGTAAGTTAATCAGTGTTTCCAGTGAATAACTTTTGGAACTGAGACATAGTCGCTTACTATGAGCCTCATAAGAAGGCTCAAGGTCAAGGTCACTCAAATGACGAAGGCGCGTGCTATAATCGGAAATTCTATACGTGATCGAATCAGAAATGAAGAGATACGAAGGAGAGCTAAATTAACCGATACAGCTCATAGAATCGCTAAACTGAAGTGGCACTGCAGTAGGCAGAACACATAAATTATATAACAGATGACCGTAAGGGTTAGAGAGAGGAGAGGACTCGGCATTAACATCAATGGCAAGTACATCACCCACTTTCGATTGCTGACAGTATCGTGATCATGGCTGAGACCTTGGAGGACCTAGGCGCAATGCTCGATGTACTCGGTAGAGTCTCCCAATAAGTGGGTCTTAAAATGAACATGGACTAGACGAAAATCATGTCAAACGTCCGGACTCCGGAGTTACATCCACTCCTCTGAAGGTTGGAGATTCTACCCTCGAAGTTGTTGACGAATACGTATACCTGGGACAAACAGTCCAGCTAGATAGGTCCAACTTCGTGAAAGAGATCAATCGTCGAATCCAACTCGGCTGAGCAGCGTTCGGGAAGCTCCGCAATATTTTCACGTCCAACCTACCGCAGTGTCTCAAGACTAAAGTTTTTGACCAATGTGTGTTGCCAGTGATCACATATGGATCCGAGACACGTGATAACATATGGTCGCTTTATGGGCCTCATAAGAAGGCTCAAGGTCACCCAAAGGGCGATGGAGCGAGCTATGCTTGGTAAAGTTACCGACATAGCTCATAGAATCGCTAAACTAAAGTGGCAGTGGGTGGGGTACATAGCTCGCAGAATAGATGGCCGTTGGGGCAGTAAAGTTCTCGAGTGGCGACCAAGCACCGGAAGACGCAGTGTGGGCAGGCCTCCAACTCGGTGGACCGACGACCTGGTGAAGGAAGGGTGAAATCCTTGGGGGAGGCCTTCGTCCAGCAGTGGACGTCTTTCGGCTGATAATGATGATAGAGGTTTATCAAAATTCTCGAATAGCGACCACAGACCTGACATGGTAGACCGTCGTGACAACTTGTAAAGGTTGCGGGCCACAGGATACGGGCAGCGCAAGACTGGTTGGCGTAAATATCTAGGGTAGTTCTGTATCAATTTGTAGAATTATTTTGCTGAAGATGAATTATTATTTTTATACCTTTTCAATTCGCAATTAAAGTTTTTATTTATTTATATACGAAAAAATTTTTTTCTGTCTTATTATCAATCTCAAAAATAAAAAAAAACGCCGACCAATTTGGACCGGCGCGTCGCCGCCGGCAAATATAAGGTCGGCGCCCATGTCTACTCACCGATCATCAAAAAGCTAAGCCACTTCTAGCAAAGCTACGAGCTTGAAATTTGGTATGCGGCTAGTATTTCACCTACTGAGACAGGAAAAATTAAAAAAAAAAAACATGTGTTAAAAAACCATAAAAAAAACAAAAAGAACCAAAAAAATCCGTGAGTACCACAACTCAAACCTACACCGGCTTGGATTACGCGTCCATTGTCTGCATCATTACGCCACGGACACATGTTAACATACAGGGAAATATGTCATTATTTTCATGTGTAACTTCGACAAAGATGGATAGTATAAAATAATCTCACTATGAATTGGTGTACTAATAGATGGCACCACAAGTAATTTAAAACGCGCTTACGAAACGAATACTAAATAGTAGGGTAGTAAATAGAGTATCCATCAATAGGAAACGAAATATTGTGGCTGGTTTATGACCGTGAGTGCTATCGTTCTGTATGAATGACCTGATGCTGCAGCCAGGGTTGTCTCCTCAATGTAAAACTCCTCAATGACTTAAGCCAAACACGCCGGATTTAGACTAAGATTGTACAGTACATAGACACAAAAATAATGAAATACGAGCTGACCTGATGCTGCAGCCAGGGTCGTCTCCTCAAAGTGGAACTCCTCAACGTCTTAGGGCAGACACGCCGGGTTTGGACTTGATTGTACAGTACATAGCCACGGAAATAATGAACCCTGAACTGATCTGATGCTGCAGCCAGGGTCGTCTCCTCAAAGTGGAATTCCTCAACGGTTTACGGCAGACACGCCGGGCTTGTACTTGATTGTATAGTACATAGCCACAAAAATAATAAACCCTGAGCTGATCTGATGCTGCAGCCAGGGTCGTCTCCTCAAAGTGGAACTCTTCAGCGGTTTTTGGCAGACACGCCGGGCTTGTACTTGATTATACAGTACATATCCACAAAAATAATAAACCCTGAGCTGATCTGATGCTGCAGCCAGGGTCGTCTCCTCCTCCTCAGCGGCTTACGGCAGACACGCCGGGCTTGTATTTGATTGTACAGTACATAGCCACAAAAATAATGAACTATGAGCTGATCTGATGCTGCAGCCAGAGTCGTCTCCTCAAAGTGGAACTCCTCAACGGCTTACTGCAGACATGCCGGGTTTGAGCTAGATTATACAGTACATACATTCACAAATATCAAACTATGAGCTGATCTGACGCTGTAGCCAGGATCGTCTCCTTAAAGTGGAACTCCTCAACGGCTTACGGCATACATGCCGGGTTTGGGCTAGATTATACAGTACATCAACACATAAATAATGAATTATGAGCTGACCTGATGCCACAGCCAGGGTTGTCTCCTCAAAGTGGAACTCCTTAACGGCTTACGGCAGACACGCCGGGTTTGGGCTAGATTGTACAGTACATACACAAAAAATAATGAACTATGAGCTGATATGATTCTGCAGCCAGGATCGTCTCCTCAAAGTGAAACTCCTCAACGGCTTACGGCAGACACGCCAGGTTTGGGCAGTATTGTACAGTTCATTTACACAAAAATAATGAACTATAAGCTGACCTGATGCTGCAGATAGGGTCGTCTCCTCAAAATGGAATATTTCATTGGCTTACGGCAGACACGCCGGGTTTAGGCTAGATTGTACAGTACATCGACACAAAAATAATGAACCATGAGCTGACGTGATGCTGCAAACAGGGTCGTGTCCTGAAAATGGAACACTTCAGTGGCTTACGGCAGACACGCCGTGTTTGAGCTATATTGTACAGTACATAGACATAAAAAAATGAACCATGCTCTGATGCTGCAACCAGGGTCGTCTTCTCAAAGTGGAACTCCTCAACGGATTACGGCAGACACGCCGGGTTTGGGCCAGATTGTATAGTATATAGACACGAAAATAATAAACAATGTGCTGATCTGATTTAAACATTTGGTCATTGTTGCTAATATATCTGTAATATGCACAATATACACAATCATTTCTTTGAAAATGTTTATCAGCCAAGGTACATGATAAGCCTACTATTTTAGAATAAATAGATGACTCTGATATATTTTTTGAATAAATAATTGTAGGTTCAGTTACTCTTACAACTTGGAATTAGTAAACTACATATGAATTATTACTTATAATATAAAATAAGACAGGTTATTTAGTGAAAATCGTTTACTTTCTTTAATATAACAATCCCTTACTCTTGGCTCCTCATCAGATCTTACTACTTTTTCAAGCGGCGTTACTACGTCCAGTACTATTATCTAATCTTTACCAGTACCTTGGCCTATTTTTACAGTATGTTTTTGGTGGGATTTTATAGACAGTTTTGAAAAACAAACTCGAAAACGAAAGAACTTATTTTATATTGAAACTAATATGTACATAAAATATGCTCATAGCCAGCGGATGCCACTTTCCATCAGGTGGTCATCAGTTCATCACAGATAAAACATACCTACACTATATAAGCGAAGAAAAGCTACAAAAACATGTAAATCCCCACAACCGAGAGCAACTCGAATCGTCGGCTGCCAGGATATCTCAGATCGGCTTGATTCCTTGGCGCTGCGTAGAGATGTAGCCTCGCTCTGCATTCTCTATCGCATGTACAATGGGGAGTGCTCCGAGGAATTATTCGGATTGATCCCTGCCGCCTCTTTTCGCCATCGTTCTACGCGACAATATATTCATCCCCATCACATAGATGGTTGGCAGTCCACAACTGTGCGTTTCACTAGAAACTTTCTGCCTCGCACAACCAAACTATGGAATGAATTGTCGCCTGCGGTATTTCCGGACCGATACGACATTCAAACCTTCAAGAAAAGAGCGTACTCCCATATCAAAGGCCGGCAACGCACTTGTGACTCCTCTGGTGTTGCGGGTGTCTATGGGCGGCGGTAATCGCTTACCATCAGGTGATCCGTCTGCTAGTTTGCCACCTATGCCATAAAAAAAAAAAAAAAAAAAAAAAAAACCGGCCGCTCGCTCGGCTTCACTTCAACGTAACGTCGCGTCGCCGTGTTCAAGAAGTCTCTGCTCAAAAACAATGACGTCACTGTTTTTATATCACGCTTACAAACAAAGTGCACCTATCTGTAAATCTCTCTCTTATCGCGTGGCACAATTGACCGAGTGCCGAGTGGGAGAGATAGCGGACGGCGGCGGAGGTGCCGTCGCGTGCGGCTACGAGTTAGGAGACACGGAGTAAAATTGTATCTACATATTTTATAGAGGATGTTTAAAGATGCTGTTGTCTATTGACTGCTGAAATTATCAAATGAGCTGATAACGGGTTTCTAAACACTAGATCTACCTCAATAACTCGAGACTAAGGATGTAAGAGTAAGAACTACTTACTACAACATGTGGCTGGCACGGTGGCACCACCAAAAGACGGCGCCATAAGTAAAGGATTCTAAACAGTACACATTAAAATCCTTTCAAATGTCTCCAAAATGAACGTTTCCGAAGATCGATTCTAGGCTTAAAAATCTCCTAACCCTAGATTTTCGTGAAAATGGTTTACGCTGTTTCAGAGATCGTCGGCGCTTTGTATACATAAATAAGATAACGGCTTTAACGATTTTTTTTGTCGTGAATAGAAGAGCTAGAAGTAGCTTGTTTTCAAAAAAAAATGTTTGTGTCGGGGTATGTATGTTAGGTATTTATAAATTAAGTTGTCACCCAGTTTTCAAAGGTGATATCATCCACAGCTACCTGCGCACAGTGGGCTGAAAAATCAACTTTTATAGACATACGGATTTGAGTTTTTAAGGTTGTTTTTGCTAGATATGAATGAATGATTAAATAAAATATAGCTTTTGTTTAACATCACTTTGCTTAAAACGTTACGCGAGTTAATTTACGGTAAAAACGAATGAAATGCCTATTGTTTTATGAAAAATGTTTATAATGAGGCTGGCTGGTATTAAAAATTGCGTTTACTGCTTACATATGAAATAGACCAACATGGGGAACGTAACCAATATCAAATGTCAAATCGTAAAAAACAACTTGTGGAAGTGTTAGTGGAGCCACGCGGAACGAGAAGGAACATGTATGTTTCTATCAAAAACGACTTAGAGTCGTTGTGATCCCCAATCGGGGACAGGCACGTGGGGAAATATAATATAATAATCCAAATAATATTTCCATGGGATAGGCACATTTAATATTGTTGATATATTTTTTTAGGTTATTATTGTTAAACATTAATTAAATTATCAATCATTCATCATCCTTTATGTTTAAAATAACCATAGTATCAAAAATTTGTTAAGAAGCTAAGAAGCGTTAGTATGAGCAACGTTTCCTTTAACACTTCCGCTGCTTAGTGACGTACAAACAGATATACACCTTCATATTAAAAGCCAAATAGGAATCGAACATATCCTGCCGTTAGGGAGCATGAAATAATTTAACCTCAAATTAAATTTTCTCCAAATATGTATAGGTTATCAGCTGAAATACGTCCACTGCTGGACAAAGGCCTTCCCCAAGGATTTCCACACCAACCGGTCCTGTGCGGCTCGCATCCAGCGGCTTCCTGCAACCTTTACCAGGTCGTCGGTCCACCGAGTCGGAGGCCTGACCACACTGCGTCTTCCGGTGCGCGTTCGCTATTCGAGAACTGCTTTACTGCCCCAACAGCCATCTGTTCTACGAGCTATGTGCCCTGCCCACTGCCACTTAAGTTTAATTACTTATTTTTGCATAATGAATGCTTTAATGCACACCTTTGCACTAATGAGAATTGGTGCTTGCTTATGAGAATTGAATTCACGCTGTTGTTGTGACTCACACTGAGTCATTTTTAAAAATAATAAATTATTAATAGTAGATAATATATAAAGCTACATTGTCAGTCAGTGAGTCAGAGGCGCCGATGCAGGAGGGGAATGGCGTGTCTTCTATAAAATAAAAAATGAATGAAAACTATTGTATAATTTGTTAATTGATCATACAACAATAAATCAAGATTGCACATAATGTAAATATAGTAGGTACATCTCTAGACTATACATTTAGACAATCAACTTATTACATTTAAAATCTATTTGAATCAATATAAATACAAAATTAAAGATTTTATGTACAAGTTACTCAATGGCAATTCTTGAAGGCACACGTATATACTTCCGTCAAAATCTGGTAAAATCGATTTGCGTCAAAATCATTCATTATAATAAATTTATCGTATGTACATAATAATATTATCATCTTATCAGTTGGAATTCATCTACTATATTATACTGGTTGGTGACGGAGGACGACACGGGGACGACTGACGTGACGACACGACTACACAATCGGTGCGTTCGTGTGATAATCGCACAGCAAGTGCGAGCGAGTTGGCAACGGCGGCCGAGCTCGCAACACCGCGCTCACGACCGCCCCGCGCCACCTCCATCTCTACACCAACAACACTACTGCCATTATCACAAACGTACAACGCATACGATGCAATGTAATTACAAAACGCACGAAAAAAACGGCACGTGAGGACGTCGCGCCCTCTGCAGTTACACCATACACAACTCTCACAGTTTCTTAACGATGTCGAACTTGGACTTGAGGTCCATCGGCACCTTCTTGGGGTCAAACTTTTTCTTGGCGGCAAGATGCGCTCGCATTTCCGCAGCAGTCATCTGCAGGTTGAGCCGCGGGGGCTCGGCGGCAGCGGCGGCGGCGACGGGCGGTGGCGGCGAGTGGCGCTCCTCGCCCGACTGTGCGGACGGGGCACGCTCCGGCGCGTCCAGGTCCGGCAGCGGGTCGCCGGGCGCGGGCGCCACCACCAACAGCTCCGCGTCGTCCGGCCGCTCCTTGATGCGCGCCACGACCTGCTTGTGCGTCTCGCCGGCGATGCTGTGCCCGTTCACCTCGAGGATGCGGTCGCCGCGCCGCAGGCCCGCGCGCTCGGCCGGCGAGCCGTCGTCCACCTTGCCTATGTACTGGCCGGGCTTGCCTTTCTCGGCGTGCAAGTTGAACCCGTAGCCGTCGAAGTCGGGCACCTTCCGCACGTGGCAGACCCGCGGCTCGGTGGCCGCCGACCCATTCGCGGACATCCTTCGTGCGGTTGACGCGCGACCGGAGAGGCGCTCGCGCAGGCGGAGACTGGCCGCCGCCCGCCGCGCCGCGCCCGCCGACCCGCTCGCGAGCCTTCCGCGGCGCCCGCGCTCCGCTCACCTGGCGGCGGGGAGCGCGGCGCAGGTGCGCGCGGGGGCACGACCGCGGCCACGGCGGCCTCCAGTGCTCACGGGGCTGCCACTGTGACGCGAGGTTTCGTTGTGAGTTCAGTATTGAGTGCATAATAGTGAACAAGTGAAAAGTTTTTGCATCCCACTAGAAGGTGAGTACGGGAGGTTGTGCCAACATTTGGATTCGTCGAGGAACATACGGAAACACCACCCCGAGACTTCTATGCCCGCTCCTGACGTGTCGCATACATATGAGAACGGAAAATATTACCTAGTGTAGTACCTCACTTGGTTAAAGTTTGGTGGCTGTACCGACTTATTATTGTTTTAGTTTCTGTTTGTATTCGGCGTGACCGTTCAGAATATGTGTATTGAGTCTAGTTGGAACAATGCAATGCAAGGAGGTCGGCCGGGATGTGTGCTGTGCGGTGTGCAGTTTGTTTCCGCGAGCGTGGCGACGCGGCGGCCGCTAGATGGCGCGCGAGAGGCGGTCGTTGATCCGCACCTCTTGGGTTTAGCATTTATATCATGCCATAGGTAGGCCTCCTTTCTGAGAACAAACCTCAGGCTATAGGTGTCTACACCCCTACCTATCTTGATTTCCTTTTATTTACGTATTCTTAGTACATCTTATAATAGAGGTTCTTATACAAATACAATTTGTAAAAGAACCCCTTATAATTCTGAGTGCACTATAATAAAAATTTAACATTGTTGTTTTAAAAGTAG
The DNA here is from genome assembly GCA_958295455.1 of Coleophora deauratella. Lineage (NCBI taxonomy): Eukaryota > Metazoa > Arthropoda > Insecta > Lepidoptera > Coleophoridae > Coleophora > Coleophora deauratella. Next base: position 11,044,867 of record OY282413.1, on the reverse strand, counting down.
CAGGTCTTGAATTACATAAATCTATCTGAGGAAATTCCACAAGCGCATTAAACACATTTAGATATTTGAAATCTGCGGCCAAATGTTTACTACCTCTGCTTCTTCGCCCTTCTTATGTCTATTCGTATAAAAAATGGAGTATAATTGAAATGTATTACCTACATACATATTTTTTTCTAGGGTTTATATTACTTTCCTGTACATCGACGTCTGATTGTTGATTATTGAATTGCAGTTTTTATATAGGGCGAAACAAATATAAAGATAAAAGAGAAATTGCCCTTGCCTTGCTATTCTGTAAAGAATCACACGAGTAACTTAGCTGCTGACTACATTTCAAAATAAACAAAACGAATCAGTTTTGACGTCCTAAATTAATAAATGCAACATAACAACAGTAATTTCCACCAGTAATCACCAGTGGATGTAAGTATTATTATTGTAGTGAAAACAATAATCAATAATTATTTCTTTAAATCTTTTTCTTCCTATCGTGTGTCGTATTTAACATTCTATTTCAAAGATATGAACGGATATAGATAGGTATATCTTTGTCTTTGCAATAAAAAAATATAAAAAACACGTTTGTAAATTGATATCTATTAAGTTAACCATCTTATCAACTCCACTACTTTATTCACATAATCACTAATACTTTTATAAATGACGAGTGAATAACAAAGTGCGTATTGAACGATTAGTTTGTACTGTTACAATAGTAGCCCTTTCCCGTCCCCCTTTAGGTGATGGCTGTGAAAGTGTTAAATTATAGATATGCATACAGGTGTCCTAGAATGGGTGAATCTAATTGCTATGGTAGATAGCTCGTCTAACGATCCACAAGAAAGGCAAAACGCTAATTTTAAAAAAGCACATCGTTTTTAATAAATTATGTTTTTCCGAAAATAGGGAATAAAGTTCGACTCTACTAAAATTTCGACTCTAAGTGACACGTTTAGAGATAATTTGTAATTTTTTTCAATAGTATTAATGATTTGTGATCGTTTCACCTAACTGTACACTTTTTCAAAAATAATGAATTAATTTTGAGTTCGCAGCACTTTCTTTCAATATTTTTTTTACACACTAAAAATCTTTTTGTAAGTTAGTCAAGCAGTGGTATGAAAAATGTGTGGACCAAACTACTACTAAAACTTGTCCATTTAATGAAGATTCTAACATGGTAACAATTGTGTAATTTTCTGAAAGGTGTTTAAAGATATTACAATTTTTAGGGTACAAGGGCAAAAGACGATTATCGTGAGGACGGTTTTTACATCAAAAAGACAGTTATTAAATCATAAGTTGTTTTTACTGCGCTCTTATGTTTGTTAACAAAGCATTTTTTTTATGTTTAAAGTAAAATATATTTAAAAATCGATTTAAATTAAATTTGTTTTCGTTTTATGACAGAATACTGTTACATGTGTGGTAGAAATTAAGAGATTAATGAAAGACATTAAAACAATTTAAAGTTTTGTTTTAAAAATAAATGTTACAATAGGTGTTCGAAATGGCATCCATTAGTGCGAATGCATACTGAGCATCTCCTCAGAAATTTTCTTTAAAGTTAAGGCGCTGTAAGCTTATTGCAGATATTTCTTGGGCAGCCTGATTGACCGGTCTCTTAGCTGTCTTAGCTGTATTGCGATCGGTTTGGCGTAGACTCTATCTTTAATTCAGCATTAAAGATATTATTCAATAAAAAAAACAAGCACATCAAGGTCTGGCGTCGTCGCTGGCCCCACAGTTTGCCCCAGCCCGCCAATCCTCCTCCAAGGATAAGACTCATCAACCAAACTGTGGAATTAATCGCGCCTGCGGTATTTCCAGACCGTTACAACCTACAAACCATCAAAAAAAGAGCGTATATACTCCCATTTCAAAGGCCGGCAACGTACTTGTGAATCCTCTAGTGTTGTGGGTATCTATGGGCGGCGGTAGTCGCTTACCATCAGGTGATCCGTCTGCTCGCTTGCCTCCTGTCCCATAAAAAAAGCTAAGCCCTCACTTGACGGCCATAATGAGCTGGACAACCGTAATTTTATAGCCACATGGTTTCTCTAACATTTTTGTGGTTCTTCTTTCAAAGTCCCGACAGCGTGTCTCTCAGAATCTCTCAATAATTTTCTGAGTTAGGGTTGCCGCTATTTCTCAGGTCCTACTCGTACAATACGCCAGTTGAACATACCAGTCCATAAATTAATTTTCAACTGGTATTGTGAATGATCTTGTTTCGTGTGGGTTGGTTTACTTATTACATTAATCTCTTAATTAATTTCTAGCACGTATTAAACAGTTGGTCTTATTTCATAAAACAAAAGCAAATTTAATTAATTAAATAAGTTGTTTTATTTTTACTAAATTATTTTATTTTACAATTTATTGTATACACATAATAGACATAATACACAGGCTTAACATAAAATATACACAAAGGGTGTGCAGTGATGGGAAAACAAGGTGTAACGAAAACGTCCGTCTTCGGTAAAATATCGTGTATTACTGGTTCAGAAATCATATTACATTATATTCATTATTCTATCTTATGCCCACTACACCACGGGGGCTAATTTGAAAAAAAAAAATGGACTATAATTCATTTTTTTTTATTATTTTAGTTCTAGGTACCTAAAATATCTATGATGTCTAAGATACTTAAGATGCCTAAGATGTACATCTTAGTCTAAACTTACTTTTAGGTGAGCTCTAAACATTTTAAGCATACTTTATTTCTAATAAAATGCAAGTTAAGTTTTAATTTCATAGCTATCATGTTACAAATGGTTTCGTTCTATTTTTGTTTACAATGTCAATTTTTCCATTTATATTTAATTTTACATTTGGTCCCATTTCTTCAATTACAGTAAAAGGTCCTTTATACAGTTCGTCTAATTTCTTTCCAGTTTCATTTTTAACTAGTACCAAATCATTCTTTTTATAACTAACTGAATTAACATTTTTGTCGTAATAAACTTTCCTGTTCAATTTGCTATTTAACAAATTTTGTTTCGCTTCCTTATGCGCTAACTGTAATCTGTACCTTAAATCTAGCATATAGTTATCTGGATTATACAGTGGCTGTAAGGTGTCTTTTAAATTACTGGGTAAGGTACATTGTTTGCCAAAAACAAGTTCAAACGGTGAATAATTTGTTGACGAATTTACTGTTGTATTATATGCGAAACACCAGAATGGAAGCCAGTGACTCCATGTTTCCGGATGTCCGTCACACTGTATCCTTAAGAAAGCTGCGAGATGTTTATGCATGTTCTCTAAACTACCTACTGACTGATGGTGATAGGCAGTTGAATGCAGTTTGGTAATATTTAATAATGTACATACCTCCTCCATTATTGTTGATAAAAATTCGCTGCCTCGATCTGTAGCGATGACCCTTGGTACGCCATACCTTAAGATAAAGTTGTTTACAAATGTACGAGCCACACTTACCGTGTCTTTGTGACGTAACGGATAAGCTTCTATGAACTTAGTAAGCTCGCACTGCAATGTTAGTATGTAGGAGAACCCTTCTGTATCGGTTTCTATAGGACCAACTATGTCAAGATAAATTTTTTCAAACGATGAACTGGCGGTTGTAGTTATTACCATTGGTTCTTTCGTATTTCGTGAATATTTCATTGTTTGACATTTACTACATTTCCTGACATATTCTCTAACACTATTTTCTAAGCCTGGCCAATAATATTTATTTTTTATATTATTAACCATCCTACGGACCCCTGCGTGTCCACTTGTCGGTAGTAAATGATAATCGTTCAATATTACCTTTTTCTCATCATTGTCTATTATTCTTTTAACATTCTTAATAATATTTATCTGTGGTCCGGACCACTTTTGTCTACTTTTTATTTCTTCTAATAGCGCTTTTATAAATGATTCATTATTTTCCGTTTTAATTAAACATATTTTTTCTACATTTATTTCTCTACAGAAGCTACTCAACTTATTCGCAAATTCGGCTCGCGTAAAATGCGACATATAGTCAAGGCTAATGTACAAAATATTCTTCTTCTCCAAGAATGCAAAACATTCCTTTTCTATTAGTATCTCTTTATTTTTCCTAAACTTTTTCAATTCCTTTCCTTCAATAAATTTCATTTCGATGGAATCACGTGGCATGCGTAATATTTCTGCAATCCTAGGTTGATCAGGCCTTGGATTCCTGAAAATATTAGGAATACCAGCGTTTCTACTCATGCTATTTTTATTATTATCTTCCTCTAATTTCTTTTTCTGAGCCCTAGTCATTACTAAAATGTTTTCATTTAATTGTTTCAAATCTTCCGAAGTGATGGTCACCCTACTTAGAGCATCTGCTATGCAATTATCTTTTCCCTTGATATAAACAACTTTGTAATCGTACTCGTCTAGTTCTAATCTGAATTTTATTAATCGTTTTGATGGATCTTTCATTCCGAATAAATATATTAGTGGTTTATGATCAGTCATAATGGTAAATGTTTTTCCGTACAAATATGGTCTGAAATATTTTACACTCCAAACTATAGCCAATAATTCTTTTTCAATAACTGGATAATTTAGTTCTGATTTATTTAAAGGACGGCTCGCGTAAGCTATTGGCCTCATATCTTTATTACATAACACAGAGCCGACAGCTATTCCAGATGCGTCAGTTTGTAATACAAATTCGTTTTCAGCTGAAAAATCCGGGTACTGTAAAATTGGGGGAGATACTAAACATTGTTTAAGATATTCGAAAGCTTTTTTACATTTTTCTGACCAAATAAAAGGTTCATTTTTTCTACAGAGTTTATTTAAAGGTAATGTTATTTCCGAAAATGATTTTATAAACTTTCTGTAATAATTGCAGAATGCAACGAAGCGTCGAACTTCGTCAGCATTTTTAGGTTCGGGATATTTTTGCAACACTTTAATTTTTTCAGGGTCAGGGCGGACACCCTCAGCTGACACTACATGACCAAGATATAAAAGTTCTTTTTTTAAGAATTCACATTTGGTTGGGTTCAATTTCAAGTTAACTTTTCTTAAACGTTCAAAAATGTCAATTAAATTTTTGTTGTGCATTTGTAAATTTCGCCCAAAAACAACAATATCGTCTAAATATAGAAAAGCTTTTTCATATGTGAGTCCAGACATAGCTATTGCCATAACACGTGAAAATGCACTAGGGGAAATTTTAAGACCCATCGGCAGACGTTTCATTTGATATTGACCTGTGTTTGTTGTGAAGGCCGTGACCTTCCTACTTTCTGGATCTAATTTTGTTTGATAATAAGATTGTTGTAAATCTAAATGGCTGAAATATATAGCACCTGATAACGAATCTAAGATTTCCGTAACATTAGGCAATGGGAATTTGTCATCTTGGATTAAATTATTAATTTTTCTATAATCTATTACCAATCTCCATTTCTTTTCATTATTTTCTGACTTTTTTGGTACTAACAGTATTGGACTATTCCAATCGCTGTTTGTTGGCTCTATTATATCATCTTTTAACATTTTTTCGACTTGCCTGTTAATTTCTGGTTTTGAAAATTCTGGTAGTCTATATGGTTTTACGTATATTGGTTTTGTATCTGGTTTCAAATGACTAGACTGTTCGTTAAGTGTTGTTGTTCCTAACTTATCTCCATCGAGATAAAATATATCTGTGTATTTTGCACATATGCATTCAATCTGTTTCCGTTCATCTGATGACAAGTGATCTAAATTTAATATATTTAATAATTTTTTGACCCTCTCTACGCTATTTTCTAATATTCCAAAATTGCAAATGTCATAATTACTAACATGATCTACTTCCGGTTTGAAAATTGATAATTTTTCGTCTTTATCGTTAACGTTAAGGATTCGCACAGGTATACATCCATTTTTTGGTCTAACTAAACAACCCGCCAAAAATATATTTTGTGACAACTCTTTAGGCAAAACCACATAATCATTTTCTGAGTTCAAATTTGAATCTAACTTTAAATGATGAATTGATTCACTTCTAGCTGGTAAAGTTAAATATATTTTACTTTCATTACTCGTGTGAATAGGTATTACAATTTGTTGTTCATTGCATACCAATGTAAGCTGTTTCTCATGTAAGTTGATATTAGCATTATAATTTCTCAAGAAATCAAGCCCTACTATGCCATCAGCATGACATGGCATGTCATTTAATACATGGAACTTATGACAAATCGTTAAGCCGTGACTTTCTAGGTATGTTATTGCAACGTAGTCAGATGTTATTCGACCTCCTATGCCATTTATTACAGTGTTACTTTTGTTCAATTGTATATTAAATGGAATTTTATTTTTATGTATGACTGACAAACTAGCTCCAGTGTCTAACAAAAATGTACATTCCTGTCCCTGTATGTAAAATTTTACATATTCTAACCCATCGCAAGTAAATATGTTATGCTCGAAAAAACTGAGACAAATCAGGTTCCTGACTATCATTACGAGTTTCCTGATCTTGATTTACCTGATCGTTATCTGAAGTAGTGTATGTGTATACATTATGTCTTCCACCACCACGTGAACCACGGTATCCTCCGTAACGACCTCGACTACGTCCACCGAATGCTCGTGAACGCGTGTAATAGCTGGGCTGGTAATTACCACGAGACCTGTTAAAATTGTTACCTGTCATGTTGTTATTAAAATGACCCCTTGAGTTTCACCATCCATTACCTCTGTAATTCCATTGCGTCTTTTGTAGGTACCTGTTGCCTCTATAACTAAACTTACCCCTGATGTTCATCACAACTCCAGACGTTGAGGGCTGTGACAACTCCTCATCTTTGGCAGCTTGAATGGCTTCTTTTAGCTCGTTGTAGTTTCTTGCAGCTACGATGGTACTCAGGCGTCTGTTCCGTAACCCATCTGCAAACTTTTTGATTGCTAAACTTTCGTTTATTGGTTTCAAAATTTCGCATGCTTTTTGATTATTGTTAGCTTGCGCTATTGTGAGACCAACGAACAACTCTTCTATTTTGGTACCAAACTCATCAATTGATAGTTCACCTTGAGACATGTTATTTAGTTGTATTAACAAAGAATTTGCTGACTTTTTTGTTAGTAAATACTTCTTAATATCAGCTATCAAGGAATCAACCGAGTTGTATGTGTCCTTCAATTTTATTTTAGATTTTTTGTCAAGTCGCGTTTTCAGAACAAAAGTAATCAGCAATTTCTTGTTATTTTGATCTTTGTACATGCTATCCAACATCTCGATGCCTTCTATCATTCTCTCAATAGTTTCTTCTTTCCCATCTAAGATAGGAATCAAACTCCCTACTTCTTTCAAATCGAACTTCTCTTTATCCGCCATTTGAACTGTATTGCCTTTGTCTTCACTCATACTATATTCTAATATTTTATTATAACTCTTATGTATTTTTTCTATTAATGCTTCTACAATATAAGTAGTATATTCCTCTTTTAATTGAGAAAAGTCATACGATTTAATTATATCTTTATAAATGTTATATAATTCCTTAGCTTCTTCTATTTTACTTAAACCTGTGGTCAACCTTCTTTTCGGACCCAATTTCCTTAAACTAATTCTTAAATTTTCGAACTTATCAAGTATAGCATTTAAATCATTTTCCATTACATAATTAAATGGAAAACCCACTTAACATATGTTTGATAACATAAACTACCATTTTATTTTAATTTCTACAAAGCTCTACATAAAGAAATAGTAGGACTGCATTTTTAGAGTCACTAAAACACAATTATTATATTAAAAGTAAGGTGGCTACACACCTCAGCAAAAAAAAAAAGTATACTTAAAACATTATATAGATAGGTACGTACCCAGTTACTTAACCCTTAAAACTATAGCTTAATTACACGACACTTTTTATTCACTTATAACTCATTGCCCTTGATTTTCACTTCACACTATCATTTCCTGATTCGGGGCGGAAACGCCACGCTCCCGCTCACGCTCGGCACCACCAACACCGGCACGCCCAGACAGGCGAATTTGCAGCCTCTTGAAATATTCCTGCCGTACTTCTTTTTGTATCCAATTGCGTTGGGAATTTTTGAGTTTCTTATATACTATGTATAAAATTACTGCTCCGGCCAACGCTATCACGACGCTTAGCAACACGTTGTTTAAAATTATGTGCTCCGCCTGATCTTTACTTGTCGCACTATTGTCGCCCACGGCATTTTGAGCAATGATTACTTCTTTCTGCTCTTGTTTCGAATTAGTTTTGCCCATTTTCAAAAATATGAAACTTATCCCGCACGTGGTTACACTTCATCGAACTTAGATGCAATGGATGCATAGTGTCTACACAGTTCACACACTTTAACGCAAAAACGCTGACGCAAAAATGCTATCCTATCCGATGTCACGGCAGGGTCGCCATGCAGTGATGGGAAAACAAGGTGTAACGAAAACGTCCGTCTTCGGTAAAATATCGTGTATTACTGGTTCAGAAATCATATTACATTATATTCATTATTCTATCTTATGCCCACTACAGGTGCAGCTTATTTCTAGTAGAAATTTCTTCCAGCAGACCCGGGTTAAGGATAAATTGTAGCTGAGATGGCAGAACAGCATGTACACAAATATTATTATATAGTTCATTGATATATATATCAATATATAACACATATAAATATATAACATACATACATAATAATATACATATATAAAATATATACTATATACATGGCTTATCAACCTCACGAAGACAAAGAGAGATAGTGCTTCCTAAGTTTATTTTTAAAGGAGAAGATGCTTTCGCTGTCACGGATTTCATGAGGAAGAGAATTCCACAACCTGACGGCATGAACGGAAAAGGAGTAGGAGTAGAAATCGGTGCAATGGGAGGGAAAGTTCAGTAGGGATTTAAGGTGGGATCGGGATTGTTGATCTGGCTGGCGCATCCAAGAAAAACGTTCGCGCAGATAACTAGGAATAGAGGGTTTGTGAAGGATATTGAAAAGAAGACACAGGATGTGGGAGTTACGGCGCAAGCAATTTTACTTTGAACTTTAAAAATGTGGTTTGTGAATAAATATTCGAGCGCAGTAAAAACAACTTTTGGTTTAATAACTGTCTTTTTGATTTAAAAACTGTCCTCCTGAAAAATCGTCTAAATTCGCCCTTGTACTCAAAAAAAATTAATATCTTTGGAAACCTTCAAGAAAATTATATACAATTATTACCATTTTAGAATCTCCAGTTTTCTCAATAGGTTCCATACATTTTTTTATGTCACTGCTGTTCAAACTTACAAGAAATTTTTTTTTAAGAAAGTGCTGCGAACTCAAAATTAAGTCATTATTTAAAAAAAATACAGTTAAATGAAGCAATCACTTATCATTAATTTAATTTCAAAATATTTATTTTCGGACATCTTAAAGATCCATAATTGCATTGAAAAAAAAAAATTGTCTAAACGAGACATTTAGAGCCAAATATTTAAGGAAAGTCGGACTTTTTCATATTTTCGGAATAATAGTATTTATCAAAAACTAAGTACGAGTAGTTTTTAAAAAATAACTTTAGTCTGTCTGGTGGGACATTAGACAAGCTTTCTACCACAGCAATTTGATTTACCCATTGTGGGACACCCTGTATATATAAGGCCCCGTCCCGAGTATGTCCCTTACACACCTTTGGTAAAAAGCGACAAAATCAATTAGTACAAAAAAACATATAGGTATTTAGAGAACCATAACAAACCAGACTTTGGCTAGATTTTGTTTTTTCGGCTTTTGTTGTTTTAAAAGTAGGAGGCCTTGAATTACATAAATCGATCAGAGGAAATTCCACAAGTGCGTTACACGTAGTTGGTGTACAAACAAAAGATTTTCCTATAAATAGGAACGGAATAGTAAAAAGTATAGTTTTCTCAAATGATAGTAAATTGGATGCCGAACAGAGTCGGAAAAGAATTCGATCACCTTGTTTTATTTCACAGATCCCTTTCAGTGAACGGATAAACGTCACATTTTAACAAGTTCGTTTCCCAGCATCGCTCAAATCTGCCCAGAGCTTCCTAAAAGAGGGCTCCTTACCTGACCAGACTGCCAAGTCTGCAGTGTTGTCGCTTTGTTTGAAGACTTTCATATCGCCGGCGTATCATGAAAATGTTAATGAATAAAGAGTATTTGATTTGATTTGATTAAAATACAAAACTATATCGTTTATGAATATCAATATGGGTTTTTCCATATCGAGGTTTATGAATATTATCATACAAAAGGGTATAATGGTGTCGCCACTTTTCGCAAAAAATAATAAAAATGTTACTTGGATACATGTATATTTACATATGCATTTACAATAAGTTGCGTTTAATATACTTTATTTGTTTAGAAAAATAAAACAAATACAGTCTCAAAGATTTAGTCACTGCGAAGATCAGCAGTGCAGCAGGGGCACAGGGACAGGCAGCGCGGGCGCAGCGGCGCGGCGCGGCGGGCGTCCGCATAGCTGAATAATTTGATGTGCGCAAGGACACCGCCACCCGCCCGCGCCCGCGCTCGCGCCCGCGCCGCAGCGGCTACCTGCTGTGTTGGTGCTAGTCCACGCATTCCACCATCCTATTATAATTATATGCATATCTAAATCGAGCTTACTTACGTATTTCCATAAGTTTAATTGCCTAACGCTTGAAGCATTTAGGACGCGGCGACCCTGAGAACTTGACAAACTGCCGCGGGCCGTGCGCGGGCCCGTGGTATGATAAGAAACTCTACTTGAATATCGTCACTGGAAAAGCAAAACTACTAAAGCGCCAAATTGGAGAAAATGAGTAACTTATATATACAGTTCGTTTGTATTTTTTTCCTGCGTCGATAAGTCTAGTTTTCGTGTTAATTTGAACATTAAAATTTGTAATTTTCAAATTAACATGAAAACTAGACTAATCGACGCAGAAAAAAAAATCCAACTGTGTATATCACTAACCCATTTTCGCCAATTTAGCGCTTTAGTAGTTTTACTTTTCCAGTGACGATATGTATTTTCAACAAAGTATTTAAGGATAAGTGACCCATCTATGTATTAGCATTGGGCTAGTAATTGTGCGTGGTCACACAACCATAACGGTCGTTTCAATGCAACTGGACATAACATTTTGTACACCTATCGCCACACCAACTGGACAAACAAACATAACGACTGTCCACATCGTTGTGCACCACGTTGTTCCCCGTCGCGTCGTCAGTCCATTACAGACAAAATGTAGCCTAAAGTCTACGTCACTCACTTCCCATTCCGTCAACTAGTTATCTCTGTGCAAAAAATTATGTCGGTCAGTTGCTCCGTTTCGACTCGAAAAAACGATTTAAACCAACAAACTCACCTTCGCGTTTGTAATAGCCGACTAACCTAACCAAAACGGAATGGCTCTTGTCGGGTAAATCTTACCTTGGTTCAGTGGCGTAGCGTAGGAGGGGCCGGGGGGGCCATGGCCCCGGGCGGCACATGGATAGGGGCGGCGAGCGGCACTTGGATAGGGGCGGCGAGCGCCACATTTTTTTTACCTAGTGTTATTAGGTATTATTAGGCGTCGATGAACTGGACTTAGATCACGCTCCTCAAGATATCCATCCGTCCGTCCGTCCAGGGGGGCGGCAAATTGCGCGATCAAAATATATGATAAAAAATATTCAACATTACATGACCTAGATAATACGTCATAAAACAAATGTTATCGTATGAAGAATGAAACCCGTACAGCAACGGGCGGCGGCGCACAGTTACATTTTAAGACAGACTTCCGATGCTAGCGGCCGATGCGACAGACGCGCGCGACTGTCGCACGCGACAATACTGAACATTAGAAAATGTATGGCGCCGCTTCCCTACCCCGCGATAGACGCGCGCGGCTCTTCCATACATTTCTAATACTGTCGCGTGCGACAGACGCGCGTGTCTCTCGCATCGGCCGCTAGCATCGATCGGAAGTCTACCTTTAAATAGGACCGGCCTTTGGGTCGTGTCACCCGTGCACAGACACATGACAGGGCGTCGAGCCCATGGGGGCGCCAAGCACCCTGGTAGTTGGGGTACCTACCCTAACTGAAACGGCGCTGAGCGCTCCAAGTAAAAGGGTTTTTGTTGGTGTAACATAAACATTCTTAGATATCTTAAAAAATTTCGCGCTCGCTTCGCTCGCGCTTTTTATACAGGGTGGGTTTAAATTAGTTCTTGATACGAAAGGGTATGCATGTGCTCATTATAACGAACAACTTTCCCTAAGGAACCCATAGTCAAATCGCAAAAAAAATGTTGGAGTCTCCATACAAATCGAGAAACTGACTGGCCAAATTAGTATGAAGAGTCCTAAAATTTTTTTGCGATTTGACTATTGGTTCTTTAGGGAAAGTTGTTTGTTATCATGAGCACATGCATACCCTTTCTTATCAAGAACTAATTTAAAGTCACCCTATATATATAATTTATGTTCGTGAGCGCTCGCCCACGGATGAATATAATGCGCTCGCTTCACATCAGGAGATTGCAAGTTCGATGTCCGGCGGGGTTCAATTAGTATTACGGATTTCGAATTAAGCTATATTAGCGTTAGCAATCGAACGTGACATAAAATTGATTGTATAAAAGATTTTGCTTTAAAAAAAACACGAAAAATACATAATTTTTAATTGAAGACAGAATTTGACTGTTTTATTCCGCTCCCGACTCGTGGTCCCACCGCATTGTGCCACTGGTGGGTCGACGAGTAATTGACTGTTTACTCGTCGTCCCACCGATTCACTCTTGACTAGTAATCGTAACATGCATTATAGTATGTTGTTTTTTTTTACTAATGATCAAAATAGAAAGGGGCGGCAAATTTTCGATCGGCCCCGGGCGGCAAAAACTCACGCTACGCCACTGCGTTGGTTCAGAAACGGGACCCATCTTACTTTCTTCTTATTTTCATTTTAAATAATAGTTTTCATGCAGAAAATTGTAGTTATGATTGAGTGTTAGTACTGTAATGTAATGAGTGCAGTTTATGCAACACAATAACAATGTAGTTTAGTATTGCCTGCTACTTGGAACCAAAGGGCTCCGCCGAGCGACCGACCATACAGAAGGCAGCCAACAGCCCGCCCGGCATCATCGTTACCACACAGCCAGTGCATCGAGTTCTTTGTAAAATGCTTGTGATGTCACATTTGTCACGTCTTCCAACAGTCGGTCCAGTACATACTTGTTTTTATTAGCCAAGTGGTAAGACACAGAGTGCTGTGCGCTGTGCCGCAGCCGCTCGGTAGCAGCGCAAATTCGCGCATTCCGCGCGTGTTGCGCAGCTATCGCCCGCCGCCGCCGCCGCCGCGCTGCTGGCGCATGTCGCGGCTTATCGTACACTGTGTCGCAACTGCGCGCGCACTCCGATGCGATGCGATGACCCATTTACAGTTGTAACATTATGTATGTACAGCGTGCATGTGCTTAATTTTTAGTAAGTACAAATTCAACTACTTATGTACCTACCGGTACAGACGACAGATCTGCGCAGGTGTATGAATGAATCATAATAATAAAAGCTTTTATTTAAAGTGACCTGGACTCAAAGAGTTAGTAAATTACTTAAACTATATTAGTATCATAAAGTGACCATGTGCCGGGTTGACACGCTGCGCCGCTCAACGTTAGGAGGAAGTCTCTTCTGTTAACTTGTTCCGCGGCACATGCGTGGTGCCCGGTATGTGCACGTGACCCGGCACTCCCCCCACCCCCCCTCTCCGCGCCGCCTGCGCCGTTCACGAAGACACATACATATTTAAAAGACCTCCACAAACTATATAAATTAGGTAATAATAATAAATAATAAAAAGGCCCGACACGACACAGTCAATTCGCTTCGCCATCGGCGATCGCAGTTTTGGGTCCAATATTATGTGTAGTTATTATACTTAGTGTAAGGCAGTTAGGTAGTGATTGGGACCAGGGCAGGAAGATGATGAGTTTAACGACTTACGGAACTCGTTCTGCTTGGGAGTGTATTTTCTAAGCCCGCCTGACTAGCACCGGCCTAGTCATACCACGATACAGAGTCAAGGGCTTACCAATCGTATCTAAATGGAAAGGCTCGCGAGCCGCGCGCCATTAGTAGTCGCAACATTACACCGCGACTCGCCCGCACCGGACCGCGGCAGGCGGGCGCGGCGGCGGCGCGGCGGTGTCGCAACGTGCGTGCTGCCAGCGAGTAGATGACTAGGTACTTGCCTTGTTTACAGCTCGTTTCCAAAAAAACAACTAGTACTTATTACTGCGTAGTGCGTACCCATACTATGACTGCAGACTGCAGTTGCGTTTTGTAATTTAGCTTTGACCTCCCGTATAAAGTTTGCAAATCGACTGTTTTAATATTTGGCCGGCCGCGCGACAGGCTGCTACAATTTTGTACGTTCCTTGCGGATGGTTCTTTCAGTTTCAGGAGTTGCGTGTACGTTCATTGATTGCCCTTAGCATCACCGGCGGCGTCACATGCATCATTGTCAGGAGTGTTACATAGAGTACTGTCAATAAACCGAGAGTGTTATGCCTGGACGACTGCATGCATCCCGTGCAGTGACCGAGCGAGTCCTCCCTCTTCCTCCCCCCCCCGCCCCCCCCCCGCGCCTCTTGCCGCACCCGCACGGTGTTTCTCCACATCGATGGGCTCGCGGCGTCACACCTGTCAAACAACTCGCAAACTGTTTCATAGGAAGGTGATACTTGTTGAGGCCGGTCGAAACAATGTGGTCAAGTTAGTCAACAAATTGTCGTCGTTAGCTATCACAGTGAATCAAAGTGACTGCCTCGCATCATAATATAAGTTTTTGTTACCGCTCCACCGCGCGAGTCCCGCGCGCGCTCGCTCCGCACGTTGCTCATACAAAAGACATCAACGAGCGATACACGAGCATACTTTTTCTTGCGTTTTTTGGAGAGAAAATTCAGTGAAATATATTTTTTCCGACTACGGTGAAGCAAAAGAAGAATATAATAATCATCTTTATCTATGATATCGCATTATTAGTTTCATATTTTGCTTGTTTTTTATCAATTACCTGCTCGTTATCGCGCCGGAGCGGGCGCAGATAGCGCGGGCAGCCAGTCGGCCGCACAATAAAAGTTTGTGACGTGACTGCGGGCTAATCTCTCGCCAAATATATGAAACGATTTATTTATTTATTTCTATCTTGTATTTTGAACATACTGTGCTCACAGCTACTTAGTGATTTGTGAATAGGTACATAATCCAAAAAAAATAATAATATAATTATTTGATCTTATATCTTTATTCTGAGTCACTAAGGTGAAATGTTTGTGGTTGCAAACACGCAACACCTAACACGTTGCCGTCGCGCACAGAAGGGTAGCGCTTCACTCGAGATCGAGAATGCAAATACATAGATGTTCACATCAATCACACATCAAAGTAGAATGCCAGCCTCGCTTCCATACACTCATATTTCCAATACAGTCTAAACTATTTTACACTGTAATGAAAACTTCATACGGAACAAGATCAGCTTATGCTGGTAGTGTCACCATTGTCGGTTACAGTATGATGTGTGTGTGTGTGTGTGTGTGTGTGTGTGTATGTGTGTGCTCGTATAACGTAGCACTTGGCGATTGTCGCGCGCGCAGCTCTGAGCTCTGCACATTGTGCGATCCGATTTCGGTATCGGATTCAGTGTCGGCGACGTCAGAAGAATATATACGAATAGCGGAATGTATATGTTACAGATAGTCTGTATAATCACGCATCCTACGTGCGTTGAAAATTCTAAGGGATTACTCAGTATCAAGTAAAGAATATAGGACAAAATATTGAAAATATCCGTTCTACTTTTTTTCAGTTTTTCATACAAATTCTTGATTCATTCAGATTTAGTATGGAAAACTGAATAAAAAATTGTAGATCGGATTTTCTCCTTTCTTTCTGTATTTTGTACTTGATTCGAGTAAACACCTTAAAATTTCAAACGCAATTTTTCTTAACACCCTGTATTGTACCTTCTTGCTAAAATATTTGCATAAACCACTAAAAATAATATACAATACACAAATTTGCTGGTTCCTAATTTATCATTCTGCAGAAGTTAAGATAGTCTTAATAGTCTTAATGGCCTGGTACGGCCGCCTAGGCATCGGTATCGCATCCAGTATCCACCAATATCCGATAATAGGAAAGGCTATAATTTTTCTCTTCCATTTCCGATCGGATTGCGTAATTGGAAAGCACCCGACCTCTCACCTTGTGCTCATCTGCGAACGCCGCGCCCACACTCGCATCACCTTCTAATGAATCTTTGCTGCATTCCCACGCCGCCGCCGCCGCCGCCGCCGCCTCACCGCCAGCACCGGCGCGGGCTACCCGCTGCCTTCGTCGATGCGTCTGCGGTGACGCACGTAGCTCGGGGACACCGATTTAAAACACAAGGGTTTTTGTTTCGTCACATCAGCTGATCGTTACTTCTGCAGTTTTCGCTGTACAAAATAATAAATAAAGCGGGAAAACGGAGCTGCGTGCGCTCCGCATACAAAGTGTACGAGTACGTACTTATTAGTGTAACGTAACGGCTGACGGCAACAGCCGGCGCGGCGCGGCGCGGCGCGGCGCCGGCTTAACTATGGACATACCATACAAAATTGACCAAATAGTAGATATTATCTCTGAAGTGTAAATTTTCTACATTTTCAGAAGTTGTGGAACAAAAACATTATATAATAATAATAAAAATAATAATAAAAAAATTGGAAATTATAACCATGACGTCTTAAGTCGTATGAAATGTTTGTAACACACATTCCAAGACTTATGCCCCCTCTTCCTTATTTCCGAAATTAGCAATAAGATATTTTTTAATCACATACATAAGTATATTATTCGAAACCTTTTGAGATTTAATATCATACATGTTGAAGAAAAAGTTGAGGTCGTATCCTACCAAAATATAAAAAGCGGCCAAGTGCAAGTTGGACTCGTCCATGAAGGGTTCCGTAGCAGCAAGTAACATAATATAAAAGTTCTTGTAGTTCGTTGTGTTTATATAATCAAATGTTTTTTTTATTATTTTATATTTGAGTTGATTGAATGAAAGGTAAATTGCGGTTTACGATTTATGACGTATTAAAAAAAACTACTTACTAGATCTCGTTCAAACCAATTTTTGGTGGAATTTTGCATAGTAATGTACATCATATATATATTTTTTTGTTTTATCATTCTCTTATTTTAGAAGTTACAAGGGGGGGGGGGGATACACATTTTACCACTTTGGAAGTGTCTCTCGCGCTAACTATTACCAAAATTTCCACAGTATAGTTCTTATAGTTTCGGAAAAAAGTGGCCGTGACATACGGACAGACAGACAGACATGACTCGTAAAATCAGACACATGATGATGATGATGACGAGCACCTAGTGATGGATGAACCGACCCTAAGCTACGCCGTGGATAACCGTCCATCCGAGCCTTGTTACACTGTATGACTGAGGCAGATACATACATGGCCTACAGTCTGCAATCGCGGACCGCGGTGCGCTGCACGCCACGTCAACACTCTGAGATGGATAAAAGTCCTCGCTTGGAGTGGTGCAGGCTGCAGGAGGCTCGCTCCGGAGTTAACTCTGTGGTACTTCGAGCGCCGTTGGCTGTCCACTGATAGCCATGCGAGACGTGCACCTGCCCGATATGTTAGTAATTTAGGCACGTCTGTTACAAGTATGTGCACAGTCTTTGAAACCGGTGGAACTTTCCATTTCGTAGTACCAAATTTTCCCTTTTCGTGCGCCTTCACACTTTCTCCTGCGCACGCTGCCACTGCGACCGGCGGCGGCGGGCGGCGCGAGTCACCGACCGCCGCCGTCACCGCCGCCGTCACCGCCGCCGCCCGCTCCACACGTCCATAAGTACATTGACAAGTGGAAGTAGTACGTTGACCAGAATACTCGATAGCCCCACACGGTAACCAATCAGTGTAGGTGTCACTTGAATCACTTGAATGGCGCTTTTCCTCGTCGTCATGTCCTACAAACACTGTCTGTCTCTGCGGGGGTCATTCGAGAACTTTTCTTTCCCGTCGGTTATCAATTATTCGCAATGTGTTTATAGTCTCCACTCTCGTTGCTGCTCGCATGCCGCTCACGTGCGGCGCTACCGGAAATCCGGAAGGCAGGCCGCACCATTAAGGCTCGATCGTTTTGTTGACTATCGAACTCACTAGAACTCCCTAAGGTTTTTTAATTTGTTGTATAGACCTCTAAATACGATAATAATCTGTAACCAAAGACTGTAAAAGTACCCCGAAACTTAATAATCGACTTGCCCTCTCTCAATTATATTTTGGTATTTCATATACCCAAATCAGTCAGCTCATCAGATTGAGAATTCAGTAAGGGTTCCTTGGAATAACTTTTTTGTAAATGACAAGTGAAACCCCCGTTTCAGTTTCCGCGATAGATGTTTTTTCACATCCCGTTCCCGAGTGTCTTAAATCTTGGTAAGGAAGTTTTCAAATTAAAGTCTTCAAAATCATGTCCGCTTCACAGGTGAATGAAATCACCCCGGCACCGTCACCGGTATCGGCGCCGCGGGATGCGCTGACGGGCAGTGACAGGGATCCAAGATGGCGGCGCGCAGTGGCGCCAGCGCGCGCTCGCGCGGCGACACGCAGCGCGCGCTCGACGAGTTCGAGGAGCTGGCGGGGCTGCGGGGCGGCGTGGGGGGCGGGGGCGGCGGGGGAGGGGGTGGAGGGGAGCGCGCCGGAGCCGCGTACGTGCTGGAGCACCTGGCCACGTTCACGGTGACGCGCGAGACCGGCATCGTGTACCCCGCCGACGGCATGCGCCGCCTGCTGCAGCTCGAGAAGACCAACGGTCAGTATCAGCCGTTGAGACGACACAAGCACCCGCGCCTGTGAGGGGGGAGGGACACTTCCCCCCGCACTTGATCCAATCGTTAGTAATAAGTAGTGTTATGATATCCGGTCATTAGATGCCTTAAGTGACGAAGAACTACTTCACCGTGCGTACGATAGCACCTCATTCCTAAATTTTATACTTAAACCTTGTTTTTCTTTTCAGGAATATGGAGCCAAAAGATGCAGTTATGTTTAGAGGGACAGTGGGTGCTCGTCATGGATTATGAAACAGGGGTTCGTTATTATGATTCAGTAAAATCAATTAATGACACCCCAGCACTATTCCACGAACGTGATGGAAAGTTCCATTGAGTACCAAGTTGGGTGCCAACCAACCCTCGCCGTATCTTGTAGTGATAGGCTACATACTTGCACATCAATCCCCAGCATCTGATAAAATAATTAACCTCATTTTTTGTATCACGAAGAATCATAATGAGGGTTCACGGGCGACTTGTATTAAGCGACATTTTTGGAAACACAGGTAACCTCTACTTAAAATTTTTTTTTTTTACAAAATACCTCACAAAAAATAACTTTTGAATAATATTTAAAATATTAAGAATATCGAGAATCTATATAATACTAAGAAGTTAAGTTTTAATGATTATTTTTCTAAGAAATATTTTTTTAAATCAGTCGCCTGAACATTTCTAAAAATGTCGCTTAATACAAGTCGCCCGTGAACCCTCGATAACATAACAAAATATCGTCCTACAAGATTTCTCCATAGAAAAGACATCAACGAGAGCTGTTTTACATATTTTTTTATTTAATTATAAATATCGTCCGTCATCGAGTGACACTGAGGTGCGTAGGTCACTCGTCGTGCTTCAGCCCTGCGCACCAGTTCATTCACAGCTGTTATCAAAGTATTTCCATCTGTGTGTGAACCATCATGATCCTTGCTTTTGCTAGTAGGTAGGCTGACGGCCTCTGGTTCTATTTCCGCCAAAGGGAAAACACTTGTGTAACGGTGGTGGTGTCCAGACGTTTATTTTGGTGTGATTGTCCCTAGATATTCTACATTATAATCATTGGTGTGTTACACGCAGTCGATAATGGAGCGGTTCCCGGCGGCGTGGGTGCACTCGCCGACGGCATTCACTTCGCCCGAGCCGGCCGAGCTGTACAACAACGTGCTGGCGTTCGTGGTGGGCCCCCCCGCGCCCTCGCCGGCGCCCCACTCCCCCTCTGACGCGGGGGCGCCGGGCCCCCGCCGCGAGCTGCACATCTTCCAGTGCCACGACGTCGGCGCGCAGACGCTCGTCGAAGAACTCAACGCGCTCAAGTCAGTCTCCTATAAGAGTCCTTATTTTGAATGAGTCTCATTTTTTATAGCACAGATTCTGGACTCTTCATACTAATTTGGCCGGTCATTTCCTCGATTTGTATGGAGAGTCAAAATTTTTTTTGCGATTTGACTATGGGTTTCTTAGGAAAAGTTGTTTGGTATCATGAGTACTTTCATAGACTTTCGTATAAAGAACTAATTTAAAGTCACCCTAGTAAAGTCACCCTATATAAATACTAGTAATTACATTGGTTGTAAGCTGAAGTTTTCTTCGCTCAAATAAAAATCAGTGACTAGAGGTAACATTTTGGCATTTATGATCTCTCATGTTATCTACTTACTAAAAAGTTCAGAGAATAATGTGAAACGAAAAAATACATAAATAAAACCAAGAATTTTTCTAACAGTTAAGACAGTAAGTAGATAATAAGATAAAAGAGGATAACAAGGCCTTGCACAGTATTTTCTCTCCAAATATCATCATCGTTCAGATATGTTAGACACGCAACTTCGAAGGTTATCTTATCGGCTGTACCGCCTCTCGCGAGATGAGGCGCCCGGCCGCGCGCACTCGCCCGTCGTCTGCAGCTCGCGACAGCGCCGGCATCGCCAGGCTGCTGCGCTCGACAGTCCCCAGCGCGGTGTGATGGTGGCAGCATGAGTCAATATTACCTCTGGCTTAAGATCGGCATGCCGGTCTCTACGTACTCGTGGTACGGTCGGTCGCACGCGGTGTTTACACAGACGGCTAACTCCCACTATAGTTTAAAAAAAAACTTCGCGAAAAACGAGACTGGCTAAGATCAGATGTAACATGAATCCTGGTGTTTCAGCAGATTCCTACGAGTATTTAAAAAATGAAACACTGGTGTCTTCTGAATTACTTCGAATACGTGTTGCTTAGTTTCCCGATCAACTTCTTAGATTTTCTTGACCGATATTATAAATCTGCAAAAATATGCAATTGGGTGTCCAGGTATATAACGGGCGCTCCAGTTATGTTGATCTAGTGAAGTTCTCAGGAAGCAGGTGGACGCGTGTGACTCAGAATGGTGCATAGTGACCATCTAGGGGGCAAACCCATAGGGTTCCACGTGAACGAGTGGTGACGACGGTGTGGTGTTGCAGGGGCGTGGGCGCGCGCGGCGAGGACGGCGCGCGCGACTTCGCCATCGAGCGCGAGCGCGAGCGCGAGCGGGACCCCGAGCTGGAGCGCCCGCGCCGGCAGGTGAGTGTCCCAGTGCCAGAGTTATTATTAAGTAATATCCTTATGGTCTCAGAGAACAATGAAACAGTTTTGTAATACATATTTTTTTTTTTTTTTTTTTTTTTTATTTTATTAGAGACAGACAGTCACATACATAACAGTTAAAAAAGAAAACAGAAATACTTATAGACCTATAGCCTCCTTAAGTATAATACAATGTAAAAACTAAAATTAGTGATAATTAAACAGTAAGTGTTATCAATCAAAAAAATATATAGTAGCAACTGTGTCTGCGTATAAGCAGCTAGTAAAGTAAGCTTACGTAACATGACTGGTGTCAGACAGTGCAGACATGATCATCTTCTTAAGTTGAGGTTGAGTACTGTTGAAAATATCTACATTAATTAGTTGATTATTATACAGCTTACAGGCTCGTCTTATAAAACTGTTATCAGCATAACAAGTTCTACATGGCTGAACTGAAAACAATGCCTTGTGACGACAATTTCTCTCTTGTCGGCGAGGAACACGAAACAATATTTTTTCCAACAGCGAGGGAACATCCACGAAGCCACCGATTATTTTGTAAAGAATAATAGCGTCAACGCAGTCGCGACGATGCTCTAACAGGGGAATATTATGTCTAGCAGCGGATGATTCGAAGTCACTATGATAAAAACCTGTTCTGTAGTCTAATGACTTGACGAATTTGCGTTGAATCCTCTCAAGCCTACTTTTATGAATGTCATAGAAAGGATGCCATACGGCGCATGCGAACTCCAGATGACTTCGAACGTAGCTGTTATATAGAAGCTTATAGGTAGAGGGATTTTTGAACGGTTTAGCTACCCGAAGTATAAAGCCAAGCTGCTTGTATGATTTTGCTAAAATTTTGTCAATGTGTGGAACGAATGTCAATTTGGAGTCCATAATGACTCCCAGATCCCGAATCTGTGTAACTCGTGTTAGAGTGGTATTGCAGATATTGTAGCAAGAATTAATAACGTTCCTTTTTCTAGAGTAAGTAATAGTAAAACATTTATCTGGATTTAAAAATAAGTTGTTTGATCTACAAAACATATCAAATGAATTTAAGTCTTGCTGCAGAAGATCACAGTCTTTCTGACTACGGATAACTTTGAAAATTTTAGTGTCATCTGCATAAAGGAGGGCGCTTGAGTAGTTTATTACTGTAGTAATATCATTTATGTACACATCGTACATAGTATTACTATAAAGTTCTTCTTTCTGCTGTGTTGCTGATCTCGTCCTCATTCAATGACATCATAAATGCCACGACGTGTATTTAAAATTATTTGTGCTCATTAGACCTCTGCAAAAAAAAGCTTATTTTAAGGCTTTAAAGTCTGGCCAAAAACCTAAGGCCTGCATCACAGGAGTAGTTCATTTGTTTAAATCATCCAAATCGAAGTATTCGTCGGGAGACGCAGATGCTAATATTAATTTATTTTACGAATTTATACATTATAAAGGAGTTCACAAACAATACGAATTACTGTACGAGTATATTACTATCTTTCGTATCGGGAATTTTATCTATCGGCTCTGATAAACTGACAAGCACCTGCCTGGGGCTTTACTTATAAATACATTTTATTGTTACAATATTATTCATTTACTTTAGACAACGAGAAAAGGTTCGTATATAATATATAAATAACGTTCATTTTATACATAAATACTGTAAATCTATACAAAATAAATAATCTAAATTTAAAAATGAAGACTACTATAGCACTAGATACCAGTGCTGATTAGATGGTACTCGTAGTGGTCGACGAACTTCCTCAGAATCTCAGGTACACCACACCCTTTGATCAAAGTTAACCTTTCTGAAGGACTCCAGTTGCTCAGTAGGAACTTAGTAAGCGGCGCTGCTTCTGTAAATAAGAAATGGGGATTATATAAGCTCAGGATTAAAGCATCTATTTTGAATCCGCGATGACGCCACCGCATAATAACCACTGCGAGTATCGGCTTATGCGGCGATAAGCGCTGCTTAGAAAAGCGGCGAGCGGCGAGCGGCGAGCGGCGCAGTCCGGCGGCAGCGCGCGGCCGCACAGCAACTGCGCGCAGGCAGGCACGCACCGCCAGCCACCGCGATGGCGCGCCTGTACCACACGTACACGCGGCAGCAGTGGGAAGCCGTGCTAATTGTAAGCCACATAGTTCAAAAAAGGATTTCATCAAAGTCAAGTCATGAGTTTCATCGGTTACGAGTGTGGATGTAAGCCACACTTACATGTGACAAAATAAACAATTAAAATTTTTAAAAATTTTAATTCCAAGAAGATTTATTTGCGCTTTTATATCCACTCTCGTTGACAACCCGTGTCGTTTCTTCGGCAGCAAATGTCGGCGCAGCTGAGCCGGGAACGCGGCGAGAGAGGCGAGCGGGGGGAGCGGGGGGAGCGGGGGGAGCGGGGGGAGCGCGGGGAGAGGGGCGGCTCGGGCGAGCGCGACGACGCCTCGTCGACGGGCTCGGAGCGGCTGTACGAGCAGGACATCGCCATCCTGAACCGCTGCTTCGACGACATCGAGAAGTTCATCGCGCGGCTGCAGCACGCGGCGGCCGCCTCGCGCGAGCTGGAGCGCCGCCGCCGCGCGCGCTCCGGCAAGCGCGCCGCCGCCGCCGCCGCCGCCGCCGGGGAAGGTACCGCCTATTGAATACCCTCAGTCGGAGTCAGCAGACCTGTCCCATTCGTGTATCACATGTTTGCCCTGCCCCTCCTCAGCCTAGTAGTTGGACAATAAGCAATATCTTCTGGGTATTGCTCAACCTTCGCTTTGGTTTAATAACTGCTCTTAATAACTATTGATTAATTGTAACTTCATTGTGATCTCAAAATATCACTATTTTTTGTAAAGAGTTAAGATGATAACAAACATAATCTGATGTCCGGGAAAACTGGGCTGTATGGAATTCTATTATATGACCCTGTCATAGGTAAGCCGCTGAGTTCATTTCATACGTACTCTTCCAGCTCATTACTGGTAGTTATGTATAAGTGACTCCATGCGCACGCAGTCGTGTCGGGATGTACGAGTGCAGGGCTCACTGTCTGGTGCGGTGCAGGCATGCTGGCGCTGCGCACGCGGCCGCCGCCGGAGCGCGAGTTCGTGGACGTGCTGCAGAAGTTCAAGCTGTCGTTCAACCTGCTGGCGCGGCTGCGCGCGCACATCCACGACCCCAACGCGCCGGAGCTGGTGCACTTCCTGTTCACGCCGCTGGCGCTGATCGTGGACGCGGCGCAGGACGCGGCGGACGGCCGCCCCCCCCTCCCGGCGCGCGTCACGCAGCCGCTGCTCACGCGCGATGCGCTCAACCTGCTCGCCAACTGCGTCACCAGCAAGGAGACCGAGCTCTGGCACTCGCTCGGCGACGCCTGGCTCATTCCCAGGTCAGCTGTCCGCCCTCACGCTCCTCGCTCCTCACTCTTCACATACACTGGTACACAACACGCGACGCTGTTTCTTAAAATTAAAAGTTGATTTCCGATTTAAATAAAATGTTATCCTGTGTTATCTCATGTAGTTTTCACGCTGTATTTCGTCGAGTCATTCGTTGCGACTTCATTAGCGTCATGCATTTTTTCGCATTTGTTGATAATTTCCCCATTATCATCCATTAAAACGACACGATAAAGCGGAACTTTAATAAGTGCCTCTTATCATTTAGCTGAAAGGTAAAGCTTCTACTAATGGAATATTCTCATAAGAAACTTGAAGCACTTATTTTTTTTGGATTATTAATATAAATTCACTATGTTTGTAAGTCCTGTTACTACCATTAGGACGTTATTCATTAAAAATATTATATTTAATCCGCGAGTTGCCTGCATCAAAATTAAATTATGAAATATTGTTCAGAAAATAGATTTTTATTGAAACTGCAGAAAAACATATTCGCTTGGATTTTCATAACATATTTAATTTCTAATTTATAAAATGTCTTAATAAGTGCGCAAACTACTACATTGAACAATGACGTCTCCGTTCAAAATTTCAAACATTTTTAGATCAAAAGTTCGTTTTTGACATTTAATAAAAAGTAACTCAAATTACTAGCAGTCAACTACCGAGTTCTATGAATTTACGTTAAACCAAATACCCTGTACTTACGAGTTGCCCGAAACTGATTGACTGTTATGTTGTCTGCAGGGAGCAGTGGAAGACAAGCGTGCCCCCGTACCAGCCCGTGTTCATGGACGGCTGGACGCCGGACTACCAGGTGGACGACCAGCCCTTGCGGAGGTAACACTGTGTTTACATTAAAATCAAGATACATCTTCTTCATGTAACAAATTGCCCTATACCAAAAATATCATTCACAGGCGATTTATTAAATATAACACCTAAATCGCCTGTGGAATTCATGTTATGATAAAACTCTCTTCCTTAATCATGCATTCGTGTTTTGTTTGGCACTTTTGTTTGTTGTATTAGTGTCTCCCTTAGTGTGATATAAAATAAACCTAATTATGGCCGAAGGTTGACCGGTGTTATAGTATTTGAAAAATTTTGTCTTCGTTCAAATGGTATATGTTGTGTGTGTCGTCTCGTGCTCACGTGCAGTGTGTTGTGTGTGCGTGTAGGTCGTCGCCGCGGCGCGCGGAGGGGCGGGGCGAGGCGCGCGGGGAGCGCGGGGAGCGCGCGGGGGGCGCCGGCGCGAGCGACGGGGGCGGCTACGCTGCGTACGACCGCGACGAGCCCGACCTCTACACCGAACAGTACACGCCCTATACCACCAGGTTCGTACATCACTTGTCCAGTCAGTGTCGCCACAACTTCTTTCGTGTACAACGTGCGACGATGAGGAAATTACATTGTTCTCATTACAAGCTTATTGAAAAGACATCAAAATCATATTCTCGCTGATTCTAGTTTTGTTGCTTACTGTTTATCGCATGTTTTGTTCTGTTTTCCATTCGTTTTAAAAGCTGTAGACATTTATTAAAGCTCTTCGGGCTCATTTAAACAATACGTTTGTCTTCCAGAAATACGAGACCTCTAACGCGGGACGACTCCGGTTCAGCGGCATCATCGCCTGACAGAGAACCTCCGTTCCGACCCGATCGTGATGAAGGTTGGTATAGTAAAATTGAAACCATTGCTTTGTCTTTGAGGTTGCCTTGCTCACAGTAGAACCACCACAATAAACATGGGTATTATGGACTTTCATTCTTCTGAAGTCATATGTAGACAACATAATACAAAAAGTACAAGTAAAACAAATCATACCAACTATCATGCAACATCGATGGATCTAATTTGTGTGTCCCCTGCGGTGCGCTGTAGACGACCTGGGCGAGGCGTGGGCGCGCGGCGTGGCGGCGCGCGGCGGCCGCGTGGTGCGCGTCACGTACCCGCGCACCGCCAACAACGACAAGGAGCTCACCGTCGTGCGCGGCGAGTACCTGGAGGTCAGCTCTTTATGCACTATATACATATATCCATTAACGATAAACACTAGAGATATGCCGGCCAGTCGGTGACTAGTCGAAAACTCCGACTAGACAGCACTTTTTAAATACGATCGGTGAATATGATTGATGAAAATTAAGGATCTACACTGCTAATTAGCCGTCTAAATTAATTTTTGGACCGTCATATTAAAAAACCTGTGCTTCATATTTTCATAAATTTACACTTTAAACAAGGAGCAGGTACCGCTTTTATTTCACCGTTGCATGATAAAATAATTAATAACAGACTGATCTGAATCAGTATAGGTGTGCATTTTTGAAAAGACAACAACAACAACCACAAGAATACAACCACAGTCGTTTTGTCATACAGCATGGCCACGATGTACAACACACACATTGACGCATATAGTCGTAAATTATACCGCAACAGTTTTTTAATAGTAGTAGTAGTAGTAGGACACCCCAGACACTTCAACATATCATATCTTTAATGTCCACAGAATAAACTATTTGCGTAACTTTACGCGAAAAACAATTGTATCGTCTAGATAGGTATACTATGCAATTTAATCCTTAATTTATTCTACAATATTTACTATAATGATTAAAGAGTAATTTTCTTTCATCTCGTTATAATTTAGAAAAGAATGTCAGTTAATTCGTTCTTCTTATTCTAAAACACATGTGTATTTTTTCTTCTACCTGGTGATTCTCATTGGTTAGATCCTTAAAAGTATAAATGAGCAACTATACCTACGTATTCATAATTTCTAACCATATCGAGGGTTCACGGGCGACTTGTATTAAGCGACATTTTTAGAAATGTTCAGGAGACTGATTTAAAAAAATATTTCTTAGAAAAATAATCATTAAAACTTAACTTCTTAGTATTATATAGATTCTCGATATTCTTAATATTTTAATTGTGAGGTATTTTGTAAGAAATAAATTTTTAAAGTAAAGGTTACCTGTGTTTCCAAAAATGTCGCTTAATACAAGTCGCCCGTGAACCCTCGATATCAAAATGTGGTAGACACCTAATTGTCTTAGAGTATAGAGAAGTTTTGGTCTGAAATGAGTTATTTAATTTACGAATGAAGAAAATTTTTTTATTTTATTTTTATCCACAATTGGTAAGCCCTTGGCATCATCTCACCTGGTGGTAAGTGACGATGATGCCGAAGATGGAAGCGGGCTTACCAAGATTCCCCAACGCAATGGGGTACTGGCTATCTTATTGTTTCTGTACAGTAAATATTATAAAATAAAGTCATTATTGGTCCATTCGCTGCGACTGGTCTCTTGGTTAAAAACATGCTGTTTTTTAAGAGTGCAATAGGCCCGAAAAAGTATGATGTTCTCTTTTTCACTTGTTATCCTTTTGTCTATAATCACGTCTGTCGGATGTCGCTGCAGGTGCTAGATGACTCCCGCAAGTGGTGGAAGGCGCGCAACCGGCGCGGCGTGACGGCGCACGTGCCGCACACGATCGTGGCGCCGGCGCTGTCGCCGCCCGCCTCGCCGCACCTCTACCCCAACCCCATTTACACGCACTACCAGGTACCACACCAATCCTATTGTGCACACAAAGTTGAGATAGACAACATCTTACCGATGGCAAAGTATATTATCAAATCACATGCAGAAGATAGAAGCGGTTTTACTGTTTGCAAACGCATTAATTTAGAACTGACAACGCTAAGAATTTTGTTATTGTTAACATCATGCTTAGATAAAATATGTCCTTCTTAATGTATGTCTTTGTCTTTTCTGTGTACAATAAATTGTAAATAATAATAATAATAAAATTCCTTACATCTGGTATACCACCTCCTTGAATATTGGCTTGCACCCGCTGAATCAGTTCCGCAACGACGACGTCCGGTGAAATGAAAATGTAATATTTTTTTAAATGTATGTAGTTTCTAACAAGATAAATAATTAGTAACGTCATTGCAGGAGGGCGGCGGCGGCGGCGGGGGCGGCGGGCGCGGCTCCGGGGCCAGCAGCCCCGAGGGAGGCGCGGGTAGGGGGGCGGGCGCGGGGGGCGCGGGGGGCGCCGAGTGGGTGCGCCGCGAGCGGCTCGGCAAGAAGGGCGAGTTCCGATACTTCTAACGACGCGTCACCTCTGTAAATAGCCTCTGCCTACACACTACGTATTGGCTTATACAGCCACCAAAAAAGATGCCTTGCAGTAGACATTGTTTAAATCGTCTGTAACAGACGTGTAAGGCCTATGATGAAACACTACGTATACCTATGTGAACGTCAAATTTCAGGGGTCCCCGTTGTACACAATTTACCAAAGTGCTCGTATCCACGTCTCGATCGAAGACACGTTTAGTCTCTAGTGCAGGATACCTATGCTAGTTTCCGTGAAGTATCGGAGCTCGCCCGGCGCGTGTGTGTGTGTTTGTGTGGTGTGCTTGTCGCTCACTCGCTAGTAGTGTCATGTGAATTCTTTCATTTTATGTCGATACGTGGTTGATTGATGCATTTCTTGTATGCATCAACTGCATTTCGCTAACAATCTGTGAACCGTTTCAAAGTACAAGATGTCTATTTACTTCAAATGTAAGAAACGTCTTACACTGTAATTATTACATGTTAATTTTAAAATTTTCTTATACTATTCTACTTTACTGTTAATTTCAAGTCGACGAAAAAGTCTGATTTCTACTAAGTACTTAGTTCATAACTAATAATGGGTGTACTTTTTAAATAATTATTTGATATTAATATTTATCTTCAGTTGCTGTATGTGGTATAATTAATGATTATGTTAAATTGTGAAGAGTCTATGTATGAATGTTTCTCTATTTCTACCGCGTTAGTTAATTTATTGTATCAGAGAAAACTGTTTAATTAATTATAAATATCATTAATAAAACATATGTGAAATGTCCATATAAATTGTCAATTAGAATAAATATAGACTTTGTAAGGTAGTATAACAATAAACAGAACGTGTGTCGGAGCGCGCGTCTCATCCGTCTCGACTGCATTTATAATATAATATTCCTACAGAGGTAGTACTTATACGTAGATACAAGTTGGCGATCCTCAGCGCGGCGGCGGCAACCCGCAACACAGCGCAGCCGCAGCGCGCGAGCACGGCGCGGCGGCGGCCCTCGCTCCGACTGTACACTATTCACATACTGTTCCGTATTTTTGTATTTACAGTTTTATACCTGCATTAAATTTGTAATGAAATACAAAAAGTTTGTGAATATTTTTTTATCTTCTCATCGTTATCCTGTATATGTGTTTATAACTGATACGAAGACCAAATTCCGTTACAAAATATATAATATCCTTTCATAGTAGAATATTTTTATTGCAAATTTGGGAACGTTTGACTTTAGTCTCACCTGATATAAGTAAAACATTTTATCTTTATTCGTAAAATTTGTATGATTTTCGAACTTAGTGCGACTCCAGTAAATTCTGCCATGCACGGAGCATCCTCGTGAGATGATTTAAGTTGGGTACCTACAATTTAACAAATTGGTATATCATTTTTTGTGTGTAACGCTTTTTGCTTTGTGCTTTCATCATCGTCTGTCCTTCTGTGTGCTAGTCTGTTCCCACAGAGGTAAGTGTTTGTTTTGTGTTTTTACTAATAAAAGTATACATAACAGCTTTTATTTTGCCTAGTGTTCATTGGTACGTAATAATCTGACAATCTGTTTAGTGAAGGCTCTAGTTGCGAAGTGCATTGCTGGTGTGTACAGGGACAGCGCCGCCGCCGCCACCGCCACCGCCCCCGCCGCCGCCGGCGCCCGCGCCGCCAGCCGCCGCGCCTGTGGCGAGCACGCCCAAAACCAACACGCTGAAATGTAAGTCCACGGTTCACAGAACCATAGCCTCCGTTAAGAAAGGGTACGTTATCATCAGCATCAGTCAAAAGACGTCCACCGCTGAACAAAGGCCTCCCCCAAGGATTTCCACGCCGACCGGTGTTGTGCTGCCGATAATATGCACCTACTATTATTTCCGTTCCTAGTCGTCATGTGAAAATAAAACCAATTGTGAATTGGACTTTCTGTAAGCAAGTACCTATTGCTAGAGGCGACCAAGCACCTGTGTTAGTCAACCGTGTTATAAACGAATACGTAATATTTGTTTCATTTGAGATTCTTGTGCTCACAATCCTATTATGTGGCCACACATGGCAGCGCTGAAGTCGGCGAGCGGCGGCGAGGTCGACGGTCTGGCGGACGAGCTACGCGTGGTGCTGCCGCAGATCCAGCAGCGCCGCAGCAAGCTCGACATCAAGAAGACGCCCGAAGTCTTCATACACGAGGTAACTAGGCTCCCTTTTCAAGACCACGAATCGTAACATTACACCTCTCAAATTTTTCATTAAAACTCAATGAAAGGAATGCTATTTTCGAATCAAAATGATGACACATTACTTTAGTTGCCTGATTTGGGGTTTTTCAGCGTTTTACCTTGTGCATTTACTAGCAGCTGAAGCTAAACTACTCAGCGTAGCGGAAGGGTGACAGATGCTGTAAATGGTCAATGCAATCTTGCGCTTGACGCTTTCCCTGTAACTGTGACGTGAGTATAGATGACGACTGACATATCGGCCCGTGGTGCGCAGAAGTCGAACCCGGACGAGGTGGTGGCGTGGCTGGAGGCGAAGGGCTTCAGCGCGGCGGCGCAGCGGCGCCTGCGCGTGCCGGGCCACCAGCTGTTCGCGCTGAGCCGCGGCGAGCTGGAGCGCGCGCTCGGCGGCGACGAGGGCAAGCGCCTCTACAGCCAGGTGCTGGTGCAGCGGAACGTCTCCGGGGTGAGTGATTATGTCGTATGCCCATTTATGTCCTCGGAACTATAGGTAATCACCACCACCATGACCTTAGATGGGAGATGTTAAGCACTTCCCAGAGCACTAAGCCACGTACATCCAGTAGCTTTCTGCTAGCTTGTCCTACGTCTCCCGAGGTATCAATCAGCGTCAGTACTGTCTCTGACGCATACATCTTTGGTGTTGAAAATTAAGCAGGCGCTCCTAGATAAATAAACATGTAACCTGTACATGATACTCGTATTGTATTCACTTAATAGCAGCTAATGCAGCAGATGAAAACGGAACTGGATTATGCTTTAGTTGTAAGTCAGGTCACGAGATATCTATAGCTTTTTAATAAGATTTTATTACTCTGAAACTTTTGAACTGTATTTATTGTACTTACTTACTTACTGTTGGATTCGCAGTACAAAACGACATCAGCGTCGGAGCTACAGAGCATACTTCGCAAGGCGAGAGAGAAAGTGGAGGTGTCGTGAGAGCGAGCGAGAGAGAAAACTTAGCGATAATAATAAATAACACCTCTATTGGATACTCACTTGGCTAACTTGAAGTACTTATATAAAAGATATAATGATCGTTTCTGGAACTGAGAGATAATTACTCGTATTTATCTAGTAATCGCACAGTGTTCTCATGATAAAGGGGCCGTGTGTCTGCGTGTACTCGAGCCTGCCTGCTGCTGGATAACCGGCGGCTGGTCACACTGCCACCAGCCACCAGGCACCAGCCACCAGGCTCGCTGTCCACACTGGAATTATCATGAATCGTTACGACTTTGATATGAGATTACTTTTATCAAAGCTGTCTACATTGCAATTAACCAGGCGACGATGATAACTATACCACAGCATAAGATAAGTAAATAAATTATTGGAAAAGGTTCGTGTTATTTTTTATTATAAATTATGCTCGTTAGTTTTCCACCAGGTATGTTGTACATTTGTATATTTACTTTGTATATTTTATATCGTTACCGAAAAACAAAGTTGTTAGGCAATAAAACTATTTCTAAACCATTGTTTTATTTTTTTAACATGAGATTTATTAATATGAATATATTGTAACAACAACAACAACGTAATTTATAAAAATAAAGCTGCGTCTTCTTCCTAAAAAATATAAATAGTCTTCATTTATATATTAAATGTGTATAAAATTGTACAGAGTGTAACAAAGTAAGTACACTAAACATTTGTTCTACGACTTCATTGAAATTGCAAAAAAGATTCTTCCAAATTCCAAACACATTGTTTAGCAATTTTTTTAAGAGTCAAGATATTTTTTTTAAGAACTTTGTGTATAGCCTCAGTTCACTACACCTATTTTATTAACCCCTGTATAACGAAGTCTTTGTTTAAAAAAAAATATAAATTTAAATAACACCGTTTTACCAAAAAGGTATACATCTGACATCCTCAGTTATTTTATTTTATTTAAAATACCTTACATTATTGTATTACGCTACTAACCTAACTATGCTGATGATCATTATAGCCTGCTTGAAATAGACAATATAAAATAGACAATATACAATCCTACAGGTACATTCATAGTCGATGGCCGACGCATACTTTTATTAATATTATTTTATTATTTCGTCTATGTTTCTACAACAACGGATGTACTATACTACTACCTATGTAAGTATATACTACTTGATATTTTGAAAAAAAAAATACTCGTGGATACAAAATAATCACTAAAATATAATCTGTCAAAAATGCCTTCTCTGGGTATCAAGTTTCATTTATTGTAGATGTGAATAAAAATTCGTTTAAAACTTATCAGAAGAATTAAATCGTGGATATGAGGCTCAACTCGTCACTTAAAATCTATCTGTCGTATATTTAGATATAATCAACGGTATAATATTAAGGTATAATCAATAAAGGATAGTAGGTACAAAAACAAGTGAACCGACTGGCATCTATTTACTTAACAACACAATTTGAGTATGGCACGATACGTTAACTTGTATATTATCTAAACAAATACAACTCAAGTGCGCGCGCGCAGGCTTGCGTGTTTGCACAAGTGCCGCCTGCGCCGCGCCGCCGCCGGCTCCCCACCGGCTCCCCGCCGGCTCCCCGCCGGCTCCCCGCCGGCTCCCCGCCGGCTCCCTGCCGGCAGCGGCAGCAGGCAGCAGGCAGCAGCCGGCGCGGCGCGTCGCGTCGCTGTGCTTCCAGTACGACACTACGAGACATCTCTGTCTCGTAGGCAGGTTTTGTATGTATAATATTATCAACATATACCTACAAGACGTAACAAAATAAACGTTGGGTCCCTAATCTGGGGCTTGTACTCAACGACGAACAACTTTTTTTCTACGACTTTGCTGAATACTTTGCAAAAAATTACGAATCTCTAAGATTACAGCGATCTACAGGTCGGCCTTAGGACTCTTCGATATCAGCAGTCATAGAACAAAAGTTCCTCCGCGCCAGCGGCCGGCGCCACACGTCTGATTATGATTTCGCACGGAGCACTATCTACACTACACATTGCACTCGGCCCGCGAGCTCAGTTTCCCCTTACTAATTATTATTATACACAGTATCACAATCGCACAGCCCTTTCCGCTTCGTGCTGAAAAGGGCTTGGAAATTCGTATTTCATAGCACATATCTGCCGTCACAAGCGGAAGTGCGGTACCTAAAAATTACGCATCATATAGATGCCGAATTTCCGCTTATGGTGGCAGAAATATCAATAAATTCAATCAAATCTCAAGTTTGACAACGACAAACAACGAGTAAAGTGAGCGTCCTAAATATCAAGTCTACGAGGCGTCTCGGCGTCACCGCCGGAGAAATGCCAACAAACAGTCCCAACTAAGTGCGGCTACTGGCGGCCGGCGACCCGCGAAGGCGGCCTCCGCGCTCGCAGCACGCATCCGCGGCGAGCTGGCGCGGGGGCGCTGGCCGGTGCGGGAGCGCTGCGGTGCGGGGGCGCTATGCGGCCTCCCGCGCCTGGATGCGCGCCGCGATGGCGGCCGTCAGTGCCGAGCCCTTGCCGCTGCCGTCGTCCGCGCTCAGCAGCGAGAACTGCAACATCGGTCCGTTATGTTATTTAGAGGGAAGATCTGTGCTATTGCCATGTCAAAAACTGAAGAAGTTGACTAGGTACAACAGGCACAGAGTACATTATACAGGCAGAAAGAGCAACACAGTCAATTTTGCCCCAATATTTCATATTTCCTTTCGTGCTTTCAATCGAAAGAGTGCACAACGTGGTGGCTCTCTAATATTTGTGAGAAAAACACTAAAAGTTAAGGAACGAAAGGATGTGATCAGTCTTTCGATTGAAAAATCAGTAGAAATTTCTTGCGTAGAATTAAATCATCATATTGTTTTATGCGTATACCGGCCCCCCTATGATGAAAACTTCACAGACTTTGAGAAGGTAATGGAAGATGCCCTTCACTAATGCCTTGAAAAGGTTATTTGTAATATATTTTAACATCTATTTATACACGAATATTGTGAACAAAACATTACAAATAATTGTGAATAAATGATATGATATGATATGATGCATTAGGGATTTTAATTAAAACAAATAAATACATTATCGTCTGTGGTGATTTCAACGTAGATTTGCTTGAAAAGAAATCTCTTTCGACTGGGTTAATTTGCCTCTTCAAATCTTTTGATTTACAGTACATATTCTTAGAACCAACTAGGATAACGCTACATGTATTGATAACGTTTTCTGTAATTGCAATTTTCATGATAAAAACGTTTTAAATTGTTTAAAGTCGGATCACAGTGGTCAAATAGTTAGTTTTCCTGTACAAAAACTAAAAGAAGTAATTAAATTGCAAACAAGGCCTGTCACAGCTAGTAGGATAGAGAGGTTTAGAGATAAACTTGACGAAAACTTGCCAATACCAGACACATGTACATTAGAAGTAAATCGATTTTATGACGATATTTTTACCGTTATAGATAGGGAATTGAAAAACACAAATCTATAATGATTAACCAAAAATTTAAATTTTCTGACTGGGCAACTGTTGGAATTCGCAAAATCAGAGAAAAACTATTTGAACTTTATGACAAAAAGACTTACGTGTTTGATGAGAATTTTATTAACTACGTAAAGGATTATTCAAATTTTTTTAAGAGGGTATGTTTATCTGCTAAATCTAATCATATAGCTAGAAAAATAAAATTATCTACAAATAAAGTAAAAACTGTATGGAATATTATTAATAGAGAAACAGGAAAAATAAAAAGTCGCGAACAAGATTACGTACTAGACACAGATCATGGTAAAATTACAGATCATTCTGTAATAGCTAAAGAATTTGAAAATTTTTTCACTAACATACCCGTAAAAACGACTGAAGCCCTTAATTCTTCGCCCGTACAAGCTCAAATTTTATTAGAGAAAAACGTTATGTCATGTTCTTCAGTATTTACTTTTAAAGAAATTGAGCCAAATGTTGTTATAAAGACTTTTAAATCTTTAAAATTAAAAAATACAGAAGACCTCTGGGGATTATCAGTTAGTTTAATCAGTAATGTAATACATATTTTGGCACCATATTTGGCTTGCCTGTATAATACCAGCGTTAATAGTGGTGTATTCCCCGATCTTATGAAATACAGTAAAGTACTACCTTTATATAAATCTGGCAAAAAAACTGAACCGGGAAACTACAGGCCTGTCTCAATGCTTCCTGTACTTAGTAAAGTTTTATGTTAAATCAATTGGTTAAAAAAAAATTATGTTAAATCAATTGGTTCAGCATTTCAACATGAACAATCTCCTGCATAATCAACAATTTGGTTTTGTCAAAGGGCGTTCAACAACAGATGCAGGAGTTCCTTTAGTACGCAATATTTATGAGGCATTTGAGGAATCACAAAATGCAATAGGGGTAATTTGTGATCTATCTAAGGCTTTTGACTGCGTAGAACATCAAACTTTACTCATAAAATTGGAGTATTATGGCGTGAGGGATAGGGCACTCGGTCTCCTTAAATCTTATCTTGATAATAGAATGCAAATGGTACAAGTCAAGGACGTTAATTCTTTTGGGTCCACTGTGAAAATGGGCGTGCCACAAGGATCTATTTTAGGCCCTTTCCTTTTTCTGACGTACATCAATGACTTGCCATTCATGTTGCGAAACCTTTCAAATATTGTGTTGTTTGCTGATGATACTTCCCATCTTTTTAAGGTAAGTAGAAAGACAATCGAAATTGATGAAGTGAATAACAGTTACTAGACTGGTTTACTGCTAATAATCTGTTACTTAATGCGAAAAAAACAAAATGCATCAGGTTTTCTTTGCCAAATGTTAAACAGACTCATAATAAAGTAATATTGAACATTATTGTAAACTTATAGGGGCCTCTAGGTCTAATTGTAACCTTATTAATAATTACTATACTTTGTATGACTGTCTGTGTCCTTAAATAAACAAATAAAATAAATAAAATATTAAATTGTAACGAATTAGATTTTGTTCCTAGAACAGTTTTTCTCGGCATAACTATAGATAGCACGTTACAGTGGAGCCCACATACGCCGTCAAGAAAATAAGGCAATTGACGGATGTAACAACTGCCAGATTAGTATATTTCAGTTACTTTCACAGTATAATGTCTTATGGCATTTTACTGTGGGGACACGCAACAGACATTGAAACCATTTTCATTCTACAAAAAAGAGCAGTCTGAGCTATATACCAACTACGATCCCGAGAATCACTTCGAGATAGATTTAAGGAAATAAATATTCTAACAGTTGCCGGTCAGTTTATTTGCGAAAATATCATGTACGTTCGTAAAAATCTAAACTTGTTCTTCAAAAATAGTGACAGACATAACCGTAATTTGAGAAGTAAAAATAATCTTGACATAGCTTTCTCGTGACTTAGTAAGGTGAAAAAATCATTTGTGGGGCAGTGTGTACGCTTTTATAACAAAATTCCGAATGACGTGTGTGAACTACCAGAATGTAAATTTAAGAAACATATAAAACGCTGTATTTGTTCAAGAG
Source organism: Coleophora deauratella (assembly GCA_958295455.1). NCBI lineage: Eukaryota > Metazoa > Arthropoda > Insecta > Lepidoptera > Coleophoridae > Coleophora > Coleophora deauratella. Next base: position 11,007,172 of record OY282413.1, on the reverse strand, counting down.
GATACTATAAGACTGTAGATTATTTTAATGATAGTGACATTTGGAATATTCCTCCAGAAAAATGATATGACGGTTTTAAGAGTGCTTAATGTACTACGTAAAGAAATAAATGATTTTGAATGTTGAATCTCTCGAGTGGCATTTGTGCAAGACTCCTTTATATTATCAATGTGCATTGATAATATAAAGGAGTCTTCATCTTGAGACGAAGCGTCACAGTAAACGATTATGTGTGGTCTCGTTACACACACGTCGCATTGTACACTCTATGAGTCTGTTCCCTGCGCATAGGTATAAAACATTGTGTCGGTGGTCTGACTGAAAAATGACTAAATTACAGCCACGTCCAAGCTTTCAAAACGTCAGTGGTATTATATAAGCAGTGAGTACTCACGGAGTGTCTCGGCGCGAGCAGCGCGATGTAGCGCCGCATGAGGTGGCGGATGCGCGGGTGGCGCTTGTACACGGAGCCGTCAACCGCCACCGCCACGTGCGGCCGCGCCATGCGCGCCAGCAGCGCCGCGATGCCTGCACAGAGCGCCACGCGTCACTACAGGTATCCTACCCCACTGTGTATAGTATACCAGCATGTAAGACAGAGCACTCACAGACGGAGACGAGCTGCGCGGCGCGGTTGGAGATGACCTGTGCGACGTGCTGCGCCACGAGCGCGTCCTCGCGCGCCACCTGCGTGCCGCACACCTCGCTCAGCACGCGCGCCGTGTCGCGCCACTCGCCGCGCGCGTTCTCCCTGCGAATACAACCATGAGCGTCGTCATAATGCTTTGAAAAACACTGACTCAAGGGAAATTTAGGCAGGGTGTAATTTACCAGGAATTGAATAACTGACCACGCTGAATACGTTGAAAACAACCGACTTCAATCGCAACAACTCCCAAATCAAAGGCCGGCAACGCACTTGTGACTCCTCTGGTGTTGCGGGTGTCTATGGGCGGCGGTAATCGCTTACCATCAGGTGATCCGTCTGCTCGTTTGCCACCTCTGCCATAAAAAAAAAAAAAAAAAAAAAAAAAAAAAACTCCAATTTTGATATGTTTTTGTTGATTTTTTCAAAAACCGCTGAATCGATTTCGATAAAATTTATATGGGACCACTTGTGAAGTATACCCTTTTAAACAAAAAAAGAATTTTCCAAATCGGTTCACGCGTCTTCGAGTAATCGGTGATCATACATAAAAAAAATATATAAAAAAAAGATTCCGACGAATTGAGAAGCTCCTCCTTTTTTTTGAAGTCGGTTAAAAATCAAAGGAAATAGTGATTAAGGGCTTGCATATTTTGTAAGGATCAAGCCCAAAACCAGCAAGACTCCGTTTATCGTCGACGGGCATTGCGACCACTAACCCTACTTAGACTTTAACTTATACTTTAAGTATGTTCTCTAATGAACTGGACAATCTCGATGCGCCCGTTCTCATTTTCGGCATCATCATCGCTTTTTACCATCCATACCACCAGATGAAACGATACGTAGGAATTATTATGGATTAAAAAACCAGTTAAATAAAAGCACTCACTCCTCGAACATGCTGAGGTGGTGCGTGAGCAGCGCGGCGCGCGGCGGCGGCGCCGGGAACAGCCGCGCGCGCGCCAGCCCCGCCAGCGCCGCGCGCAGCACGCAGCCCAGGTACTTGCCGCCGATGTACTTCTCGAACCTACGCACACGCAAACGACCTTAGCTTAGCAGTTAAGCCTTAGCTGAATCCAGTTATATCTGGTAAAGAATTACCATCGAGTCCAACTGGACGAGAAATAAATGGGTGAAAAAAGTTATTAAAGACCCTAAAATTTATATGATTTCTTAGAAAACAATATTTTTATTACATACCATCAGTTTGGATTTAGAAAAAAATAATATTAATTTGGCAATCTTTAATTTCCTACAGTCAGTTACATCGAATATGGACAAAAATCAGCCAACAGTCGCTCTATTCATGGACTTGACAAAAGCGTTCGATTTCGTTAATCAGGAGACATTACTAAAAAAGCTTTTCTGCTATGGAGTACGTGGCAATAATTACAACCTGATAAAACCATACTTAAGCGATCGTACCAGGCCACTCAATTTGTAGACTTATGTCCAAACACAAAAACAATCTAAATATAGACACAATATATATCTAAATAATACACATCTAAATATAGAGCAGTAAAATACGGGGTACCTCAGGGTAGCATACTGGGCCCCCTGTTATTTTTAGTATATATCAATGACCTACCATTAGTGACTGACCATAAAATGACTCTATTTGCTGAAGATAGTACAATCCTTTTTATAGGAAATGACATAAATAATCTTGTATAGGATATAAATGATACTTTAAAGACAAAAATTAACTGACACAATAATAATAATGTAAAAATAAATATAGAAAAGACAAATATAATAAATTTTAAACAAAGGCGAATTGATAACTTATCTCTTGACGTTAACTACTTAGGCAAACATATTAATGCATTAGAAAATACTTTTCTTGGATTAAACATTGACAAAAAAATGAGATGGGATTGTCATGTTGATTATGTAAGCAAAAGACTAAGTCAAATATCGTATGCACTTTACAGACTAAGCCAAATAGCAAACAAAGAAGCTGTCTTATAAGGCTATCATGCCTTTGTTGTCTCTATCCTTCGCTATGACCTAATTGACTACCTGGATTCAGCACTTCATTGAAGTGTTCATTCCATTGTAGAAGAACCTATTCAGGATCTGTCAGTCTTTCGGATTTATCCCGCGAGTAAATTGAGGCAGTCTTTTACAGCGAGGTCCGTAAACGGATTTCAACCCTTCGAAGAACTTTGCAGTTTGACCACTATCAGCTAGCAACTGCAGTTCTTCAGCCTTGTGGTGCCACCAATTGTCCTTCAGTTCTCGAAATCTTTGTTTTGAGAACATTGATGACACCTCTCAAGGCAAGACGTGATTTTTCAACAAGCTGACGTATTTCCAAATCAGAATCATCGAACTAATCCTGGTTTTTCTTTTGTGGTTTACCTATTACCTGCGGAGAAACATTGTACAGAGCCTTCGCGTAAGTACGCCAGTTGGCATCTACTGAAATATTGTCATCAATACTAGGCATCACAGCATCAATTTTCGCATCAAGCATGAGTCGTATGTCTTCATCGTGAGCTAGTTTTGCAAAAGCCAGTCGGGGGGTGACTTTGTGTTCTGCTCTGCACGGGGGCTTGTAGTTAAGCCTCAACCTGGATCTGATAAGGCGATGGTCAGTCCAACCCTGGGTGCCACGCATCGCTCTTGTAAAGAGTACATCCCTCATGTCATGCCTGCGTACAATGATGTAGTCAAGAAGATGCCAATGCCCAGAGCGGGAGTGCATCCAGGAAGTCTTGTGTTTATCAGGCATCCTGAAGAATGTATTCGTAATGCTGAGATTGAATTCAGAGCACAGAGTAAGCAGTGCTATACCATTGGAGTTGCACTTGCCGACTCCATGCCTCCCCAGAACATCCTTCCAGGCTATGTGCTCTCAACACGCGCATTAAAGTCACCGAGCAGAATTAATTTGTCAGAAGCTGGAATCCGTAGCAAAACTTCACGCAGATTTTTATAAAATTTAAGCTTATCCTCATCAGATGTGTCTACGCTTCAGCTATGACTGTGCCTGCCTCTTTTAACACAGCAATTTTACTACGGAATACGTCTACCTATGTACTGTCAGGCCCATATGTTAAAATGAGTGTTGGTACTTCTAGTGCACATACTTGCATTCTAACCATCGATCTGATTGCATACATTTTGTAACTTGTCCAGAATTAAAAATTTAAATTCGTAATTTTGAGTTTAATTACAGGTCCAGTATGTCAACCTAAGACAAGATGCTATCATAGTAGGTGCATACACACTCACAAAATGTAAGTATTTCCCCGTCTTTATAAGACTTTATAAGTCTCGAGCTTTTGACAATGCCGTGTCTTTATATTTATGAATGTGCCGTTTTTGCTAAGACTAATCTACATCTATTCTCATTTCACAAGCACGCGCGTATTGAGGACAAAATAGAATTAGTACCACACAAAACTTCCTTACTCCACAAAGGTGCCTCATGTCTTATACCTCATAATTACAATAAATTGCCTAAAACATTAAGAGACATGAATGAAGTATCGAAATTTAAAACTGGGCTTCATCATATGCTGGCGGAAAAATGTTATTGTACTCTAAATTAATCTTTAAGTGACAAATTGTACACTATTATTGATTTAAATTTTTTAATCTAATGTCGTATGCCTTTGGCGGGAGAAAGGTGATACTTTATCATTAACTACTAACATCTTTATGTAACCTATGATCCACAACAAACATATTTGAATTTCAATTCTCAACCAATTTAGAAAATTAACTTTTCATATATGACCAAAAACCGGCCAAGTCCAAGTTGGATTCGCGCACCGAGGGTTCCGAATAAATTGATATTTACACATGTCTTGAACTCTATATCAAATTCTTAGACCTGCTATACCTTGAAGCTGTGAAAAAATCAAACTTCTATGCCAACGCAATCAAAAGATACGGCCGTTTATGCCGCATATTTGGAGACTCGCTTAGGAATCAAAACCTAGGAATCTAGGAACCTAGGAATCAGTACCCTATACTTCCCGTTTACCTAGAATCATGAAATTTGGCAACAAGCAATGGTTATAACACAAGTAAAGGAAAAATTTTTGGTTTTCGGACTTTTCCCTGTACTTGCGCTATAAGACATTGCTTCCTTAAATTTATAAATTTCAACTTAATACGTCTACACGTTCCTGAGAAAAATGGTCTTGACAGACAGATAAACAGACAGACGGACGGAAAACGAAGTGATCCTTCTAAGTGTTCCTTTTTTTCCTTTTGAGGTACAGAACCCTAAAAATAAAATGTTTTTTAGTCTGAGAGCAAAAGCTGGACTCACGTGAAAGAGGTGGCGAGCAGGGAGTTCCGGTCGACCTCGTCGTCGAAGTCGGTGCGCAGGAAGGCGAGGCAGCCGTTGTCGCCGAACGCGCCCCACTCCACGTCCACGCACACGTCGCGCACGCGCTCGTGCGCCACCTCCCAATGCTGCACGCGCTCGGCGCGCTCCATGTAGCAGCCGTTCGAGCCCGTGCCCAGGATCACGCCGATCTGGGGGACATCACAACTAGGGTTATACCGAATACGCAACTGCCACATCAGCCGTCAACTACTGCTCAGTATTAGAATCAAGGTTGTTCTTGCAAAGGTAAATTCACTTTTTAGACCAAAACTGTGTCGTTGAGCAGCACGCGGACGGGGCTGTGTGTGTGTGTGTGTGTGCATGCGCACTGACCCCGCAGCTGGGGTCGAGGTGCGCGCCGGACACAAGCGTGCCGGTAGTGTCGTTGAGCAGCACGCGCACGGCGCTGTGTGTGTGTGTGTGTGTGTGTGTGTGTGTGTGTGTGTGTGTGTGTGTGTGTGTGTGTGTCTGCATGCGCACTGACCCCGCAGCTGGGGTCGAGGTGCGCGCCGGACACGAGCGTGCCGGTGGTGTCGTTGAGCAGCACGCGCACGGCGCTGTGTGTGTGTGTGTGTGTGTGTGTGTGTGTCTGCATGCGCACTGACCCCGCAGCTGGGGTCGAGGTGCGCGCCGGACACGAGCGTGCCGGTGGTGTCGTTGAGCAGCACGCGCACGGCGCTGCGTGTGTGTGTGTGTGTGTGTGTGTGTGTGTCTGCATGCGCACTGACCCCGCAGCTGGGGTCGAGGTGCGCGCCGGACACGAGCGTGCCGGTGGTGTCATTGAGCAGCACGCGCACGGCGCTGTGTGTGTGTGTGTGTGTGTGTGTCTGCATGCGCACTGGCCCCGCAGCTGGGGTCGAGGTGCGCGCCGGACACGAGCGTGCCGGTTGTGTCGTTGAGCAGCACGCGCACGGCGCTGTGTGTGTGTGTGTGTGTGTGTGTGTGTGTGTGTGTGTGTGTGTGTGTGCATGCGCACTGACCCCACAGCTGGGGTCGAGGTGCGCGCCGGACACGAGCGTGCCGGTGGTGTCGTTGAGCAGCACGCGCACGGCGCTGTGTGTGTGTGTGTGTGTCTGCATGCGCACTGACCCCGCAGCTGGGGTCGAGGTGCGCGCCGGACACGAGCGTGCCGGTGGTATTGTTGAGCAGCACGCGCACGGCGCTGTGTGTGTGTGTGTGTGTGTGTGTGTGTGTGTGTCTGCATGCGCACTGACCCCGCAGCTGGGGTCGAGGTGCGCGCCGGACACGAGCGTGCCGGTGGTGTCGTTGAGCAGCACGCGCACGGCGATGCGCAGGCCGCGCGCGCGCAGACAGCGCTCCAGCAGCGCCGCCACGTCCACTCCCTGCATGCCCGCGCACTTGAAGCTCTTCGTCCACGTCACCAGCTCGCCCGACGAGATCGAGTGTTGCTTCATTGGGAACGAGAATGTAAATCCTGCAATAGCGAGATGAAAAACAATCAGTCTTAACGTTCATGTTATTCAGTGTTTATTTGTTTCATCAGTCATGGAACGAAATCGTTGTTAGTACATATCTCGTATCAAGGAAATTTAGAAGCGCATTAGATAAGATAGCAACCAGGCTACTACAATCAGCACTGCAACAAGTGTTATGGTGTTTTTAACGAAACAACAATCCGCAACTCCTAATGTTCCATCGTGGGAAAAAGCTTGTTATTTTTTAGAATGAAACGAACCTAAGGACAGCTCCTCATTCTCCATTCCTTCCGTTTTGACGAAGTCCTGCACGCAGTCTGCGAGGAAGTTGAATAGGTCTATGCCGGGACCAACCCGCAGCTCGTCGCTTTAAACAAACAAGGTCAAAATTAGGTAATGCACAAATGACTCTAAAAGTCAAGTACCACATAACTTTGGCACAGTCTAGAGTTCTGCAAGGTTAAGTGGCAATGGATCGGAGACGTCTGTCTGCGGAAGAACCGATGACTTCTAGAGTGGAAGTCATAATTAGATAAACAAACAAAGCATCTCAGTGAAGCGATGGTTTGCACAATATTACTGGAAACAGCTCAATGGAGAGGATCGCAGTTTGGTATCTACAAATAGCACGCCATAAGGGAGATCTGTATCCAGCATTAAACTAGCAAGGTCGTAGCATAATGACGTAGCAATGTAACTGTGACAACGATGGCAGCAGCTGCTAGTGTGTGTGGACTCACCTGATATGGTATTGCTTGACGTCCTCGCGCACCAGCTGGCCGGCGCGCAGCTCCAGCAGAAGCACGCGGAAGTTGGTGCCGCCCAGGTCCAACGCCAGGAACAGCCCTTCCTCTGCAACACGAATATAATATGCGCAATGAGGAATGAGGACAGGGTTCTTAAAACTATGTAGGTTGTGTTATGACATTGAATAAATGATTTTTCTATCAATATATCAGTCTTCAACAGTAATCTAATCTTCAATAAACAATTACATGTTCATCATTTTAAATCTGACACTTACTCCACTGACACCTGTGACGTCAGTGGCAGAGTCTACAATACAAGAGCCGTCCGCCAATACTTACTACTATGCATGTGACAGTGTGACACCAGACAGTCGGCAGGGGGCAGAGTGTACTGTACCTGTGCCGTCCGGGAATACTTACCCCACTATGCCTGTGCCAGTGTGATACCAGGGAGTCATCAGGGGGCAGAGTGTACTGTACCTGTGCCGTCCGAGAGTACTTACCCCACTATGCCTGTGACAGTGTGACACCAGAAAGTCGGCAGGGGGCAGAGTGTACTATACCTGTGCCGTCCGGGAGTACTTACCTCACTATGTCTGTGACAGTGTGACAGTGTGACACCAGGGAGTCAGCAGGGGACAGAGAGGGGGCAGGGTGTAGTGTACCTGTGCCGTCGGGCAGCTCGGGCACGTAGGTGTTCGCCATCTGCAGGCTGGAGGGGCGCTCCTGCAGCCCCGCTTCCAGCTCGCGTTCGAACACGCCGCGCACGCGCCGTAGCGCCGCGCCACCCAGCACCAGCGGCGCCAGGCACGCCTCCACCTGCACCCACCAACACCACCATTACATATGAAGACGTACGTTAACAATCAGCTTACCTATTAAGTATACCAGTTTAGATTTTTTATTGCGAATGGATAAATATTTGACATGGTGACATGCAAGTCCTGCTAAAACTTTGGCGAGATCAAAAATTAACAGGTACTATTGTCACACTGTATGTTCATCATGTCAGCCGAAAGACATTCACTGCTGACCATAGGCCTATCCCAAATCATAGATGCTCGTACTTATACCCAGCCACTGCGCCGGCGCAACAGAAGACTGGACTCTCACAGGTGGTAACTGGGTATTACCCAACAAGCAAACAACTGTTCCTTGTTGGGATTATCCAACAGATTATTAGATCTGTTTTCTTTCTGTGAAATAATAATTTGCAAGTTTGCAACGAAAAGCGATTTACCTACTCAATGAACTTTGAAATGAAATGAAATGAAATGAAATAATATTTATTCGAAGTAGGTATCTCTGTACACTTTTCGAACGTCATATTTTTCTACCTAATACGAAGTTCCTACCACTCGGAACTCGTATACCCAACGTTTCGGGAAGTGTTTGCGGAGAGAGAAGAAACGTCGGGCCCTAAAGAAACTCCCTCCAACACATTTTTTAAAATAAAATTCTTATATGCTATTACATAATTCAGGTAAACAACAAAGATATGGTTAGCTTAGTTGCATACTATTACAAACGAATGTGAAAGGATCAACAAAAACATACAAGTACAATGTGCAAACAGGTAATTATTGTGACCAAACACCAATGACAAGAGCAGGCCAGTTCACACGGACAGCACCCGATCACGAGTATAACGCGGGAGTCAGCCATCGCTCCCCTCAACCATATTTGAGGGAAGGGAACGACCCGGCTCCCGATACGCCACCATCCGCACGAACATTTAAGCGAGCATGCACCGCTCCGGTCAATGGGAAAATAAATTAATTAATGAATCTTCAATCCTTCCAGACCCTCCACAATATGTATACAACCACTTACAATTTCAATTACTAAATATTAAGTATACATAAGGTTATGTAATTTATACATGTCTAATCAATCATAATAATCAATTTTATTGGTAAAAGAAATATTTTAAAAGTCATTTAATGTCATTGTACATTATTATGTCATTTAGTTGCAGAAACACTTTTTGTCCACGCATTCTTATCATCTAGGTATTCGGAAGTCTTATAGTAGGCTTTACTGTACAGTGTCTTTTTAACATACATTTTGAATTTATTTTCTGTAAGGTTTAGGATGTCTTCCGGTATTTTATTATACATTCGTACACATTGCCCCAGAAATGACTTGCTGACTTTACTGAGCCTAGTATATACAATTTCAAGTTTATTTCTACTTCTGAGATTACGATTATGCCTGTCAGAGTTCAGCGAAAAAAGATGCAAGTTTTTCCGGACATACATTATGTTTTCATAGATATATTGACAGGGAAAAGTCAAAATAATAATTTCTTTGAATTTATCTCTAAGTGACTCTCGTGAACGCATTCCGTAAATCGCACGGACAGCTCGTTTTTGCAGCACGAAAATTGTATTTATGTCAGCCGCATGTCCCCACAAGAGAATACCATACGACATAACGCTGTGGAAGTAACTAAAGTACACTAGCCTAGCTGTGTTTATGTCTGTTAAAAGCCTAATTTTTTTACAGCATATGCAGCAGAGCTTAATCTTCCTGCTAAAGTATCTATGTGAGGACCCCATTGAAGTTTCGAATCTACAGTTATGCCCAGGAAAACTGCGTTCGGTACAAATTCTAAAAGACTACCAGCTAGCGATACATTATTGTTTACATGTTTAACGTTTGGCAACGTAAAATTTATACATTTAGTTTTTTTCGCATTCAAAACTAAGTTGTTCACGGTGAACCAATTGTTCACTTTACAAAGAGTGTCGTTTACTTCGTTAGTCATGTCAGTTTTTCGGTCAATTTTAAAAAGTAAAGATGTATCATCTCCAAACAACACGATTTTCGATAGTGTTTCAACCATGAACGGAAGGTCGTTTATGTAAACTAGAAAAAGGAAAGGTCCTAAAATAGATCCTTGAGGCACACCCATTTTAACCCGTGAGCCTGATGATTTTGTACCATTAATCTGTACCTTTTGGGTTCTATTTATGAGATATGATTCTAATAGATTTAAAGCGTTATCTTTAATACCGTAATATTCCAACTTGGCAAGTAAGGTCTTATGTTCTACGCAGTCGAAAGCCTTTGACAAATCGCAGAAGACTCCTATAGCATTTTGACATTTTTCGAACGCATCGTATATGTTTCTTATCAGTTCGACTCCAGCGTCGGTTGTAGAACGCCCTTTAGTGAAGCCAAACTGCAGACTATGAAGCAGTTTATTAACATTGAAGTGACTCATCATTTGACTAAGAATTATCTTCTCAAAAATTTTGCTTAGTACTGGTAGCACTGAAACTGGTCGATAATTACTTGGATTATTTTTTTCTCCAGACTTAAATAAAGGAACAACTTTACTGAATTTCATGAGGTCCGGAAATACACCACTCTTTATGCAAATATTAAAAAGATAAGCAAGATAAGGAGCTATAGTGTCAATAAGAGACTTTAACAAAGTAACTGACATGCCCCATAAATCTTCAGTGTTTTTAAGTTTAAGCATCTTAAACGTTTTGATAACTATACGGGGATTGATTTCACTAAACTTAAATGCTTCTTGACACTGTTCTACATTCTCAATAAGAAGTCTTTTAGCGAAAGTCGGCGATGAGTCAAGGCTCTCGGTTGTTTTGATTGGAATATTTGTGAAAAAAGATTCAAATTCTTCTGCAACTTCTGAAATTTTTGATATTAGACCACGATCAGTTTGAAGTGCATGTTCTTTATCACGTGGTTTGATTTTCCCCATTTCTTTGTTTATAATATTCCATACGGCTTTAATAATATTAAAGCACACAAATTATAAATGTATCTATAAACCCAAAGGAATACTGTGATTGAACGTTTAGTGTTAATGGCTTTTTTGACCGAATGTTTACTGATTGTGAGGTTATGTGTTGAAGAATATTGGTGTTATTTTACAAATTGCAGTAATAATAACATGCTGTGGAGTGAAATGTTTTATGTAAGTACGTAGTTATAGAAAACAATACTCCCCAGTAAAAGTCCAGTGTTCGAAAATAGTTTAGGTATTTTAACATCTAATAATCACGTATTTATTATATTTGTATGAATTTAAATAGTTTTATTAATTAAAATTAACAAAATACACGGAGCCGATGACTGTTTACCGGCAGTGTTGCCAGCTTTTAGTTAAAATCTCTCCCCGGTGTATTACTTTACTCTTTGATCTCTCCATATGATGTAGTCTATACCCGCAGCCACCTGGGACTTCTAATAATACTGAAGTACGACTTGTTGGAAATCCAAAAAGTCTACTCTTAAAACAAATTGATTGAAATTGCATTGACAATTTTCAATGGAAATTCTACTCGTATATGGAGTGACTTTAAATTAGTTCTTGATACGAAAGGCGATGGATGTGCTCGTGATAACGAACAACTTTCCCTATAAGGAACCCATAGTCAAATCTCAAAAAAATATTTTGGACTCTTCATACTAATTTGGCCGGTCAGTTAATTGATTTGTAGGGAGAGTCCAATTTTTTTTTGCGATTTGACTATGGGTTTCTTAGGGAAAGTTGTTTGTTATCATGAGCATATTCATAGCCTTTCGTATCAAGAACTAATTTAACGATACCCTATAATATTATTTTTATGGCGATTTTAGTGAAATTTGTAAGTTATTTTCTACGATGAGTGGATCTTAATTTGGTGGATCCTGTTTTGATACACCCTGACATGAGTATACAGGATGTAACAGAAAGGTGTGATAATACTTCAAGGTGGGCTTTTACCCATCAAACTGAACAACTTTTGTTCTACTACTTTGTTGAAATCGCAAAGAAATTTTCAGACTTTTCATACAATCTTGGTTCGCCAGCTGATCGATTTTTATGAAAAGTCCAAAAAAAAAATATGTTTAGAACAAAGTTGTAGAACAAAAGTTGTTCAGTTCGATGAGTAGAAGCCCACCTTGAAGTATTATCACACCTTTCTGTTACACCCTGTATAAGTAAGTACAAGGGACTTTGTACTAGGTAGAAAAAATACGATTTAAACGAATGTGAAAGCATCTAATTAAATAAAAAAACATTTTGAGTTTTTTTGTGGGTCTATACTGTATGTATGGGTAGACGCTGAAGCGTACGCAGTGGAAAATTTCCAGCCTTCAGCCCACGGCTGCGGGCCGCCGTGATCGGTATCTCTCGATCGATCGAACGCGCAAAAGTTCCAACTCTCCGAGTATGACGGATAGCGATAGAGAAATTACGGCAGAGCGCTTTCCAGCAAGTTCCTGAGCGGCAACATCCATCACCAGCAGCTAATCCAGTTTGTCTCGACAATTTTAAACTTAGGCAATTATTCAATCAGTAATTATTGGACGTGCTGCTAGCCCGAACAAAAATCAAAATTCGCCGGTAAAAAGCAATCCTGCTGTAACCCGCAAAATGCAAAATGTTCACCAGACCCAAAAAACTTTTGAAATTTTAGAAAAAAAATCATATCTCATAAACTTTTACACCTATTGATGTCATTTTTAGAACCAGAATGTATTTTTTTATTGTTTCGAGTATCGAAAACTAACCAGAAGTAAGTTTCAGTATATGTTTGTGTGGTTTACAGCAATAGCACTTTCTTTTCTATTACGCAAAAATGCTGTAAATGAAGCAGATAAATAATAATAATAATAATAATAATAATGGTTTATTGATCTCTTCCACAATATTATGAGATATTACAAGGTATCTTAGTCTAAATCTTAGAGATTTTAACTTTAAGTAAGAACATCACAGTTTATTAAGTGTGAAAAAGTGACACTGAGGATGCGCAGCTAGGTTAACTTGGTTCCTACACTAGGCAATGCCTGTCCTGTAGGTAACCAAATCAGGTCCAAGTTTAATAAAAAGACGATGCGAGATGTCAACATGTTTACAAAGGATGGAAGAAATACGGCTTATAAGTAAAATAAACAAAGCAAAAAGTAAATAAATCTAACTTGTAAAAGTGTGTGTGTGTGTGTGTGTGTGTGTGTGTGTGTGTGTGTGTGTGTGTGTGAGTGTGTGTGTGTTTGTGTGTGTGTGTGTGTGTGTGTGTGAGCGTACGCGTGTGTGTGTGTGTTCGTATGTGAGAGAGAGTGTGTGTGTCTAGCTAGGTGATCCCTTTTAATAATTGTTCTATTTCAATATACGATAAAGTGCCTAACCATTTATTAATTTTATGTTTCAATTCTTTTGATGAAGAGTCTTTAATACAACATAGAGAGTTCACTTTATTATAAATAAAAGGATGTAAGTAGCTTCTAAATCTTTTCGAAAAAGAGGTTTTAACTAGGGGTATCTGTAGTTTATAAACTCTTTTTTCTAACATATCTTCATAGTTAGGTGAGTTCAGTGCGGCTTTATGAGTTTTCACCATAACTCGCAATATGAACAAACCACGCACACTCAGTACTTCTAGTTCTTTGTAAATAATGATGGTGGGAAATCTTATGGGCTTTTTCAAAATTACTTTAACAACAGAACGTTGTGCTCTTTCTAGTAGAATCATTTTAGTTATTGCTGCACCACCCCAGACTGAAATGCAGTATGATATGACTGATTGACAAATGCAGTTGTAGATAGTTCGAAGCAGTTTTTTATCTGCTGCAGTGCGGAGATTTCTAAACATATAAATCAACTTACGAACTCTATTTGCAGTGACTATAAGGTGTTGATTAAAATCAAGCTTCTCATCAATCACTACGCCTAGGTATTTAAGAGCAGAAGTTCTACCTATTTTTTCACAGGAGCAACTTAAGTCACGTTGACAGTTTGAAGAACAAGTGTGAATTGTTATATCAGGAAAACTAGGTGGTGCTGAGGTCTTGGTTTTATAAAAACAGAGGTATTTTGTTTTTGATAAGTTGAGTGTGAGGAGATTGTTTTGTAGCCACCCAGCAATGTCCTTCATTCCGCACTCTGCTGACTTATTTACCTGGGCCCAACTATCACCGGAAAAAATTACAGCTGTATCATCTGCGTAACATATAATGTCAGCATTTGGCGATTTAACTTCCATCATGTCATTTATGTAAAGTATAAAAAGTGTAGGACCTAATATACTGCCTTGCGGCACACCAAAATTAATTTGTTTCGTGTTGCTCATGTCCTGGTCAATCTTAATACACTGAGTGCGACCCTTGAGACAGCTTCTAAACCAGTCAAGGCTCCGACCCCTAACACCTGCTAGTTCTAGTTTCCGTAAAAGAATAGGAATAGAAACGGAGTCAAAGGCCTTGGCTAGGTCTAGGAATACTCCAAGACATGCACGACCTTTATCTAGGTGATCTGAAACAAGATCAGTTAGAAGTCCGACTGCGTCTTCCGTAGACATTTTTGTCCGGAAACCAAATTGTGCATCAGAAATAATTTTATGTTTATCAAGGAAGCTTGTTAATCTTTTGCTTACAATTTTCTCCAAAATTTTAGAAAAACATCCGAGAAGGGAAATTGGCCTATAATTGCTTGGGTCAAATTTGTTTCCAGCTTTGTGTACTGGCGTAACTACCGCAGTTTTCCAATCTGTTGGAAATGTATGGGCGGTTCCAAATCATGTATTTAACTTTAAAGCAAAATTGCTGTTATTACCTAATACAATTATTCATTTGTCTCAATTTAGATGTAAATGAAATAAACCTTTGTAACCAGGTGTACTCAGTTGTCTTTACTGTTCGAAGTTATAAAAGGATAGTGAAATTAAAATGATATAAGTATGGAATAGCATTTATTTAATGCCATTTTAAAATGTTTAGGAACAAAAAAAACACTTTCTCGGTGGAGCCTCACCTCTAGAGAACGCGTCCCCAGGTAGCGGATAGGGGAACGCTCGCCTAGTAGCGTCTCAAGTGGCACTAGGCGGGTAGGAGTGAAATAAAATAGTTCCCGCGGACCAACAGGCTGGAGAAGGCACTACTCCGTCAACAATCCCCTGATCACGAGCTTCTCAGACATACTCAGAGTAGAGGCCGTGACAGTGCTGTGAGTTTAGGCTGGAATCCACAGAAGGGTCGGCGGCGGAGGAATCCTAACGAGATCAACGGCGGCGGCCTAGCCTTTTAGAAAGGTCACAGTCTTGGCGTCAGGTGGCAACCGGCCGTAAAACTATATAGCCAAACAACCATCTCCTGATACCCAAATATGAAAGTACACCATAAGAATAAAGCGATAAATACTTGGGCGTCCCCCGTAAGCGACGGTCAGAGCAGGGTTCGGAAACCTGTTTTTTGAAATAACCGGTTTTGGTCATTATTTTATTTTATTTTTATGGCAGAGGTGGCAAACGAGCAGACGGATCACCTGATGGTAAGCGATTACCGCCGCCCATTGACCCCGATATCGAAATAATTGTGGTTAAGGTTTCGTTCAGGTTTTGGTTACCGGTATATATAACCGGTTTAACCAGAACCGATATTTTTTCGTTCGAACGGAATTAACTGGTTAATTTGAAGAATATGCGACGTTGTAGGTATGTTTGCCGCGTGCGATCAGTTGAAAGCGTGCGAGAAAGTGAGCAGAAAACTCGGGCAGTGGCACCCGCGCGACGCGCCTGAACTTGACTTAAGTTTGGTTTTAATTTTAACCGGTTAATTTCGTTCTTATTTCGGTTACAAAACCGCTCCCTGATTAACCGATATTTTATTCAAATTTACCGGTTAAGCTGAAAACCGGGTTTAACCTAAACGGAATCGTTAACCGAAATTCGAACGAAATTAACCGGTATTTGTTAACCGGTTCCGAACCTTGGGTCAGAGTTCCAGAAAGAGTCATGCGATTCATACTAGGGCGTCCCCCACAAGCGACGAATTTAGACGCAACGCTACTAATATGCGTATAGCGACATGGAACATAGGTTCACTGACCGGACGCAGTCAAGAACTGCCTGAGATCTTGCATAGGCGGAGCATAAACATATGCTGCATATAGGAACTCAAGTGGAAAGGTTCAAAATCTAGAGAGATAGGCTATAATTACCAGCGTCTCTATAATGGCTCATCAACGACGAGAAATGGCGTAGGCATAATACTAGATGAAAACCTTAAACAGAGAATTATAAAAGTAGACAGAATAACCGACAGAATTATGTACGTTAAATTGGCGCTAGATGACCGCCTTGCCTAAATATTATTTCTGTATACGCACCTCAGACGGGTTGCGCAAAGGATGAAAAGGAGTCCTTTTGGGAAGAACTACAAGACGTACTTCAAGGCATACCAGACACAGAAAGAAATATTATAGCTGGAGATCTAAATGGACATGTCGGCCAAAAAGCTCCAAAGGATTCGCATATCCACGGCAACTTTGGATACGGCTTCCTCAACGATCAAGGAAAGGACATTTTGGAATTTGCCACGAACTTCAACATGCCAATAGTTAATACCTTTTTCCAGAAAAACAACGAACACCTTATCACATACAAGAGCGGAAAAGCCGCCTCGCAAATAGACTTCTTTCTGTATGACTCCTCAATGCGCACGCGCTTTAAAGATTATAAAGTGAACTTGGGCGAGCCTTTGACATCTCAGCATCGACTCCTCGTAGCCTGTCTTCGAATACCCCCTTGGAAAACAAAACGTAAAATCAAACCCTGTCCCCGCATTAAGTGGTATAAACTGAATACTCCTGAGGGAAACCCGGCTGTAACACAAATAGAAGAGGATGACACCCAAGACGCCAATACTACGTGGAACGAGTTCCATACTCGCACTACTAGTACAGCTAAGGAAGTCTTGGGAGTATCGAAAGGCAAACTTAATACCGGGAAAGATGCCAGCTGGTGGTCAGACGACGTTAAACAAAAGCTTAGCGAGAAGAAAACCAGCTTTAAGAGATGGCAAGAAACCCAAGACGATAATAATAATCATAATCATAATCATTTTATTGGTAAAGAAATTTTACACGTCATTTTACAATTTTCATATGAATGTCATAAATAATAAAATAAAAATACAATTAAGTAAACATTATACAATTTACATTAAATGTCAAAATAATGAAATTAAAAATACAATGATATAAAAAATAATGCAATTTACATATTGAATGAATGTCAAAATAATAATCAAATACAGTGAATAAATAGAAATAAAATACTAATTACGTGATGTCTTACTAAAGTAACAGAATGATTAAACTAAGATACAATAAAATAAAATAAAAATTCTACACATCAGTGTAATTTTAAGAATTATAAAATTCTTGAATATTATAAAAAGTGTGCTCGATAAGCCAGCGTTTTAGTCTCGTCTTGAAGCTCGCTAACGAGGGAGCTTGATACCGACAAAGACGCTTATAAGACCGCAAAAAGATAAGACGACCCAAACAAACCGTTGCCATTGCCAAAGCCTCAGCAGATGAAGCCCTAATTACTGCCGAAACGGATAAGGAAATATTCAGTATAGCCAAACAATGTAACAAGCAAACCCAAGACTTTAAACATAATAAGTACATCAATGATGCTTTAGGAAAAATTTTAACGGCAGACGCCCAAATAAACAATCGATGGCAAGAGTATTTTCAGCACCTCTTAAATGAGGAGTTCCCACAGGAGCCACTTAATCCCCTGCCATGCATAGTTGGCCCCATTGAGGCTATCACACGATCTGAATTGAAGGCCGCTATATCAGGTATGAAAAATGGGAAAGCTAAAGCCCAGATGAAATCCCGGCAGAGCTCTGGAAGAAAACGGCCACAGCTGGAGTTATATGGCTAACAAACTTATTCAACCTCATCCTGACGACGACGGGGAAAATGCCTGATAAGTGGAGGTGTAGCAACATGATACCATTCTACAAGAATAAGAGAAATATAGCTGAATGTGGAAACTATAGAGCCATCAAATTAACGTAACACACCCTAAAGATATGGGAAAGAGTAATTATAAAAAGACTAAATAAACTCTCTGAAATTACTCCAAACCAGTGCGGTTTTACTAGCGGAGTAGGCACTACAGATGCAATTCACTCGGTAAGAATACTGCTGGAAAAATATAAAGTCCTGAAAAAGGATCTCCACCTTGTCTTTATAGACTTAGAGAAACTTTTTGACCGAATACCACGTCAGCTCATATGGCAAGCACTTACAGCCCCACTGATACCTGAGCAATACATCAGCATCATACAGGATATGTATAAAGACGTCACCACTAGAATAGTTTTACCTTCTAGTACAGGCAACAGCTTCGAAGTCAAGGTCGGAGTTCATCAGGGATCTGCTCTAAGCCCTATGCTCTTCAACATCGTTATGGACTACATCACCAAAGATCTTCAAAAACCAGCTCCATGGTCACTTTTATACGCTGACGATGTAGTCCTGATTGAAGACTCTCTTCCGGGTATTCAAGACAGTCTCGAGAAATGGCAAAAACCTCTAGAAAGCAGAGGGCTACGCGTGAGTCGACAAAAGACCGAATATATGGACTGCAACTTTTCTGGGAACACCAGCAGCACCCAAGCATCACCAACCATCGGTGGAACTCGCCTAAACAAGGTTGAGGAATTCAAGTACCTGGGATCCATTGTTAATACAAAAGCTAACATGGAAAGAGACATAGAGAACAGAATTAAGACAGGCTGAAATGGAGGTCGCTTTCTGGTGTTCTCTGTGATGCAAAATTGCCCATCAAAACTAAAGGCACCGTGCATAAGCGAGCTGTAAGACCGGCCATGCTCTATGGGTGCAAATGCTGGGCGACACGGCAATGCGATGAACAAAAAGTGCACGTAACAGAGATGAATATGCTGCGTTGGGCGGGAGGAGTTACTAGACTTGATAAAGTTAGAAACGAATACATCCAAGGGACTTTCAAAGTCACTGAAATCCAACACAAAATACAAGAGAGCCGTTTGCGTTGGTATGGTCACGTGATGCGTCGGGATGAATACCGTATGACGCGACATGTGATGGCCATAGAGGAAGGCAAAAGAGGCAGAGGACGCCCGCCGACGTTCCATGCGGATGCGAACCATCTCCAATGACATGATGACGCTAGGCTTAACGCCAGAAATGACACAGAATCGCCAAGAGTGACAAAAGAGTATCAGGAGGGCTCACCCCAAATAGGGAACAAGCCAGGATTGATTGAAAGCTACAGAGACTTCTTATTCATGTAAGGTACTTTTTTAACTACTGAGTAATTATCTATAAATTAGAATTAGAACAGAAAATAGTCTGTCACAGTTCTGGTCCAAGATAATTTATTAAGAAGACATTTACTATCTTACTTTAATTATAATAACAAAAAATAGTAACGCTCACGTTTCAAAATTATTCTAGTTCGTTAGCGAAACACAGTAACAGCAATCACGTCACACCTCTCGAGTATTAGAGTAACTGAGCGACGCAGTAAGCTGCGGTCGAATAGGCGCGAGCGCGTGTTTCAATGGTGATAAATGCGCATGATCAGCACATGGCTACTGTATTAAAAAGGGCATAAATAACAAAATCTGAAAAACTTTGTTTTTTTAAATTGGCGTAACTAGTCATTTTCTTGAATACCATTTTGTTTAAAATGTAGTAAAATGCGACGGTCAATAGTTCATTATCTAATAAATGTAGGTAACACGGTACGTTACTGAAATGTTATATGCAATTATGCTGTAACCCGCACTAATGAATATTCAGAAGCACTGTAACTGTAAACATTACATTATTTGCAAAAGGGAACTTGATGTAAATGACAAATGATAAAAAATGCTGTTTTTCATGCTATTTACAGCAAGTATTCAGTTGTGTTTTTGAAAAAATTGGATAAATTCCAATGCTGTACAAAATTTTCTAGTGGTCGTAGAGCTACGGGAATAGGACCGTTCGACGCAGAAATTTTTTCTGATTCTTAATTTGGAATAAAAAAATATATGAAGGGTGTGGTTTACAGCAGGATTGCTTTTTACCGTCGAAATGTTTTTTTTTTCTTTTGCTGTCTTGTGATTAGTTGTGATATGACAACTTGCTCTTGTCCCTGATTTTAGCTTTTAGAACGTGATTCAAAATCGAAACTAAAATACTCGAAAAAATCTGCAAAAATTACATTTGTAAAATAATGCGGGTTTTGACAGATTATTGTAAAATATCTTCATTATTTTTCATAGCGTCTTACACTCATAATCTAATTATTTCCATTACTGAAAATGCTTTAAAATTCATCCATTTTATACCTCTAGTAGTCAAAGGGGAAGAAAACGCAAAGCTATTTGCAGATGGCGCTACGGACGCTTGAGTGACTCAAGGAACCGCGTTTTTTATTATCGAGGTGTAATAAAATAGTTTATTTTCTGTAAAATTGTTAAATGGAAAATGTATGCGACTTGGACTGTTCCTTAAGGCGCCGTAGGAGAAGTTCAAAAATACATGATTGAAAACATAAGTTTTCCCACGTATTCTTCATCAAAAAATCTTTAGGAAATTAATGATTCCATTATTCCTGCAACCAATCGCCACACAACGCGGCATTTTTTAAATAAATGTTATGTTTAGTTCACGTAAACAGTTTTTCTATACGTTTTGACAGTTAGTGATGAGTGTTATGAGTCAAGCGATATCAGCGCCTCTATCGGAGAGTTCTGTCAGTTTTCTTCCCCATTGCTGAAATCTGGTTTACATTACTAACATATGAACTTAAAAAAAAACTAGCTAGTGGTAGAGTCTCATCGCAAAGCAGTTTGTGGTCTATACGGACTGTGCCTGCCCCGGGTAAAGCGCGCGATACTCTACGATATGTGATGTTTAATTTCATGCTAACTCTAATCAAACACTGAGATTGACATTAGCATGTGACAGATAGAGATAACAAAATAAACAGCCTTCATATGGAACGTGTCACCCATCTTCACCATACAAACGTAGCTACCGGAGCGGCTTATCACATCCACATGTTTGCAAATGGCGATGTTCCAATGCAATGTCTTGCGTAAAGTACTATGTCACACCAGAGTCTGCGGTACCAACACAGAATGAGAAATAGTTAACCGCCAAAGAAGTCCCTCGGGCGCGGCGCTGATGATCACGTGATTTATTGTAATTATAAGGACGAACCACGCCTTTGCTTCCTACCTAATACTCAAATTCTCGATACACACTAAATATGGATTTTTCGTAATTTGAGCCCCCTAATTTGAAATAAGGGAAACACGCTTCTTAAATGTGACGAAGCCGCTACCAGCACACACTCGTGTTTGGTATCGTAATTACAGCTCTAAATTCAAAATATTTCCGAACATCGTATCCAGGGGCGCCGAGTACGTGGGTGCTTGGGGGCTTGGGCACCCACGAAACTTAAACAGTGGGTACTGAGCACCCACGAGAAGATACATAATACTGATCAGTGATTTCTGAATAAAACGAGATCGGAAATTGACCTAAAATTTCTTAAAGTTCTGCTACTAATCTGAGGTCATTTACCTATATATTTTTGTATGTGATCTTTTTTTGTAATTTCAAGTTCCATTTTGCCATGACAATCCTTAATTCGTGTCTTGAAAGTAAAAAAAAACTATGCTCGTTTTAGTCTAAATCTAACCTTTGTATAAGAGCATAATTAGGTACGAGCAAATAAATAAATGCATCGAAGGAACATAACTTTTGCTAATGGAAGGGGCGCCACCATTAGATCTCGCACCACCTAACTAAACATTTTGTAGGGCCGCCACTGTGGGCACCCACGAGGTTTTCTGAAACCCGGCGCCCCTGACGTATCCGTCTGTAACTTTGTCAAACTATTAAGACTCACTATATGAGAGGTATAGCATCTTCCGTCATTATCAAAATACTCTAAGACAATAAGTCTCTAATACTATAAGTCTTGGATAGACATAGTTTTGCCTTGTTAGGGTCTCCTATTTTTCCCGATGCAGTTCCTGACTTTCTCTATGAAAAGGGATCTATGCTGCGGAGGGTGCAGGAGCAGTTGAAATTCCTATCGGCACATGTGGCGCTCATCCTGCTCAGAGGCTGTCTGTCATGGCCAAAGCTCATATACACTATGAGGACGTGCCCAACATGGTTGTTTTCCGGTCATGTTAAGGCTTTGGATGATGTTTTCAGGGCGTCTCTTGATTAGATACTTAATATCAGCCTTAACGAAAAAGAGTGGCTGCAGGCTAGTCTGCCGGTTCGTCATGGTGGATTGGGGGTAAGGCGTCTGCAGGATACCGGGCCTTCAGCTTTCCTGGCTTCTGCTAGTGGGGCTAAGACTCTTATCACTAGCATTCTTTCTGTTGATGGCGATAGTCTTGGCGTCCCTTTCGCAAACGAAGCATTAACAGCCTGGACTGCGGTTAGCCCGAATACGCCTCCACCTAGCAAAGCCGAGTCGCAGAAATCATGGAATGATCTGTGGGCAGGGTCCGTCATCAAATATATGATAGGGTCCTCCTCCGGAGTGGAGCTGGCACGACTCAAAGCCGCGACTTGCCATGAATCTGGCGCCTGGCTGCAGGCCCTGTCTTCACCGTACGTGGGTACGTTTTTAGATAACAACTCTCTACGTATCGCTGTGGCACTCAGGCTCGGGTGCAGGGTTTGTGAGCCTCATACGTGTAGGTACGGCGCATGGGTTGATGAGAGCGGCCGCCACGGCCTAAGCTGCAGGCTATCTGCCGGCAGACATCCTCGTCACCACGCGCTCAATGATTTAATTCATCGTGCCTTAGTGTCCGCCGACGTCCCTTGTGTCCGAGAGCCCACTGGTCTGTGCCGGTCTGATGGTAAGAGGCCAGACGGTCTGACCCTTATACCTTGGGGGAGGGGTAGGTGTCTTCTGTGGGATGCGACCTGTGCCTGCACGTTCGCGGCTTCTCATTTGCTTCGGACTTCGCGTTCCACCGGCTCTGCCGCGGAGTGCTTGGCGAAGAACAAGTTAAAGTTATACGAGGAGCTACTCCATAACTATGAATTTGTCCCGTTTGCGGTTGAAACATCCGGGGTGTGGTGCTCAGCTGCCAAACTATTTGTGCGCGAGCTAGGGCGGCGTCTGAGGGAGCGCAGTGGGGATCCCCGTGCCGGCACGTTCATGGTCCAGCAGCTGTCAATAGCTATCCAACGCGGCAATGCGGCCAGCGTCATGGGCACTTTTGGCCCGGGAACGTGCAGGGACGGGTTTGACTAAGGACCTATTTATAGGACCTTTTTTTTATTCATAGTTTTTGTATTTCGTTCCTAATTTGTAATGAAATAAATTTTATCAAAATACCAACTAACTCGATTGAAACAACTCTTCTGCAAACAAAACAACTGTAGAGATAGATTGAAATTGCGTAATCAACAATTTCAAAAAGATACCCTTTGATTTATGATCTTATAGCGATAGTCTCGCGACGCCGGCCGGCCCACAGGTCACTGCTGTAGGTACTACGAGTACCACTATACTATCTCGTATATAGGGGACCTGTTTGAACATCGTATCTATCTAGCGTAAAAAATTTAGACTTCTCATACTCAAATTAGCTATTTTGAAAACTCGCAATAAAGACTCCTTGGGTTCAATGTCGTCTACGTATCCCACCCGCCCTGTATAGTGATGCTGAGCAAACTTAACGCATCACTGAGAAATGTACCAGCGCGTGCGTTGATAAACATTTATTAAAATGGTTAACAAACATAATCCGGATTCCAGAACCAAGTAATGCCCTGCCTGATACCACCACAGAGAGGTGTAGTGTATTAAGACGATGACAATGGACAATAAAACCGTGAGCTGCAGTAACAATAAAACTTCCATGTTTACCTGTCGATGACGGTAAATTTTCAACTTATCTTTATGAAAGCAGTAAAAATACCAACCGCGGCGGAATAATTGGTGTAATTACTGAATTACAGTTATCAAAATGTGAATGTAGTAGGTACCTAACACACTATATACATACTTGCAGTGAGTGATTTTCTTCTCCAGCAGGTGCACAAGTTAGGAAATGTACATATATATACGTTTACGGTGGATTCCCAATGGACTCTTGAATACGGGAATTTCATAAAAATGCTAATCACGATTTTATATACAATATATTTTATTGTGCTCTAGAATAAATTTTGAACCTTCAAAAAACTTTAGTAAGCCCTTGGCACCATCTCACCTGGTGGTAAGTAATGATGCTGCCGAAGAAGGCTTTCCGAGATTCCCCAACGCAATGGGAGACTGACTATTTTATCTTCATACCGGAACACGTCAATGTAACATTCATGTTTGTCGGCAAGAGTTCCATAAGATGGTGAGAGCTACCCAGGCGAGTTCAGAAAACGCTCTATCAGCAAACAAACAGAGTCCTTCAAAGTTGCCCCCGCAGGGAATCGAAACCGTGACCTCCTGATGTGCAGCGAGCGAACTAGCCACTAGACACGGAGGAGGTCCTGAGTAATAGGTTTATTGTCTTGTTTATTTATTTATTTATTTTAAAAAAAAATCGTGGTCGACTATATATGTTTTTGTCTGTATCCAGGCGCTGGCGTTTTTCCTCAATGACTGTCTCCATCGAGTCGTTTTTCTAGCTCTTAATCGTATATTTTTACAACCTTTATAATAAACTCGAAATTGTTTAAAAAAAGGACTAAGCAGTCGCGTGTTGTGATGTGAGTTGATCTCTCAAAGGGGCTCAAGTGAGTCAATCAGACAGAGCGCATCCTTCCAATAGGCGGCGGCGGGGCGCGCGATACGAATTGGCCCCATCAGCGCAATCAGCGGCTCCTATTACCATTCACATGCACATGCCAGCGACAATATCTTATATGAACACAGATGCATACACCTAAACATGTATGACTTTATCGACAATCGTTTATGTACGAAGATTCTGTAATTTTATATCAAGCAGCGCTTAGAGCGAATGTTGTCAAACGGTAAAATGGAGACAAACATTGTTGAATGCCTTTATTTGTTTTTTAAAATTAAATCCGATAACAGTTCCCGAAACGGCGCCGGCGGGTATACGAGTTCCGAGTGGTGGGAACCTCGTATTAGGTAGATAAAAGAATGACGTTCGAAAAGTGTACACCTACCTACCTACCTACCTACTTCGAATAAAATATTTTCATTTACATTTTCAAATTGTTTTTAAAATATACCCGATCATACGATGCGAAAAGCATACTAGAAGGTGTTAATTAAGGTATTTATTTTATGATTCGCAACTAGTAGATAAGATTGTTTACCTGTCGTGGAGTTCCACGATTCCACTGTCGGGTGAGTGGCTTAATTATGTACGATTTGTAATTTGATTATGACAACACTGAATTAGAAAATATAAGAAATGATTGTCTGTGGTTTTTACTTTTTTAGGAGCTGTCACGCGGAATTGAGATTAGCGCGTGGTGACTTGAACAGCTCAATAATGTGGTTCGGAGACCTTTTCTCCTGGAGAGAGACCTGGTGGTGGTCTCTCAGCATGTAAGATGTGGAAAGTCGGTAAGTCCCTGATGGACTAGTTAAGCGATGCTCAGCGAGGTTCATGAGATGTTATGATCATGGGTTTACACGTGTCAAGGACACATAAGGTCATGAGATTTAAGTTGTCACAGTAGTGCTGAGCATGTTGGTTCTCTCACCCGTGTTGTTGTTGTTGGTGCTCTGGGAAAAGCACCAGGAGGGAGTGTGGACGCACCTCCCCATAGGTGGTATGAATTTGCGACATTCTGCCAGCCTAACTTGAGTTCAGGGGTGGCCACCCAGTTGTTGTGGAGGGGAACATCATGTACGGTGCATATTGGCAGTACGTTTCCATCATTGTTGTTGTTCTGGCGAGACGGTGTCCGCAGAAATGTGTGTTGTGGTGAGAGATATAATGTGGAGGCATAGAGGCAGGTTATAGGGGTGCTTGAGGAGACCCGTGGGGGGCCCAGCCCCCAATATCTTGTGCTCAGACACTACCTAACGGTTGGGGACTCATATCGCAAGCCTCGCCGGCGCGGCCTCTGATCAGTGCTGTTAGATGGTGAGTCCAACCGGTACGAGGCCCGGCACCGTGCAGAGAGTAATGCGGTCTTCTACCGTCCATCAGCCGAATATGGTCTCTCAGAACAATATTCTAGGTATTTGGGGTACCTATTCGCGTTTAGTATATCTGATACTAGCTCATAACGTTATCATAACATCTCGTAGCCAAGCTAAGAGTAGCCTATTTATTACCTATACATGAAATTCATACATACATATATTTTGAATAAAATTCAAAATTCAAAATCATTTATTTCTTTACGTAGGTACATTAAGCACTCTTATAAACGTCATATCATTTTTCTGGAGGAATATTCCAAATGTCATTATCATTAAAATAATCTACAGTCTTATAGTATCCTCTTGAACATATACAGCGTTTTATATGTTTTTTAAATTTACATTCTGGTAGTTCAAACACGTCATTCGGAATTTTGTTATAAAAGCGTACACACTGCCCCACAAATGATTTTTTCACCCTACTAAGTCTCGAGAAAGCTATGTCAAGATTATTTTTACTTCTCAAATCACGGTTATGTCTGTCACTATTTTTGAAGAACAAGTTTAGATTTTTACGAACGTACATGATATTTTCGTAAATAAACTGACCGGCAACTGTTAGAATATTTATTTCCTTAAATCTATCTCGAAGTGATTCTCGGGATCGTAGTTGGTATATAGCTCGGACTGCTCTTTTTTGTAGAATGAAAATGGTTTCAATGTCTGCTGCGTGTCCCCACAGTAAAATGCCATAAGACATTATACTGTGAAAGTAACTGAAATATACTAATCTGGCAGTTGTTACATCCGTCAATTGCCTTATTTTCTTGACGGCGTAGGCAGCCGAGCTAAGCCTCCCCGCTAGAGTTGCAATATGTGGGCCCCACTGTAACGTGCTATCTATAGTTATGCCGAGAAAAACTGTACTAGGAACAAAATGTAATTCGTTACCATTTAATATTACTTTATTATGAGTCTGTTTAACATTTGGCAAAGAAAACTTGATGCATTTTGTTTTTTTCGCATTTAGTAACAAATTATTAGCAGTAAACCAGTCTAGTAACTTAGAGAGAGTGTTGTTCACTTCGTCAATTTCGATTAAAGAGAAAAGAGATTTCTCAGACATAGCTATTACGCTACAAAAACAGATGAAAGTAAACAAGAATATCATAAATACGCAAAATTGCTAAGGAATACAATACTAAGAACAAAAAAACTGGTTAATAGTAAATATATCAAAAACAGTAAAAACAAAAATAAAGCTACATGGAAAATAATAGAAACGGAAACAAGTAATTCATATAATAACAATACTTACATAAATAAAATAGAACATAATAATCTAGAATTTACAAAACCTGATCAAATTGCAGAACAATTTAATAACTACTTTATTAACACATCATTTGCTGGAAATAATACAAACAACATAAAACGACTGACTAACTCTAAGCACAGGGTACACAACAGTATCTACTTGGAACCCACAGATGCAAACGAAATTAATAGAGTCATAGCATCACTAAACAACACGTACTCAGAAGGCTATGATAACATCAAAACACATATAGTAAAAGAATGTAAAGAAGAACTCAGTCCAATACTATCACATTTAGTAAATTTGTCACTAGAAACGGGAGTATTTCCAGAACAATTGAAGGTATCAATAGTTAAACCGCTACATAAAAAGGAAGATAGAACTAATATGGGAAACTATCGACCAATTACTTTAATCCCGATACTATCAAAAATATTTGAAAAGATTATGCATAAAAGACTTATGGCATTCTTCTTGAAATACAAAATCATCAAACAAGATCAGTATGGTTTTCAAAAAAATAAAACCACTACACTAGCTGCGTTTAATCTTGTTCATGAAATTCTCAATAAGAGTAATTCCGGAATGCACACAACGGCGTTGTTTTTTGCAGGGTTCGGAAACCGGTTTTTTGAAAATACCGGTTTCGGTCATTGACCCCTATATCGAAATAATTTCGGTTAAGGTTTCGTTCAGGTTTCGGTTACCGGTATATTTAACCGGTTTAACCAAAACCGATATTTTTTCGTTCGAACGGAATTAACCGGTTAATTTGAAGAATATGCGACTTTGTAGGCATGTTTGCCGCGTGCAATCAATTGAAAGCGTGCGAGAAAGTGAGCAGAAGACTCGGGCAGTGGCACCCGCGCGACGCGCCTGTACTTGACTAAGTTTGGTTTTAACCGGTTAATTTAGTTCTTATTTCGGTTAGAAAACCGCTTCCTGATTAACCGATATTTTATTCAAATTTACCGGTTAAGCTGGAAACCGGTTTTAACCTGAACGGAATCGTTAACCGAAATTCGAACGAAATTAACCGGTATTTGTTAACCGGTTCCGAACCTTGGTTTTTTGATATGTCGAAGGCATTCGATTTTGTTTCACACGAAATATTAATTTCAAAACTTGAACATAATGGGATAAGAGGACCTGCATTAGAGTGGTTAAGATCATATCTATGTAACAGAACTCAGTGTGTTGAAATAACACGAATCGATTCAAAAAATATATCTCAAATCTATCGTTCTAGCTATAAATATAAAAAAACTGGAGTACCGCAGGGAAGCGTGCTAGGTCCGCTACTATTTCTATTGTATGTGAACGATTTATTAGAACAAAATAATTGCAGAACCATCTTATATGCAGATGATTTGTCAGCGGTAGTGGCGACAAATGGCAAATTGACAGTTAACGCACACGAAACAGACATTAATAATCTAATTAGAACAATAATGACATGGCTTAATAATAATAATTTAAAATTGAACATTGACAAATCTAATTATTTAAATTTCAATTATCACAATAATCTGAATATTAATTTTGAGGGACAATTTATAAGGAAAGCTACTAACGTGACATTTTTGGGTATGATTATTAATAATTTACTAGACTGGAAAGACCAAGTGCACAAAGTCTGTTCTAAAATAAATAGATTTGCTTATGCTCTATTTAAGTTAGTTAAAACAACTTCCAGGGATACTGCGAAAATTGCATATCATGCGCATGTAGAGTCCATTCTCAGATATGGTCTGGTAGTATGGGGAAATAGCACGGATATGTATAAAGCTTTTATTGCACAAAAGAAATGCATTCGTGCAATCTTTAAAGATCTAAAAATCCTTCCCCTTCCATGTTTATACATCTTCGAAATATCTAAATTTGTACGGGAACATCCGGAACTCTTCAAGACAGCTACAGATATGTTCCCAAGAAACACCAGAAACGGTAATAGGCTTGCTCTCGATGTTGTTCCAAAATCTGCACGTTACCTAAAAAACAGTTACTCTATGTGCATCACGGTCTATAATAAACTACCGAAGGAACTAAAAGAACTGCCATATAAAAAGTTCTTAAGATGTTTAAAAATTTGGCTATTAGAAAGAACGTTCTACTCCCTCAAAGAGTTTATGGATAGCAAGATGTAATAATTATATTGTGTATTGTGAATATATGTATATTAGAATAGTTACATTACAATTTTACTAGGTGACATTATTTATTTCCGTTCTTATGTATGAATTATTATTATTTTTAAGTAGCGACAAATCATTGTTAATTTTTACAATTTTTAATATCTGACATTATTTTATTTAATCTTATACAATTCAATTTAATAATGATAATTTAATAACTTATTTATTTCCGTCTTTGTTTATGATTTTTTAAGTAGTGACAAATATTGTTAATTTTTGCATGCCAATACCTTTGGTTAAATGTGTGATACCATGTCAATATATTATAACTACAAACCTGTAATACCACATTTAAAGCGAAATAAATGATTCTGATTCTGATTCTGATTCTGATTGTCTTTCTACTTACCTTAAAAAGAAGGGAAGTATCATCAGCAAACAACACAATATTTGAAAGGTTTTGCACCATGAATGGCAAGTCATTGATGTACGTCAGAAAAAGGAAAAGGCCTAAAATAGATCCTTGTGGCACGCCCATTTTCACAGTGGACCCAGAAGAATTAACGTCCTTGACTTGTACCATTTGCATTCTGTTATCAAGATAAGATTTAAGGAGACCGAGTGCCCTATTCCTCACGCCGTAATGCTCCAATTTTATGAGTAAGGTTTGATGTTCTACACAGTCAAAAGCCTTAGATAGATCACAAAATACCATATTGCATTTTGTGATTCCTCAAATGCCTCATAAATATTGCGTACTAAAGCAACTCCTGCATCTGTTGTTGAACGCCCTTTGACAAAACCAAATTGTTGATTATGCAGGAGATTGTTCATGCTGAAATGCTGAACCATTTGATTTAACATAATTTTTTCAAAAACTTTACTAAGTACAGGAAGCACTGAGACAGGCCTGTAGTTTCCCGGTTCAGATTTTTTGCCAGATTTATATAAACTTTACTGTATTTCATAAGATCGGGGAATACACCACTATTAACGCTAGTATTATAAAGGCAAGCCAAATATGGTGCCAAAATATGTATTACATTACTGATTAAACTAACTGATAATCCCCAGAGGTCTTCTGTATTTTTTAATTTTAAAGATTTAAAAGTCTTTACAACAACATTTGGCTCAATTTCTTTAAAAGTAAATACTGAAAAACATGACATAACGTTTTCCTGTAATAAAATTTGAGCTTGTACGGGCGAAGAATTAAGGGCTTCAGTCGTTTTTACGGGTATGTTAGTGAAAAATTTTTCAAATTCTTTAGCTATTACAGAAAGATCTGTAATTTTACCATGATCTGTGTCTAGTACATAATTTTGTTCGCGACTTTTTATTTTTCCTGTTTCTCTATTAATAATATTCCATACAGTTTTTACTTTATTTGTAGATAATTTTATTTTTCTAGCTATATGATTAGATTTAGCAGTTAAACATAACCTCTTAAATTTTTTTGAATAATTCTTAACGTAGTTAATAAAATTCTCATCAAACACGTAAGTCTTTTTGTCATAAAGTTCAAATAGTTTTTCTCTGCTTTTGCGAATTCCAACAGTTGCCCAGTCACAAAATTTAAATTTTTGGTTAATCGTTATAGATTTTTGTTTAAAAATGTTTTTGAATTCCCTATCTATAACGGTAAAAATATCATTATAAAATCGATTTACTTCTAATGAAGCGGTCGTGGCTCAGTGCGGCTTGCGTGGTTGCATCGATCACGCAGGTTAACTGACTACAGAAACGGTCATAACCTGGATGGGTTTGACTGTCAGTGGCATTTATCTCGACCGCTTCCGTGCTTCGCAAGGCACGTTAAGCCGTTGGTGCCGGCTGCTATCGCTAGCAGTCGTTAAGCCATGTCAGAGGCCTTATAGGCGGCTTGAAAACTTCTGACACTGGGGTTGGCCACTAGCCCCACAACCTCCACCAATCCGGACTTGGCCCCCGTGTGTGGAGTATGGCCTAAGCCTTCCCGAGTTATGGGAAGAGACCTGTGCCCCTGCAGTGGGGACGTAATGGGTTGTTAACACTTCTAATGTACATGTGTCTGGTATTGGCAAGTTTTCGTCAAGTTTATCTCTAAATCTCTCTATCCTACTAGCTGGTGACAGGCCTTGTTTGCAATTTAATTACTTCTTTTAGTTTTTGTACAGGAAAACTAACTATTTGACCACTATGATCCGACTTTAAACAATTTAAAACATTTTTATCATAAAAATTGCAATTACAGAAAACGTTATCAATACATGTAGCGCTCGACTCCATTATCCTAGTTGGTTCTAAGAATATGTACTGTAAATCAAAAGAAATCTTTTATGGTCTCAAATTATTGTGAGCGGGTCATTTTCCCTATCGTAACTATTGTATAATTATTGTATTAATAACCGTTAATTTAGTATCTATAAACACTTATGAATAAACTGGCGCTGTGCAACATGTTCTATTCCAATACCGTTACCTCTCTATAAACTACGGAACTTATTTCAACCATTTATTATCAAAAAAAACTATGGTGACTAATGGAGACTAAAGGTTCTCGAGTGGCGACCGCCGCAGGTTCCGGACGGTCTCCAGGTGGACTGAATCCAGGCTGGCTGACAGCAAGCCACTGTTTCAGATCCGAGCTAAGTGCCAGGCTATGGGGGAGACCTGTGTTCAGCAGTGGACGTCTTCCAGCTGACATGTTAATGATGACGTCATCAAAGGGAGGAAAGACTTTGGAATGCGAAATCTGAGGAAATCGGGTGAAACGAAGGGTGCTTAGTAATGTGCGGGTGCGGCTCGTTCATCATAGTAATAAGGCATAACGAAATAACAAAGACCTGTTTTTGGGAATAAGATAAAAATTGACTTTAATTTGTACAATGCGCTGAGTAGGAGCCCCACAGATTACGGCTCCTACTCCTAATTTGTTTCACCCTTTATAAGTTGTGGTTATGTGCTTGTAAGTCACAGTGTATAGGATTAGCTGTTTAACAGTGTTTTTACCTTTTGTGCGCGAGTCTTGTCGTCGAGACGCAGCGGCGGCGGCAGGAACTGCGCCTCCCAAGCCGCGTCGTCGCCATTCAAGCTAACGTCGCTCACGCCGTTCACGCCATTTACGCCGTTCTCGCCATTTTCGTCGGAGGCGTGGCCGTTCACACGCGCCTCCACTGCCGCTGACATCATGGGTAGTTACTTTTGTCTTTTGTTATCTGGAACAAGCGAAGAAGCGGGTTAGAAAAGATTGGTTGAGTAGGTTTGGCTGATGTGTAGGTACCATGTAGGTACTATCAAAGTTCTAAGAGTATGCAGAAATTTGAACTTCGCCAAGCATGAGCCATCAAGGTCAGTTAGTAAGAGCATGAGTTTTTCGAAACTTAAGGTATTTTTTTACACCGATTGCTTAAAGGCAAAGAAAAACTTTGTGAGGACACCTGCACGTTTGAATAGGTACTAGATGTGGACGATAGTTGCGTTGTGGCGTTGTTCGTCATTGCAAAGCAGGCAAACGCCGTCTGTTCCTTGCACGGCTAAATAGTGACACACAATAAGAAGAAGAAATTAATTCTCTTATAGTTAAGGGGATACTTGGTACAAAATTGTTCAAAGTAGCCATGACTTCGATTTTAGGCGACAAATTCAAACATGATGCTTGTAACTTGTGTATTCAACCGGTATGTACGTCTCTACGTATGAAGAAGATATTATCCGCTATTATCTCGAAAACCACTGGACGGATTACATGGAAACTTAAAAACGAATGTCAAGGAAGTAAATCTGTCAATTCCTTTAAAGGTTTTCGCTGTTAAGCATAATTATACTTTGTTATATTCTTTATATATGTACCTACTACCTAGAGATCATAGTAATTCATTAGTTGAGAACACATACGTAGGTATTGAAGTCTACTCTCCGACGAAGGAATATTCAACAGATCTACAGATGTTCTGTACACAGATACAGTCTAAACTTTTTCAATTCAATTCGAAATTGCTTGTCATAGTTTTTTTTTCTCCGATATCTTGCACTGCTCCGATATTTTTATTTATTTTAACTACAAGGCATTAGGGTCCCACTGCAGGACAAATGCCAGCTCTCGCATCTTCCACACATCTATATCCCGGGCCACTCTATCCGATAGTATTCAAGTATCCATATGTATTCCAATAATTTATATCAAGCTAGAGATCGATACAAGGGGTCGTTCATTAATCACGTGAGGCTCAAAAGGGGGGGAGGGGGTTCAGAAAAAAACACGAAATATCACAAGGGGGGACCCGGGTGTACTGAGATATCACGTGTATTTATTTTTTCGTTGAATGCGCGATTTCTAGAGTAATTTCCAAACGTCGGACTGTTGTTGTTATGTTGTTTTTAACTCTTCCTACGATTCGAAACGCCTTCAGGCAGTCAGGAACAACCTGCAACCTTAATGTCTGTATGGACATTTTTATCACAGTGCTTAATTTTCCAGAATTAAATTACATTATACCTGTATTTAAAGATAATATTTTGTACCAAAAAATACACGTGATTTTGGGTATGGGGTGGGGGGGTAGTCTAAAACCTCACCACGTATCACCAGGGGGGTCTAAAAAGTTGCTAAAAAACGTCACGTGATTAATGGACGGCCCCCAACAGGTGCAGTTTCATGGCTCTTCTCTGGCAACACGGCGCCGCCGTCTCGCCAGTGCGGCTCTGCCCTGAGTAGTGCTTTGACCTGTGGCTTTTAGCTTCAGATAAAGTAGCAATAAAATAAATTTTCCACTTAAGTAATTTGCTCACAGAAATATAAACCGCTTATCTAGAATTTGATATGTAGTGTAAGTGTCATTTTGTTAATTACCGATTTGATAAAATAATTAAGTAAGACTGAATGTAAGCAGTTTTCAGCAGTTCGTTTAACTTTTTATCTTTAAATGATTTAAAATAGGTAGTTGTTGTTCTCGTCGCTCAGTATGCGCGTGACGAATGCCCTACTCGGTAGTGATGCATGATTTACACGTTTATTCCAAAGCTGTGTCAAGTTTCACCTAAGCCGTGGCTTGCCGTTTTAATAAACATCGCTTAACGTTAACATTTACCTGATCCTGTTTCTTTTAACAACATAAAGTACAAAAATATTAAGAAAATTTATTAATTCAGGGCGAAATTGAGGGAAAGAAAGAGAGGTAAAGGAAGAAGAAGAACAAAATGGACTGATAACTCAAAGGAGTGGACCGCACATGATATCGGTATAATCAATCAGCTGATATCCGTCAGAATCCGACATTCAAACCTTCAAGAAAAGAGCGTACTCCCATATCAAAGGCCGGCAACGCACTTGTGACTCCTCTGGTGTTGCGGGTGTCTATGGGCGGCGGTAATCGCTTACCATCAGGTGATCCGTCTGCTCGTTTGCCACCTATGCCATAAAAAAAAAAAAAAAAAAAAAAAAAATCCCGGCAGCCGTCGACAGCGCAACCCGCGGGATGCCGGTGGGGCGGCGCGGCGCAGGCGGCGACTCGCAGTGCGAATTGCGATAACGCGCCGGCCGCATGCCGCGCCGCCCGCGTCGCCGCGCCGTGCGATACCGATACCAGGATTAAACGCTTTGCGATAAAATCAGTCCAAATTGTCGTTCAGTCATGGCGAGTATCAAGAATAATGTTCAAAATGAGATTACTTGAGGACGAATACATGTAGAGTGGTCAAAATATCGTACATAACTAACCCCATATTAATTTTGCGTTTCGATTAAGTGCAAAATTGTTGAAAGCTTAACTTTCTGTGCCTACTGATGTAACACATAAAACAGTATAATTTAGTTACAATAAAGAGGGTTGAGACGCTCACTAAGGCTTACATACATAAAATAAAGGTAGCACAAAGGGCCATGGAGCGTATATCTCTTGGTATATCTGTTGGAGAACGCGTACCGAATGTCGAGATTCGACTAAAAACTAAAGTTGCAGATGTTGGACAGCGCATCACGAAACCTAAATGGAGTTGGGCAGGGCATTTGGCTAGAAGGGAAGATGGGAGGTGGACTAGCTATAGCACTGACAGAGTGGCAACCATGACCAGGGCGAAGATCAGTAAGTAGACCAGTTGCCAGATGGTCGGATGACATAGTTAGCGTTGCCGGACGTTGCTGGGCGAGACTGGCGAAGGACCGACACAAATGGTGTACACAAGAAGAGGTCTATAATCAGCACTTCAGCAGATAGGGGCTTATATAGTTTTTCGTCGGCCAAATGTATAATATCGGACGCGCCACCCGCCCCGGAATTCGAGCCCATAGGCCTGCCGCCGTAGTGAAGTCAATGCGTACACCTTATACTGCGTTACGGAAACGGCAGGAGAATGTTTAGAAATATAGAGAAAAGTCAATGATCATGTGTTATCGTTTACTTCTCATTACAAAAGCCGGATGATTGGAAACTCTACATATAAAAATAAGCTATTACACTGAGTGGGGTTGGGGCGGAGCTCCGCTTCGCGAATCTCTTTGTGACAAAGTTATTTAGCCTAACCGTCCATCCGTCAGCGACTCTGTTTTAGTCGGAGATTTTTACACAGTATTGTTATAATTAAAATGTGTGCAGTTATACGTATTTATCTAATTCTTCTACATGTATAACAGAATGCTTCGTCTGTACATGTACGTACAAGATGCTAATAATTGTGGTCATTTTAAACTAGTTACAATGGGCGTACTAAATAAGAATTATCACACGTTAATTTAGGTTAGGTTAGGTGTACAATGTACACATACTCAAGGATACTTTCATATTTAATACCCTTACTCAGTTTGGGTACCTAGGTCATATTCATGCACGAAAGACTGGACTCATTGCATATAATCTGTCAACGCAAAGATTAGCGCTGCGCAGATCCCACCAGATCCTCATGACAGCACGACCCTGACACTGGCCGGCGTCACGGCACGAGGATACTTAGTTCATTATCGTCTCGCTACCTGCGCGGGCGGCCGCTAATGCACCCGCTACACAGCTACACCCACGCGTAGTTACAGTACAGTAGTACACCACGCCACGCCGTCACGCCACGTAGATGCAATCTTAATCACAATAAATGGCTCGGTATAGCGAGTACAGCAACAGCAGGCCTGGCACAAGCGCGGACGCAGCCGCGACGCGGCGCGGCGTGACGACACGGCGCGCCCACCCGCACACATGCACACTGCTGGCACACACATACGCTAATTCGTATTTTCTTAACGACAGTTATAAATAAATGTTGTAAAAAGAAGTCAGAAATGTAAGTAAACAAGTAGGATGATGACCTTATAGGGAAAGGAAAATCAAGCAGGAAAATCAATATAGCGTCAAGACCGCCGCAGAAGAATGGAAATACCTAGATAAGGTTGTAGGTGCCTGCATATATGTATAGTTTATGTCTATGTATAACATACATACATACATACATACATACATGCTCTACACAGCGGTAATACGGCCGATGATATGTTACGGCGCGGTTGTCTGGTGGCCAAGAACCAGACAAACAACCGTCGTAAGTAAACTGCAAAGATTTCAAAGGATGGCTTGCATGGCGGTGACGGGGTGCATGCAGACAACTCCAACTGCTGCCCTGAAAACCATCATGGACCTGCCCCCTCTGCATCTTTTTATTGAACAAGAAGAAGCCACTGCGACCGCACGCCTGAGGCTACTTTCACTCTGGAGCACGGACAGAACTCCCCACGCGGAGCTTCTAAACGAAATTACCACTGAGGAGCCACTGTTCATGGCTACACAGGACAGGATCCCAAAACAGTTCGTATTTGACAAAAAATACAATATACTTAAAACTCTACTAGGATCCATGGGAGAGTCAGAACCTGAAGGAGCTTCGGATATTCGCCGACGGCTCCAAAACAGGCTCAAGAACCGGATATGGCGTCTTCTCCGAGGACCTAAACATCTTCATAGTCAAGCCCCTTGGAGAACACACTACGGTCTGCTGTTCTGTCCTACGGTCTGTACGGTCCAAGCCGAATGTATGGGTATTATTACGGCGGCGGATGAGATTGCTGCAAGGAAGGTACGTGACTACCCGATTCGTATCCTCTCCGACAGCAGGGCAGAACTACAAGCCCTGCAGAGTAGCACAACTACGTCGGGGCTCATACTGGAGTGTCACCGTAAGTTGTAAGAGCTATGTCACTACAGTGACATCACTCTACAATGGATTAAGGGTCACAGCAACTCACGCGGCAATGACGGGGCGGACGAGCTAGCCAGGAGGGGGTCGGGACAAGCGGCGGTAGGGCCAGAACCCATCATCCCACTACCATCAAACTGGCCGAGATCCGTACTTCGTCAACGCACTAGGAACAGACACAACGAATACTGGTCGAACCTGGTAACCTGCCGTCAGACAAGGTTGGTTTTACCAGCAACAAATCCCGGCCTATCCAGAAAGCTTCTAAGACTTGAGAGAAATCAGCTCCGCAAGCTTTTTGCTGCTATCACTGGACATGGACCCTACAACAAACACTTGTTCACCTTGGGCGTTACAGACAGCCCACTGTGCCGAGCATGCATGGAAGCTGAGGAAACTGCTGCTCATATCCTGCTGGAATGCGGAGAGGTAGCATCGTACAGGTTCGCGCACCTCGGTGACCCGAGGTCACTTCAGGAAGTCGTCAGCAACCCCAGGTCGCTACTGGACTTCTTGGAGGAGCTGGGCTGGCAGTGATGCCGGCCTATCAGCAAAATGGGTGCAATGGTCGCCTGGTTGCGGAAAACAGCCCGCCCTAACCTATAACCTATATAACATACATACTTTTATTCAGGACACACCCTGAGATTAACGTCGGGCGAACCGACAGTCGAGTCTAGGCTAGAGCCCTGCGCGGCACACTGCTATAGTGAATACAATAAACGAATTAATTAAGTGACACGCATTATAAGTTATTTGGGGGTCACCATCTAAGGGTACCTAATTAAGTTCCGACTAAACCAGAGAACTTCAGTCCCCAAAAGGTAGACTCGATGCTGAAGAGAGAAGTGGTGTGTCGCAGTAAGTTTCTTTCGGATCGACGCGACGTTTCTTCTCTAACACCTCCCGAAACGTTAAATTGTATAGGTAATTTCCGATTGGTAGGAAATTTGTAGGTACTCAATAGAAAAAATAACGATTTAAATGAATTGTACAGCATAATTAAATAAGAAGAATACCTCAAAGTTTTAGTTTTTTCCGAAATATCTTGAGACGACATAGAAAATTGTACGTAAGTAATAAATATTCTATCTGAAATTCATATCATCCCCACTGCTGGGACCTAGTGTCCTCCCACGGCTCGGCTCACGTGGCTTGGTCACTGAGCTACGGCACGAGCGTTGTACAAAATATAATATCAAAAGAGTTTTCTAAACTGCAGACCATCTGTTAAAACAACATAACATCCAGCAATACCTATTCGTATCATGTAAGCATGTACCCAAATGCTTTTATCAACATGCAAGTTATGTAAACTGCGCGCGCCCATTGCCGAGATAGGTGTTTTTCACTAATAAAATGCCATAGCGCAATAAAGTGAATGACAAAGGAAGGTCGCCCTGATTGTTTCCCGCAGCGCCGCCGCCGCCCGCGCCGCCGCCGCCGCCGCCGCCGCCGCCGCCGCCGCTGAAGGCAAACTCGGTTTATCGGCGCGCTATCTACTGACAAACTTTTGACATTGTCCATTCGTCCGTCCGCCACTTCATTACCTATCAAAATTCAAAACCTCATTTTCAATAGTGTGTCAGTCTGCCTATTGCACCGGTTTTGTCTGACACATAGAGCTTTGTTATTGTTACCTACGTTAATTTTCAACCCCAAAAATGTAGCACATTATTTGATACAGAACTTAGTAATTCCTCTGACAACATACCATCAAATACCTATGCAGTAACGAAAACGAGTTCCAACGGTCCGCGAGGGCGAAGGCCAGTAGGTACATTAAATAAGTATGTAAATGTTAATATTTACATTTAAATTTCTTCAACGAAACGCGCCGGCAAATAGCT
This sequence comes from Coleophora deauratella, assembly GCA_958295455.1. Lineage (NCBI taxonomy): Eukaryota > Metazoa > Arthropoda > Insecta > Lepidoptera > Coleophoridae > Coleophora > Coleophora deauratella. Next base: position 10,967,625 of record OY282413.1, on the reverse strand, counting down.
GTGTAATTCTTTTCTCTATTGTGGAGTCGACGCCACAGACACGGGATCGCCGATCAAAATAACTTTTTTATTTTGCAACAGCCGCGCGCTGACGCGCTGCGGGCGCGCAGTGCAGATGCGACTACGACGGACCAATAATATAAACGCGGATAGTACTAATATTTCAGAACATCACCGGGTTGAATATAAACCTCCATTATCACTCCACTTGGCTGTTAGTTAGCTTGAAAGTCGAAGTGAAAAATATCAGAATGCCCTCCAAAGGTAAAGTGCAATAAAATGGCGCCATACCTAGTATCCGAAACCAAGCTGACCTGACTGACAGCGAGTCAGCTGACTGCAAGCCGAGCATCATCCAGCCGCTTCCAACTTTAAAAAGATTAATTTTAAATTTAGTAGCTACACTATAATTTTATGACTTCTAACTTTAAATTTGTTAAGAGCATCTGCGCTTTTAAACTAGAAATGTAGAAGTCACAGTGCCACAGAGTCACAGAAGGAACTGAGATGAAAAATATACAAATAAATAGCGAGGGAACGAATCACAGGCCCAAACTAGAATTATCTATATTATGAGAACCAGAGAATGATATACATACACTTATGTGATTAAATAAATATATAAACAGATATTTATCTCACAGACATAGAGCAAACAAATCTGCTCATCACAAGTGTTCGCCCTCGGTGGGAATCGAATCCACAAACCCTGAATCAGTAGCGGTAGGAGCATTAACCACAAAGTCTTTCAGCACTTTCAGCCCGCGACCGACCAGTAAAATGTTCCACATCCAGCGGCATCATCAGTTCTACGAGCTATATTTTGTGTTAAGTTGTTTCTTCTTGATGTGTTCCCAACATCCTTTGGTACAGCTGGTTATTTTACAATTCTAACGAACAATCTAGCTCACATTTCGTTTTGCTATCTAGCGCATATTTTGAGAGATTATTATTATTCCGATAGTGCGTAAACTATATAAATTACGATAATTTCGTGATAGCGACCGCCGGCGAACTTGACCAAACCTTCGCCAGTGTTACAGATAACAAAGACGATATACCTAACATGGACAACACCAGCTGGCACCGCTGGCTGGAGTCTGTCATATCAGATCAGAACAATACTTACTACAGGGTATCACAAAACAGGCATAGAACCCGTCAGACAGAGCTTTTGCTCGTCATACTGAACATCTTTTGTTCTGTAACTTTTTACCAAATATACATATATTTTGTTAAAAAACATAATAAATTATTTCAACACGTTGTGGCCGTGATGTTGACTGTTGATACTTAACTGTGGACCGAGGCGACGACGACCATGCGCACTCATGATCATAATAACATTTGTACTTGTATAACTAAACATAAAAATAAGACCATGCGTGGGTTGCATTACTAGACTACTTTAATATTTTCTATTGCAATAGCTACTCCATTCCAGACCTCAGCAATGTACCGAAGCTATAAAGTTTATGGACTCTGTCCTCCTAGCTGTTATCTGCTCATTTTTCAATGTGCGTAAAGATAAAAACTGCGCCTGAGTCGCGGGGTTATCCATTATCATTATTACTGAGGCATCACCAGCGGACCCCCCCCCCCCCCCGCCTGCAGGCGCCTGCAAAGCGCTGCCCCGCAGAGTGACCCCCGATAAGGAGGAGATAGTGCAGCCTCTAGATTGAGCCATCCTCGACCAGTACCGACTGGAAACAGGCCGAGAACATTCATTGAGGAAATAGAAAGAATTATTCATTACTAGCTGGTGCGCTTCGGCTTCGCTCAAGGAGTTGGTATGAGATCGTTTGGTAGTTGGAATAAAAGGAGAAAGCTTATAATCTAAGAGGTATTTTTTATTGAAAATATGTATATTCAAACTCTTTACACTGTGTTAACAACCCACACGGTCCCCACTGCAGGGGCACGGGTCTCTTCTCATACTTCGGAAATTTTAGGCCATACTCCACACACGAAGAACGCAAATCCAGGTTATGACCGTGTCTGTAGTCAGTTAACCTGCGTGCATAACTATTCGTACTTAATTATGTATTAGATTAAAAGATACAAAAGTTTTTTAATATATACAGTTAAATAAATAATCATAAATTATCAATAAATAAAAAATAAAATAAAAATAATCAATATCAATATATATAAAAATCTAGTGTGTATACCCTAGATTTTAATAATAAATATATAAAGGGTGATTGGTAATTCGACGTGATCCTTCAAAGGGGTTATATTAGAGGTCATTTGCAACAAATTAAGTCCAGTTAACCAGGGGTCAAAAATGTATGGTTACTGAGATATTACTGTTTTTAGATTTTTTTGAAATTTTCTACCTTGTTACCAAAAACAATTAATTATGAAAAAAACATTACACTGTTTACATTAAATTGATACTTTTTTAAAAGCTGAGAAATGGCTGAAAAACTTACACAGTCTCAAAAATAAACGGTGTTAAGTTGCATAAAAATATTATTTTGTATAAATTTTCCATAAGTAATTGAGTATTACTAGAAAAAAATGTAGTGAACTTGGCGTACAAAGTAATGACAAAAGTTTCTTGTTTCATAAGCTTTTTAAAAAGGTAAAAATGTTACCAACTTTTGCACGAGATCGAAAAAAAACAATAAACCAAACAATTAACACATTTTTTCCATACATATCCTGCACGGTGCCGCCCTCTCTTTTACTCATGTCGTGCGTGACTCGTGAGCTTAACATGATTCGATAATTTGTAGCAATCTTCGCGACAGTTCGTGGACACTAACTCGAACAGTTTCCAACCAGATAGTTAGTTCGTGCGTACAGAAAAGTCACAGTATTCGTTAAATAATAGTTGATATCCTTGTTAATTGACTAAAAGTAAGTTTAAACACGTTTAATTTTGATATGCTTGGTTTTGGGACGTTTCTTCAGCACAAACATAGAAACGGTCATGGCTCAGTGTGGCTTGCTTGGTCTCATCGATCACGCAGGTTACACGGTCAAAACTTGGATGGGATTTACTGTTAGTGGCATTTATTTCAACTGTTTCCGTGCTTCGCAAGGCACGTTAAGCCATTGGCACCGGCTGCTTTGATTAGATGGCAGTCGTTAAGCCATTTCGGAGGCATTAACAAGAATATTAACTATTATTTAACGAATACTGTGACTTTTCCCTACGCACGAACTAACAATTGCTACAAATTATCGAATCATGTTAACGAGTCACGCACGACACGAGTAAAAGAGAGTGCGGCACCGTGCAGGATATGTGTTACAAAATGTGTTACTTGTTTGGTTTATTGTTTTTTTTTTCGATCCCGTGCAAAAGTTGGTAACATTTTTACCTTTTTAGAAAGCTTATGAAACAAGAAACTTTTGCCATTACTTTGTACGCCAAGTTCACTAAATTGTTTTCTAGTAATACTCAATTACTTATGGAAAATTTATACAAAATAATATTTTTATGCAACTTAAGACCGTTTTTTTGAGACTGTGTAAGTTTTGGGCAAGGATTTTTTTTTCAAAGTGAGCGCTCATTTCTCAGCTTTTAAAAAAGTATCAATTTAATGTAAACAGTGTAATGTTTATTTCATAATTAATTGTTTTTGGTAACAAGGTAGAAAATTTCAAAAAAATCTAAAAACAGTAATATCTCAGTAACCATACATTTTCGACCCCTGGTTAACCGGACTTAATTTATTGCAAATTACCTCTAGTATATAATCCCTTTGAAGGATCACGTCGAATTACCAATCACCCTGTATATATATAGATTGATATTGATGAACTGTATATATTAAAAACTTTTGTACCTTTTAATCTAATACATAATTAAGTACGAATAATTTTATAAAATCGTAAAAATGAAGTTTTTGGCATTAAAATGTTGGTTTTTCGCGAAAATTGCAAAAACACTAAATCAATATTTGTAATGTAGAGTTTTTGTTACTTTGTAATGTAAAGTGGTATAATTAAGAGCGAGCGACAATTATTTTAAAAAAAAGTGATTTTTATTCATAAACTGTACAACTTTCATCGATTAACAAATAGTTAGTCAATTTACAACAAAAAAAATTAGCTTCTCATACTATTAACCAAGGTTCGCATGATATATATCAATTGATATATATCGGATATTGTATATATCATGATATATATCAATATTGATCTTTATATTCTCCTAGTTTCTAAGAGCTAGAATGAATGTGCCAAATCCAAAGAATAAAGGTATGAATATAACAATAATGAATAAATGAGTTTAATTTAATTAACTATCTTCAAATTTTCAAAAATAAAATATACATTTTAGATTCAGTTATTTCGAAAAAACCTATCAGAGTATAAAAATTGTATTTTGATAAACATCTTCAAATTATCAAACATATAGGAACCTACATTTTAAATTAAGCTATTTCGAAAAAATACCTATTAGAGTAAGAAATTGAAATAGTATGTAATTTTGATAAATATCAAAAATATCGAAAATATCGATATATATCAAAAATATCTGATATTTTGATACTTATTATAAATATCGGATATTTACGAACCCTGCTATTAACTGATGAGCTGGCTCGAGAAGTTAACATTCTAATGTAGTCATATTTTTTTTATTCTGAATTAAGTTTAGGTTCTCATTAAGGAATAGTAACCATAGCTGTTGTTGTTGTTAACATATGTTTCCGTTATTTTAAAAGCACCTTATACATAATACGCAAAGTATAATTTACGGCTGTTCGGCGCGGGTGCGGCTCGCGTTGATATCTTTTCTTTGAGTGTTTGAGGTACTCGCACTGTACCCGTAGCGCGGCGCGCAGGGCCCATTTCGCTATCTGCTACGTTAGCCCGAGAATAACTTTAACTGCAAAGTTTTCTTATATACGTTTTCAATTTAATACACATTTATGTGTATATACGTTAAGTAGGGCGTTTTTGTTTGTCCTACTTGTTGCGTAAATGTCTTGTTTGGGGTAAGTAATAGAATCTATAAACACAAAAGATATATCATTTGGAAGAAATACAAACCAAACATATAATTTTCTCAAATATAACGATTGTCAGATATAATAAACTCTAGATATAATTTTAAAAAGAATAATTTCATATGGTATAATAAACACTGTATATAATAAACATACAATATAACAATCATATCATATAAATCATCACAGTCTCCGGAACTAAATCATCCGAGTCGGAGTGCTCCGGCTTCCCGAGCTCGCTTCGCTCGCTCCCGCATTCTATTTAGAATCCGTGAGAATTTTGTTCATATTCTGAATAGTAGAATTTTCCTAAGCAAAAAAGCCAGTAGAAAATAAAACCCCCGTAATTTCGGCTCACTGGGAGCATTATATCTAAAGTTTATTATATCTTTTGGGCATTATATCTCGAGAATGTTATATAATAATAATGATATGTTTTATAAATGTTATATCAAACGATTTTATATAATGTAATCATTAGAGCTTTTAATTGTTATATTCAAGAAAAATATATCATTTGTTGGTATATCTCATGATAATTATAGCATTTGAGCGTTATTGAAATGAAATTATATCTCCCGTTTTTATATAAAATGAGACGCACCCCTCCTGATTCTTTAACACTTATTTATACATTATCGTATATTAATAAAATAAATTATTAAGTACTGAGCACATACTTTCACGTCGTACTAGCTGTTTATGTTTAGGTTAAAGTTTCTTCGCGTTTGTAGTACCAAATGGCTGTAATTGACAAATGTCGTTTTAAGAATTGGCTCTCGAAGCCCTTTCATTTGATACCTCACACACACTACGAGTATATGATTGTTTTGATTGTAAGTACATCTGAGGCTGTCCGCGGCTGCGATTGCGTGATTTATGACAGCAAAAAGTCTCGGTGTAACTAACCACTTACGAGCGAGTCTGCTCAAGTCTATTCTTTGCAATTCACACCCGTCATGAACTATTGATATTTTTAACTAGGTACTAATAGTAACTACTAATAAGTTATAAGGTGAATTTGATCGCAGAAAAGTCAGATCAGTTTTGCCTTGGAACCTCCTAGGGAGGTTACCTAGCCAGCCCGACTAGCGCTCGGTCGGTTATTGACATTTCTTGAGGAAGGTTGTTCTGTCATCCCCATGGCTGGAGGGAGTGCTAATGTCGACCTGCTCCTCCTTTTGAGGAGCATCATTGCTCATCTTTATTGATGACTTGACTTTTACTTAAAAACTACGAAAAGAATACTTAAAGTGAATAAGAAGCCGACCCAACTATAACTGATATTAATTTATACGCAACGATTTTGTAAATAAGATCTTAACACAGAGGTAACATGTGCTATCCGAGTCGAGGGGGCTTTGAGTTTTAATTACTGTATTAACAAAATACCGATGGAAATTCGTCAATTAAAGCTAGCAAGCAAGCTATCCAAATGGTTAAAAATGTTACATAGTAAACATTACTAATATTTATAAGTTTTATAATGATACTAGTGGGCGCTCGGTGCGCGAGCTGCATGCAGCTCGCGGTGAAACTTTTTTTTTATACAATTTCATAAAAAGATAACACACATAGTACACGGTCGTGCATTAGTGAGGAGTATGTCGGAATTTTGCAGGCTACCATATACAGAACGTAACAGAAAGGTGTGATAATACTTCAAGGTTGGCTTTTACCCATCAAACTGAACAACTTTTGTTCTACAACTTTGTTGAAATCGCAAAGAAATTTTCGGACTTTTCATACAAATTTGGTTCGCCAGCTGATCGATTTGTATGAAAAGTCCAAAAAAAATTTTGCCATTTCAACAAACTTGTAGAACAAAAGTTGTTCAGTTTGATGGGTAAAAGCCAACCCTGAAGTATTATCACACCTTTCTGTTACACCCTGTATAGGCACGGATATGTAAATAAACTAAATTCTTCTTAAAACTCAGATTAGTCTTTATTTCATTATTGAAAAAAAACTTTCCTATCCAAAATTATGAAAATCGAAAATATAATTAAGCAATAAAACCAAAAAGTTAAAAAAACTAAACCAAGGTAGTTGATTTAAAACATCTTTGCTGGCATTTTCTTTAGCCCTTCGATCATACAATACTCTTCAATTGTACTTTATAATACAAAATCTCATGGATGAAAACCTTTTTTTTAAATATATTTTTCATGTATTTTAAGCACGCAACTTCGACCGCGTTGGAATCGTACAAAAAAATATAATGCACCAACTATTAGGTCGTACACTACTGCGGAGTTGTCATATCGTATGGCAGGCTACTATCTAGTGGCGCGGAAAAAAAGAAAAAATTAAGGCGGAAACATATTATTAAAACGTCACCCGACGTGCGCGACGACACCCGAGTTTACCCCACCCAACAAACGCATATGGTTATAGAAGCCTTTGCTTCATTCTTGCGGAATAGAGAAAACAAAAAATGTAAAACGAAAAAAAAATTTCTTAACGAACCGAAGATTTTTCATATCAGACAAGACTGTATGGATATAGAGCCTATGCCTTATACTTACAGAAAAAAATTTGTTTCGAACTACGAAGCGGCGCTTTTTCTTAATTCGTTTTTTTTTTCAGGAATTGATTGCTTTATAAATTATCTGATGTGGAATCGGATAAAACTTTCTTTTATAAGGTTTCAGAAAGGATACACGTATTTGCCCATGGACCCATCAATCGCACCTTACTGTAACAGAGTGTCATACCAAAACTGATCAAGTCTGCAGGAAATAAAAACAAAATAAGCATCCCAAACAGTCTGTTGTCTCGACACAGGATATCTACAAGGTGAGCAGAACCTTCTGCAGCCCCAAAGCACCCAAAGTAAAGCAGTAAGCAGAAAAGTAGGTCTAACCGATTTTGATTCAAGACAGTAAGAGTATGGAATCTGTCCACAGTACACATTAGGGAAGTGCCTGATGTCCCAGCAGTAGGGTCCCTATGGGTTGATAAATGATAATATTTCTGGTAGTTTGTCTACAGGTGACATTAAAACAGTCATACATACTGAAACTCACAAAAACAAATCTGCAACTCAACAATTGTTACCTTCCCATTTAGGCAATCTGTTAATAATTTTGTATGATGCAGTGCTGTTAAGGGTTACTTATGTTTTTCAGATCAAGACGTTAATAGATGGAATACCTAGTTGGACTCCCAAGTCCACATTTGAATCATAAAAATGATGTAATAACTGCCAATTTCAATAAATGAAGTCTACGGAATGTAGAAAACAGACACTAAGGAATCCAAGAAGAACAAAATATAATAGCAAAAAACTTATAACTGTTTGTTTTTAATTATGTGACTCAAAATAAATAACAAATTGTATTCTATTGCGCAGGCCCCAACTTTAAATTTTGAATAAGAGATGACGGCTTACCTTATTTATTAATTATTTACAACTGGAAAGCATCTTTCTATGACATTCCTTATTCTGATGTGTGATATAAAAGGAATATTTTTTTACTGGAAAATTAAAGATACCTAAAATATTTTTTTTATTTGTAAAATTGATATATCTTATAGTAAATTAACTTTATTTTCATCATTTTAATATTGTCATGACTATTTTAAAACTGTAATACTAACAAAAATGACCACAGAAATTTAAGAACTTTTTATTATGTATGTTGCTTTTTAACAATAATAGGCTACTATATTGCTGTGCTCAAGAAAGGTATCACAAAGGAACTTCATTTTATTAATGTAACACCAATATGTAACTGTGGTTGCAATAAATATGTACGGAACCCTCAGTGTGTAAGTCAGACTTGCTTGGTTAGTAGAAATAAACTGACAAAAATTATAGATATACCTAACTATCTGGATAGAAAGTTGTAAGGGGTTATAAATTAAAGTTTGAAACTGATGAACTGACTATAGTTGTAAAATATTGCCAAAGATAATATAGGTATTTAGTGGCAAAATAAACATTTGACAACAATGAGCTATGATTTATTTATTTATTAAATTCATCATCTCCGTGAGCTAAAAGACATCCACTGCCGATCAAAGGCCTCCCTAAACACAAAGATTTTCACACCAACCGTCCTGCCCTGCCTGCACCAGTGGCTTCCCGCAAACTTAACCATCTCATAGGTGTATGGGGACGCCTGTAGGTGTGTCCTTATAATAGCACTACCTCATCCCCTCCTATGGGTTTCGATAGGTATAACTAACAAAATAAATAAAACAACATATTACAACATTAATATTTATTAACAAAATTATTAATGTTATTTCAGTAACTTTAGATGGTTTTTTCATAATTTGGCATGGACATTGATCAGTATCCTTGTTGCTGTTTCTGAATGCTGATTGCTGCTCACATAACTACAATCAATACTTTTCACTTCATAGCTTTAGCTGGTTTTTTCACAGTTTGGCATGGACATTGATCAGTAAACATCTCTAATGGCAAACGCAGCATGTGACTCTTCCTTCCCGTATTCTTCTGCGCAGGTGTCCGCCTCGTAAAGAGCTTCGCAAGGCCGTAAACGCAAGACCTGCCTTGGAGTCCTGGTGAAGAGTAGGTTGGGGGCTTCCTATTATCTGGATTGAGAATCTATTGGCACGGATCCTTTGTAGATCGGTCGTATATAGGCGTTGATTTGCCATTTCAATGCCATTCTTCTTGAAAACAAACTTGCCTCTTACTTATTTAACATTGTTTACGTTTGATTTGTGTATTCTGTAGTAAAAATATTTGACATCTGAGTTTGACATTTTCACCTTGATTGAAAGCAGGATAGTTTATTGTAATTTGTGTAGGTGTGAAAGGGACAAACTACAGTGTTGCACCTTAATTAGCTCAAATCCCCGACCGTAAGGCACCCGAAAATTGAAGTCATAAATAACAAGAGAAACATACGTAATAAAATATTTCGTTATTACTTGAGGCTAAACAAATATAAATACATAAAAACAAAATGAATAAATACTTTGCCGGAGGAAATTTTTCATCTTATAATTATTCCAACAATCACCAACTTTTTCAATAGTTCATAATACGGCAACATTCCGTGATTTGCTTTTCCATTATGAACTCTAATGACGTGAAGTCGTATGGAGTTCATAAAATCTTAATTATGTTAATTTTATTAAATGAAAGTGGCTTTTTTCGGACTTTTCCTCTACTCACTGGAAAAAACCACGAACTTCTGCATTCAAAGTTATACCCTCCAACCCCCGCAACAGGACAAACAACCATGTCAATCAGTCAGTCAGTCAGTGGTAATCGAGCTTTATATAGTATAATTAAATATTACACACAATCAATTGAAAACGTGATGTGACTTAACGATTTATTTTTGTTGGTGATACTTTTTAAGTTTTAATATTTGCATACAAGCATGAGATTTTACTTTGAGAGATATACATTTTGGTTACCGACTTTAAATTTCATATTTTATTGCATAAGGCATAACTTGACATAGCATCTGTGATACCAGTAGAATCTCTACTGTGTTAACAACCCTGGGCCGGGTTTCCTATTCTAGATCGAGAGTTTATGTAGTAAAGCAATGAAAGTAAGCTAAGCGTTTGTAGAGTGGTGGAATGTAGAACTATAGACGAGCAAAGCAAGGGCCTGGTAAACTGTTGAAGAAATAAATAAAAATAAATCCTAGTTTGGCGCCAGATTAAAAAAAAAAGTGCGTCGAAAGTATGGCTAAGGAATGGCAATAATAAAATGTATTTTAGATTTAAAGATCATAATTCTTAGATAAATAGATGTGGCTCTCTCAGCCATGCGTATAGCCAGCCAGCAGAGAAAAAAATATATAATTATTTATAAAAAAATATAATTTTGTATGAAACTACGCTAAACTGAATTAAAACTTAACACATCTAATGAATGTGCTAGAAGGGACATCCCTATTATTTGAATCACGTGATTAACACTAACGTAAGCGATACCTGTGAACAGCATAATCTCATATAACAAATCCAGCAGAAGAATGGGAGGCTCCAAATTACGTAGTTCCAGCCATCGCGCACTACAAGACGAGGAAAATTTATAAATTTATTAATATAAACAAATATAGGTAAGTACTTAAGTTACTTTATGTTTATTTATAAAACGTAGGACACACCCACAGCTGCTGCTCGTGCTAAAGGCAGCTTATGTAAATCAGTTAGTGGAGCCGCTAGCGTTAGGTAACACACCAGTGTAACACACATATCACATATCGCGGCGCGTCGCGTCTACCTCTATCCACACGCAAGTACAATACTGTAATTAGTTTACTGTGAGAAATCACAAGGCAAAATGTTATTAGGGTTTCACAAAATCGACTATCTAGTTGACTAACTTCGTACCGGAAAACTCGGTTTCTGTCTGGAGTCTTCTTCTCACTTGATATACAATTTACTAAACTGTATGCTATGCATTTAAAAACAAATGTAGAGTTTTATTTCGTGTCTATTTTGATTCAAATAAGTTACTATAAAATGACTACAAATTAAAATGAATTCGACCAACACATTATAACATTCACAACGTCTTACTGTTGCGGTCATGTATCAGATGCTCTGACTGATTGATGCGCATTTTTAACGCATTGTGCAATGAAATATTTCATATTGTAATGTGAAGTAGCCCATATTACACTGTTGGAGACGCAGTTACTCGTACAGCGAGAGTGATACCAACGACTGTGCAGGCGCAGCAAAACTATTACGAAATACCTTTAAAAGCGATGTAACTGATCAAACTGTGACTTAACCATAACTTAAACATAAGTTTGTTTTTTTCATGAGTTTCAGGCACTTACTCCTACGTATGACCGAGCATTGAGTTGTGTACGGAGAAAGTCACGAGTCAGAAACGAGTTTGTGTTTACTTGTGACACTCCCTCGCTGCGCCAGGTCGGGGGTGTGTGAACGGAGCTCGTGCTCAGTAGGTAACGGTGGAAAGGAGGGTAGGTAAAGGTGGAGGTGACCTTCGTGATTAAAGGTCAAAACAGTTTAAAACAACAGCTGGAAATGCAAGATGTACAAGACACAAACACAACGTGCTGTGATTGTAAGTTTACAAATAAGAGAAGGTGCGTTTCGATGTAGTTTTATAAAGTTGACATCACTGTGAATGATGTGAACTTTATATTTTATAAGTTATAAAATACAATATAAATGCATACAAACAAAGATTCGGACTAGGCCTTCTGCGTGGAGAGACACAATACCTTCTCGAGTTGCGGAAAGAGACCCGGCTGGTGCCCTAACAGACGAGATCTCTGGTGAGTGCTGCCTTTTCAACATCCTACGTTTGATGTTAGCATGGCCAGCTCGGTACTCTCCCTTTTCCTCGAACTGAGTAGTAGTTTCTGTGTTGCTATTTTTTTGTTTCCCTACTTTTCATTTAGAAAATCATTTTTTTTTATTCTTCACCTTACGTCTAAGACAGACAGGCAACAGGCATCGGAGCGTTGAACAACAACAACTTATAACCGCCTCCGTGGTCTAGTGGCTGATCCGCTCGCTTCACATCAGGAGGTCGCGGGTTCGACTCCCAGCGGGGTCCAACTTTGTAGGGCTCGGTTTATTTATTTAAACCCGCCTGGCTAGCTACCATCATCTAAGTTTTGCCGCCAAACATCAATGTTAACAGCATTGATGTGTTCCGGTATGAAAATAAGATAGCCAATTCCTATTTGCGTTGGGGAATCTTGGTATCTTCGGCATCGTCATCACTTACCATCAGGTGAGATGATGCCAAGGGCTTACCAATTAAGGGCTAAAAAACAACTTATACATAGTTTTACGATATTTTTTAAGATAAAGATAACTGAGAGATAAGTTTACAAGCAATTTAAAATTTTCTTAAGGCGCCTTAAAAATAGAACCACGTAAAATAAACAGGCCCAACTTTGTCACTGAAATCGTACTTTTTATTGCAATGTTACCTACAAACACTTGCCACTTTCTTTTACCCGCGACCCCTTAAACGCCACAAAAATAAAGGTTTTTTGTTGGCAAGGGGGCGCAGTCTGATTTTCGCACCCCGACGCCCAATATGGTTAAGACGGCCCTGATAAGTATGATACAACACTGAGTGTTTATCAGGAAGACTGAATCAACACTGGTTGAACAATTTGATTATTCCCAATCAAAATGTGAAAATTGTAGGAAACCTTACACATTATGTAGATTAGAAAGTATGAACGAGGAAAACAACGAAAAGGAGCCCTTCGCTCTGTTAATGAACTTGGCCGAACGCCAGACACGGAGGGAGGGAGTGCCCTTTTCATTGCTCGCCTGCTCTCGGAGAGGCGTGGGCGTGGGCGACCATTGATTACATCAGTTACAGCCGAATGGTTGGGCTCATTTAATTAAATACTATACATTCATTCGCCATACAATCAATCTGTAAGCAGGACCTTGCTTTTCCTGACTTACACCAAGAAACAGCAATCAATAAAAGTGGGAGTTTTTGAAACTCATTATGATTTGTGATTATCTAAGATTAGTTGAGAGGTTGTTGAGACACTCCAGAAAAACAGAAGATTTGCACCTAAACTTCGGGAAATCATAAATGACCCGAGCAGAAAATTCACAAAGAAGCACTCACTGGCCCTCGAAGATAGAGACTAATTGAGACACAGCGGTTGGACAATGCACAAGTTTAAAAATTCGAACATCAAGCCGGTATATTCTTAAAAGGTGTAGATAGAATGATGCACTCGGTGCGAGCATCCGAGGCGGCATGATTTGCGCGGCACGTGCCCTGCCTCCAGTAGCTGGCAGTCATGGGTAATATAGTGACGTTACCGTGTTCACACCTACCGGCTTGATTTACTGCGACACCTAGACTGGAAAGAGCAACGAGCCGTCAGCAAAGAGCCAACCTAAACAACCAATACAGGTGTAGCTTTGATTCTACAACACTAGAAAGAAAATGTAAGAATAAATAAATTACAGTAGAAACTTTAACAATATTTGTAATGGTTATTACTTACATTAAGTATGTATGCGTAACATAAGTAACATAAATACTGAAATAAATACAGAAGTTGTTACTGTTTTATCTCTGAAAGCCTTACTACAGGAAATTCTAATTTAACTATGTTTGCCAAAGGTACGAAAGCTATTGTCGGCCCTTGCCGACTGAGACGGTCCAAAGGTTAACAATTTTACGAACAAATAGGGACGTACAGTGCTCTAGCTGCTCCACATAATCGCTCTATGGAATGTAACAAAATTCCAATTTTCAGGTACACATGAGACCAGCAGCTCGCAGCTCAGCTCTGTATAGTAAAATACGGAAGCGTTCCTTATCAACCAGAGATATGCCAAATTATACTTTATCAACAATACCCATTTGCTCGACGTGAGGCGTGCGCGAGATTAAATGAACCACCTGCGCGAACTTTAATTGACATTGATGTTGTTGGAACGGTAAAACGGTTGTGGGTCAGCTCGACTTTTGGCCAGGCAGGTCAGTTATGTAGCTACAGACGCGGTCATTACCTGGATGTGTTTGACTGTTAATAGCATTTATCGGTGCCGATTGCTATCACGGCTACGACCTCCGCAAGCCGGGCTTGGCTCCTTGTGTGGAATATAAGCATAAGCCACAAAGTAATTTGGCCCCACTTGTTGAAGAGCCCCGTCGCCCAGCAGTGGGAACGCTACATCGGTATAACTGAGTACCTTGTGTACGCAACACGACTAAAAAATAAAAATAAAAAGAAAATAAATAAATATTCTACAGAGACACAAGTCAAAATAGATAGATGTGATACAATGTAACTAGTAATAAGCACAATTTAATTTCGCATATCTCTATTGTCAACCTCTCTACGTGTTGAAAATATAATGCTCATAAACATTTGTGTTTTTTAATGTTAAAAAATGATGCTATCCTATGTTACAATTTGGTTTTAATCTCCTGAGTTTATCAAGCTTTATTATAATTTTAGTCACACATAAAAATACCTTGCAGAAGAAACTTTATGCCAAAGTTATTGTTAAAATAAAAATATGGCACATACTGATTTATACAGGTGTTTTAGTCAGTAAGTACTAGTTTGGTAATCGTAGTTGGTCAAATTCTTGTAAAGTTTTAATATTTTCTCAAATAATCTATCTACTTACGTCGCCTAAAAAATCTTTAAAATAATAACAGCAATAAATATCCATCAGACATGTTTAAAGATAAAATTAAATAATCACGATTTGGTGCAAATTTATCTATCAGCGCGGTCTATCGTTAGTATTAAGCAAAGCCTCTGACAACAAAGTCACACTCATTCTACGTTTCACACTCGCATTTAGTTGGATTTGTTTAAACTGATTAAAGTCAATAATAAAAATACCTAATATTATTACTCGATTTAAAAACTTATCGTGTTTACTAGTTTAATGTTTTCGCGTAAAGCCACAGACAGCACGGTCAGGGTTCCTCAGGGGTCAACTATGAGGCCACTCTGTTTTATCAATCTAGATGTGCGTTTCGGAGTAATCTCCAGTGGTAAACTGTAATTTATGGATCTGTTAGGCTGTTGACGGAGCAATAATAACGACTTACAACATCAGAAGTCATTAGATTAAAAAGGAGTGTCGCCGGTATTTGGTACAATAAATACAATACGAGCAAATAGATAGTCACACAGGCATCTATTAAAGAAACACCTATTAATTATCCATTTGAAACGACTTATTTATAATTTAAGTGGAATGCAATTATATAAAATTTAGCGAACAACGATTAGCCGATTTATTAAAAAATGCATATTCAGCTAACTACAATAATAAATAAAACATGCTTACTTTGCTGGCCCAACGGGCCAAAGATATTATAGAAATGATGTATATTAAAGTCATACCGAATTATCTATCTAATTACACAAACCTAAAGATACCTACCTGAATTCAAAGTTGCTGGTTTGCAAAAATTAATTCGAATATGGACAGAATAAAACAAACCATTGTATAGTACTAAGGTATTAACTTCACTTGGAGACTTGACCAATCCATGGCTTTAGGCTACTGGCCTAGCAAATACAATCAAAAATTTACCAAAATCATGCACCAACGTCCTAAACAAGATACAAGATACAAGATACAAATTTATTTAGTAACACATGTTACAAGTCAATGTATATAACATAAATATATATATAACATCAAATACTTAGTTAAAATAATTATTCCATTCTTACGTTATATTGTTACAAAATAATATTAATAATATAAACTGACTGACTGACTCGATGGCTCAGTGGTTAGTGCTCCTGACTACTGATCCGAGAGTCGTGGGTTCGATCCCCACCCAGGGCAAACATTTCCGTGATGAGCAGATTTGTTTGCTGTGTCTGGGTGTATTATATCTATATATGTATGTATGTATTTAAACGTATATGTGTATATATGTATATCAGTCTCCATAGCACCCATAGTTCCCACAGCACAGGGAATTCTAGTTTGGGGCCAGATGACCGTCTGTGATTTGTCCCGGATTTTTTTTTTTATTTAAACTCAACCCGTGTGTTTCTATCGTAGCTAGCGAATTCCACGCATTTATATTGGAGAGTGGGAAGATGCGACATATTTACGCGGTCCATCAAAACTTTTATAAATAAGTACGTCATAACAAACCGAGCGCAACTTTAACGTATTTAAATCTAGGCAGCCGCAGAACGCAAAATCGGCGTATCACTTGTGCTTGTTACTAGTAAACAAACTTTATTGAGTCCGAGGTAGAGAAAAACAGGAAAAACTTGAACTCACATGCGTCTCGAATATTGTGCCGGTGGAGATAACGTCGCGTAGAAATAGCGCCAAGGCCGAGTATTAGGTACTGGAGCTCGAGACACGTGTGGCGGCGGCGGTGGCAGGCGCGAACTGGCAGCTATCGGGCAGTTGCAGACTGACGAGCCCACGATAACCCGGCCGCGGCGAGAGGCACCTCCTCTGGCTTGGTGGCTACGACTCAGAGGCCCCCAGACTCGGCCGGGTAGCACACCGTGGTGTGGAGGCCCGTCGGCACGCCTTCAGTAAACGAGTCGACGCAGTCGGAGGATGAACGATCTATGGCTGGTTTCAGAGATCCACGCATCGGCAGCGCTGCTGTTGAACAGCGCGCGTTTCAACAGCGCGCGCTTGACAGCGGACATCTGTGAAACAAGTTTTAGCAGCGCGCGCACAGAATACTGTCTACTCTAGGGAGAAGAATATCGAGTCCATAGAAAAAAAATGCAACGGAAGTCATAGCATTGAACGCCATCTTTTGGCACCCCATGATAAACTATGTAGTGGCAAATTTGAATGTACGTGGCGGAAGATTCAAGTATTTTCTTTTATTTAGGGTTCAAAAATATTTTTTTGGGTATGGAATGTCGGCTAAAAATGTTTATAAAGTAAAGAAACGATAATATTGTTTCTTTCTTTACAAACAATATAGCTAACAGTACTACTGAAACAAATTCTGGTTCGTAAAAATATATTTTAATTAACAGTAAAATGAAATGACAGGTGTATAATGTGATTTATCACTAATAAATTATCAGTGTTACTTATTCTAAAATTTTGTTCAAATCAAAGTCTTAAGTAGATGCTGTAAACATACTTTTAAATCGTCTTTTTTTCTACTTAGTACTGTTCCTACCACTCGGAACTTGTACACTCTACGTTTCGGGAAGTGTTAGCGGAGCGAGAAGAAACGTCGAGTCCAAAAGAAACTTGCCCAGTAATTTTTTTGAAATAAAAACTTAATATCTATTACAATTGATGTCATTACTAAAGCTATGAACTGGAGGACCTATACATGTCCATACATCTTTGTCATTTACATAGTCTAGGGTTTTTTAATATCCTCTTGAACACAGGAATTTCTTTACTAAAGTTGTAAACTTATTTTATTTAAACTAGTTACATTTTCAGGTATTGTAGAATTTTATACACTGCCCCATGAACGACTTATTTACTTTACTCAGTCTCGCAACTTCAATATTATTCCTATTTCTAAGGTTAAAATCATGCCTGTCACTGTTTTTTTTGGAATACATGATGTTTTCATATATGAACTGTCTGGCAACAGTTAAAATATTTAAACTTGTTCCTCAAGGACTCTCGAGATCGCATCTGTTAGATAGCGCGAATTACTCTTTTTCCAGTATCAAAATATATTTTTTTGTCCTTAAATTGAAATGCCGTAAGACATTATACTATGAAAATAGTTAAAGTGATAGGCTTAAAATATTACTTATAAGTACTAAAACTTATGTACTAAAATGTAATGAGCTAGACATTATACTATGAAAACAGTTAAAGTTATAAGCTTAAAATATTACTTATACATACTTACAAATATGACTTTTTTACTTAAACTTATGTACTAAAATAGCCTGTAGCCTTCTTTTTAAATTTCTTAATTTGACCTTGCAGAAGTCTCGAAAATGTAGGTGTAAGCTTTTTGCTAATTTTTTGAATGCAGTCATTCTCCGACAACTCTTTCAGTAGTTTTTTATTTTTTAATCTATATATTTTGTTGCGCAATTGGTAAATCTTTTTCAATAATTTGTGGCATCGTTGATACTGCTTAGTTTCATGTAAGTTGCATTCAGGTATTTCATCCTGAAATCATAAAAAGAAGGTTTTAATAACCTTATAGATTAAGCAAAAAAATGATACCGTGACTGCATAAAGTGTAATCTGGGAATCAAGAAGAATATAACATTAGCTCGCACTTCAAAATCCATCAAGCCCTTTTGACATAGTAATAATTGGTTTAATATAATTGGACAGCATTAAACTTCGCTTGGATAATAAGGGTCAGAAAAAAAAATGGTTTTTTCTTTTATTCAAAAAATATTTCCCCAACTTGCACGCATTAAGATAAATGTAAATTAGTTGAAAATAATTTTTTTTGATGATGGAAAATGAATACCTCTTTCTTTGTCACTTCGTCCTTACACCCGGAGATTTTGATGGTATCATTTGCCTTTGTGCCATCTATTGGACGCGCAACCTGAAAGTTATTTAATATAATTTTATTTATAATTTTGCGTTATTTTTTGCTGTCACCTGTCTAAGAAAGATAGAAAAATTATAACAATGATAAAAATTAACATTCAGAACAAATCACACATAACCATTTGGCCCCAACCAGGATTCCTTTATGCTTTGAGAAGAAGGACTGCTATGGATACTTATACATTTTAATCAATGACAGACCGAATTAACTATCATACAACAGAAATTTTAACTATTTTTTACATGGCTGAATAAGTTTCGATTTCGGTCGGACGCAAATTTTAATACATAGAGTAATTTAAAAAACTGATAATATGTACCTGTGTTTTTGTCTTCTTGGCTTTTGGCTCAAGATTAATTGTATTTGTTATATCTGCCAGGGTTTCAAATGCAATGCGAGGTGCTCCAGCAATTGAACTTGATCTAAGTTGTTCTTCTGTGTTCTAAAATAAATACAATGTATTTTATTGTCAAATTGTTTTTAAAGTATTGTTGATTTAAAAATATAGGTAGAGGTATTTTAACCGCCTCCTTGGTCTAGTGGCTAGTCCACTCGCTTCACATTAGGAGGTTGCGGGTTCGATTCCCGGCAGCCAGCTACCACCATCTTATTTAATTCTAAGTCTTGCCGTCAAACGTTAATGTTAATATCATAGCACTGATGTGTTCTGGTATGTAGATAAGATATCAGTTACCCATTGCGTTGGGGAATCTTGGTAAGCCCGCTTCCATCTTCAGCATCATCATCACTTACCACCAGGTGAGATGTTGCCAAGGGTTTACCAATTGTGAAAAAATATATCTGGGAATAGACATAACTGAACGTTTCATGCCCAGGTCATAAGGTGTTAACTTAATTTAAAAAAGGTACCTCAGCTGTTCTCTTCCTACATTTTGGTGTAACACTTGTGACTTTTGACAGGGAAAGGTGACCAGTGTTGGATTGTCCAGGTACAACTTCCACAACACCAGCAGCACTTGTTGTGTATGGTTGTTCTGTATCCTATAAATATAGAATTTCAGATTGAATAAAAATGACATATGATACACAAAATAAATGGGGTGGGAAGTGATATAAGGTACATTTTTGTTAAATTATCGTATTCCCTTTTAAATCATATCGGGAACCAAAAGTAAATACAACTAGACAAAACAATGCTTTTTATTGTTATCGCTACTCAATCGGTTTCTTTCAACTTTAGCAAAGAGCTTAGATAGAGTGTGGAGAATACACATTATACACAATTTGGCCCCAATTAGGATTTCTTTATGCTTTGAAAAGACAGACTGCTAGGCGTACTTATATTATTATTATTATTATTATTATACACTAGCAGCTCTATGAGCTGATGCGTGTATATCACTGCACTTGTGTTCTTTAATTATTATTTAAATGTACATTTTATGTACATTTATATATGTACATACAGCGCGCGTTTCGATGCGGTGTACAGTCGTCATCATGTATTACTTTTTTTATAATAATAATAATAACGTTTTTATTTAAAGTGACCAGGACTCAATGTGTTAATAAATTATTTAAACTATTTTAGTATCATAAATTAAATTAGACAAAATACATAAAACTTATTCATACTGTGCTGGGGACATGGAGCCCACAGCAGTGATTCATATAGGGGCAGTCAAACCTGTCCCCTATCATTTTTAGGATGCTGTTGGGGCTGGCCCGCACCCTGCGCACCAGGGACGCGCACCTCTTGCGCATGGTAGCGTAAAAGCAGTCTACGTGCGCGTCTGCAAACATACCTGATGCGCTGCAGAAGCGAGGCAGCCCCACCAACACCCGGAACGCATTATTATATTGGATCCGAAGGGCCCTGTAGGCCTTTTGCGTATAATCTCTCCATAGGCTGCACGTATATAGTGATGTACAGTAGGCTCTTTTGCCGATATGTGGTAACCAATTTGGCGGTCAAGGTGAGTTGCCAGAGTTGTGAGGTAAATGGAGGTGGAGGCAGCTAGGTAATCATCTCGACGCCTGGTGGCGGAGCGGAGGACAGGATGTAGAGATTACTCCATGATTGCTATTCAGGTACTGCTCGGATACTGCACATTTATTGGTATAAAGTAAGAGTATTTATACAGATTATAACTGACGTCACACATATTAGTATGCTCTTTGCAAGCACGTTCGGAGATGTGATAATATGCAGATTTGTGGAATCTGCAAGGTCGCTACAGCTCTAAAGAGTGTCAATTTGACTTCAACTGAGCATCTCGCAAACCTGCGGGAGATCATATTTGCCCTGACCGACAGGGCCCTCCGTTCCCTTTCTATGTCAGTATTGTCCTTGAGGTCGGACGAAACCATGTGACCGATGCGCGTTCACTGCCAAGAAAATGCCATTTGTCGTATCACCTCGTTTTGAGGACACTCCCCTAAATGCCTCAGCTAGTATCGGAATTCTTGGTGTCGACATATCGAGTGAAGTCCAGTTCCGTGGCCATCTAGAGGGTAAGGCTAAATTAGCCTCGAAGAAGCTTGGTGTGCTCAATAGATCGAGACGGTATTTCACTGCGGCGCATCGCCTGCAACTTTATAAGGCGCAGGTTCGGCCTCATATGGAATACTGTTCTCATCTCTGGGCAGGGGCACCCCAGTACCAGCTTCTCCCTCTGGACCGCATTCAACGAAGGGCAACTCGAATCGTCGACTGCCAGGATATTTCAGATCGGCTTGACTCCCTGGCGCTGCGTAGAGATGTAGCCTCGCTCTGCATTCTCTATCGCATGTACAATGGGGAGTGCTCCGAGGAATTGTTCGGATTGATCCCTGCCGCCTCTTTCCGCCATCGTTCTACGCGACAACATATTCATCCCCATCACATAGATGGTTGGCAGTCCACAACTGTGCGTTTCACTAGAAACTTTCTGCCTCGCACAACCAAACTGTGGAATGAATTGTCGCCTGCGGTATTTCCGGACCGATACGACATTCAAACCTTCAAGAAAAGAGCGTACTCCCAAATCAAAGGCCGGCAATGCACTTGTGACTCCTCTGGTGTTGCGGGTGTCTATGGGCGGCGGTAATCGCTTACCATCAGGTGATCCGTCTGCTCGTTTGCCACCTCTGCCATAAAATAAAAAAAAAAGATTATAACTGACGTCACACATTTTAGTATGCTCTTTGCAAGCACGTTCGGAGATGTGATAATATGCAGATTTGTGGAATCTGCAAGGTCGCTACATTACACCCCCCTTGGGAAAAAAATGAAGTTTTTTTACATAGTTACATAAAACGTATACATAGGTAGTAATTACATAATACACAAAACAATTATTCATTACACTTGACCTAGACACATCGTTGCGATGAAAAATGCAGATAGTGCAAATTTGATTTACGTTCCGTCGATTGTGATATCGGCAGTTTCTTTACGTGCCTTATTATGTATGATGCCTTGTCGGCTGTAAACAAAAGTCACGTTTAGTTTCTTCTTCGTAGCGAGCTTGCATACATTATCTTGTTGTATAGAGCAGAGCAGCAGTTTCAGTTTTTAATTCATGTCCTCTGAAACGGTGCAGGCAGTAAATGGAGTGATGATATTTTAGCTAAAGAGTTACGATGTTTTTAATATAATCCTCCAATGTAGGGTTTCATCTTGAAGTCTACAGTTTGTACGTGAAGTTGACGATGACGACGTTATTCAGCTCAAGTCTTCAGTGAGTCGAGACGAGCGATTTGCGGCGCAGGCTTATATTCTTCATATTCATTGCAATTGGTGCTCTACGCTGGTTGCGGAGCGTTTGTGCTCTACGCTAGTTGCGGGGCGTTTGTGATCTACGCTTGTTGCGGAACGCCACATTTATTTGCTCAACGCTTGTCGCGGAGCGCGCGAAACCGTCTCGTGCGGTCGCGATGATATCTTCACAAGTTGCAGTCTGCCAAGCGCCGGTGAGTGTGCTGACCAAATAAGTTCCGGCGTGGGCTGCAGTGATTTCTTGTGGATATGTTGTGCCATTCGAAGAGCCTGGAGCGCTTTGAATATTTTGATAAACCACTGTTTATTTTTAGCCAAAGATTGTCGCGTTGTCAGCCAACGAATCTTGGATGCTGTAGTTGTATAAATTTTTTGGTTTCGTCGTTTCTTCGATCGTCGTTAGCTCGTCGCCGTTGATGCAGAGGTTATTGATACGATTAGTACAACACTGTTGCGGTTACATTGTAGTTGATTTGAAGAGTTGTTTCGAAGTTGACCCGTTGATGATGCTTGCCAGTTATTTGTTCCATGTCTTCAGAAATGCGTGTTCTTCGTCGGTGGTCACCAATTTGCCGATATGTGTGTTGCCGATTTCGGGGTCACCAATTTGCCGATATGTCGTAACCAACTTCAGGGGTCAAGGTGAGTTGCCAGAGTTGTGAGGTAAATGGAGGAGGAGGCAGCTAGGT
Source organism: Coleophora deauratella (assembly GCA_958295455.1). Lineage (NCBI taxonomy): Eukaryota > Metazoa > Arthropoda > Insecta > Lepidoptera > Coleophoridae > Coleophora > Coleophora deauratella. The sequence goes on along the minus strand of OY282413.1, from coordinate 10,944,255 downwards.
AATCATCTCGACGCCTGGTGGCGGAGCGGAGGACAGGATGTAGAGATTACTCCATGATTGCTATTCAGGTACTGCTCGGATACTGCACATTTATTGGTATAAAGTAAGAGTATTTATACAGATTATAACTGACGTCACACATATTAGTATGCTCTTTGCAAGCACGTTCGGAGATGTGATAATATGCAGATTTGTGGAATCTGCAAGGTCGCTACAGCTCTAAAGAGTGTCAATTTGACTTCAACTGAGCATCTCGCAAACCTGCGGGAGATCATATTTGCCCTGACCGACAGGGCCCTCCGTTCCCTTTCTATGTCAGTATTGTCCTTGAGGTCGGACGAAACCATGTGACCCAGATATTTAAATTTATTCACCCTTTCCAAGAGGGTACCATAGAGCTTTAAATCTGGCACATTAGTCAGTCGGTTACGTCCCACCTCAAAGACCATATACTGACTCTTGCGTGTTATATTTCAGGCCGTGTTCAGCTGCATATGCTTCGCAGACACTAAGCAACTGTCTTAGTCTACAGACCGAGGCACTCAGCAGCACCGTGTCGTCAGCATAACTTATATTGTTTACACCAGTGTTTTTCAACCTGTGGGTCGCGACCCCCCGGGGGGTCGCGCAGCCATTCTAAAGGGGTCGCGGAAAAAGAAAATGTAAGTGGTTATAGGTCCTACAGTGCAATGAAGAAATACGATTTCAGTGAGAAGGCTGGTCCTGTTTATTTTTTAACACTTTGTCAAAATGTGGTTCTATTTTGAAGACGTTTATAAGTAAATCATTTTCTAATTGAAGAAAATTATAAACATAGTCTTTCAAATCACTAACATTTTGTATGTTTATGGCCCTAGGGGGGTCGCGAGAATGTTTTAACTTGTAAAGGGGTCGGGCATTAAAAAAGGTTGAAAAACACTGGTTTACACAAACTCTATCTATGCTGCAGCCGACATGCATGCTGCTGAGAGCCTCGATCAGCCCATTTACATATATGTTAAAGAGGCCAGGAGAGCTTAGACCCCCCTGCCTGACCCCGCACTCCAGTCTATAAGGTTCTGACAATGTATCCGCCCATCTAACGCAGTTGATCTGATTTCCATACCAATATTTGAAAATTTTTATCAGCTCATTAGGCAATTTAATTGCCTCCAGCTTCTTCCACAAAATGTTATAGGAAACCAGATCAAATGCCTTAGACAGGTCGAGAAAACAAGCAAACACTGGCGTTTTCCGATCAAGGTAGTATTTGACAGTGTGCTTAAGACACAGTATTGCACTTTCTGTAGATAATGCAGGATGAAACCCAAATTGATTATCGTGCAGTTTTAGGTAGGTACTTATTCATCTGTGTCGTAAGCACACTGTCAAACACTTTCGCTATAATAGTCGCCAAGGATGAAAAATACTTTTAAATAACTTTTTTTTACTTTTAATTTTGCGAACTGGCTAAACAATTTCAATAATGTAACTCTTATTTAATAAAAAACGATATTAATATGAGAAAAAAGATATCGACCTTTTCAAATATGTTTTTATTTAAGAGAATTGTGAGGCGGTAAACATGTTAATGAAACGTAAAAACTAGAACATTCATTACAAAAGATACCCGACAAACATCTTCTGGTGCGCACGTTTTCAGTCACTCATCCAGAATTCATATTAATCGTATTTAAAGTTGATATCTAGAGGGGTCCCCCAAGGCTCTATTTTGGGGCCTTTACTATTTATCCTATATAGCGCTGATATAACTAAACAAATTCGTAACTGTAATTTCCATCTTTATGCTGATGATGTCCAAATCTATATCCCACTAAATTCTTCTGATGTTCATGTGAAAATTTCAAAATTAAATGAAGATTTAGATCGTATCGCAATATGGTCTGAAAAAAACTCGCTTGTTCTCAACCCGAACAAATCAAAATTTATGATAATTGGTCCTACTAAGCAAGTTCGTGCGATTAACTCACAGAAACCATCTGTGTCGATATTAGGACAAGTCATAGACCAAGTTGATGAGGCTAGGAATCTTGGTATACTTATGGACTCCAAACTGAGGTTTGAGAATCACATTATTAAATTAATCCAAAATTGTTTTTACAGACTGAAATTACTATATAAAATTAGGCACTTACTATCTGAAAATATGCGCATTAAACTTTGTGATACCTTGATCCTGTCAAAACGTAACTATGGTGATCTAGTTTATGGGCCACGTTTACTTTCTAAGACACAACGCATGGTACAAAGAGTGCAGAATGCATGTTGCCGGTTTTGTTTCAAAATTCCGCCGCGCAGTCATGTAACGCCTTATCTCAACAGGGGATCGATTATGAACATGACCTCTCGTAGACAAACACATCTTGCAAACTTAGTTTTTGGTGTAGTTCGGTATCAGACTCCTGAATACCTATACTCTAAGCTGCAGTGGTCTAGATCTATTAATAAATATAACACAAGAGCCTCCCAGTATCTGTTAGTTCCTCAGATACACAGGACTACCGCATTTAATGGCAGCTTTCGTTATTTGGCAACCAAGTGTTGGAACAATCTACCTCCGCCTTTTAGGGAACCTATATCTAAGTATACCTTTAAAAAGCATTACAATTTTTTTTAAATGGATAAACAAAAGTTGTTATAAAGATGCCTTACGATGCCTTAAATAACAATAAACAATCTAAATGTTAATTTAAATTAAATTGTTAATTTTTCAAAATACGAATTTGATACGTAAGTAGGTATTTCAATCTTACCTGTATGTAGGATTTGCATTATCCAATCAAATTTACTATCCGGATAAAACGGGTATAAAATTTTTAAAATATCCGGATAAAACGGATAATTCGGATAATTTCGAAAATACTTTAGTTTTCTTTGTTAAATGTATGATTACATGGGGTGTTTATGTAAAACTGTGATTAAAATGAATAAACACACTGCTACCCAGCTTATACTATTTCTAACACCGCCCAAACGGAATAAAATAATGAATTATTTCTATTTATTTAATTATATCGCTATTCGTGACTTAGAGCGTACGCATAAATGAGGTTCTGTTCTAGAAAAAAGTCTTCATCAAGAGACCCGAGTTTCCTAGCACTACATAATTCAATGAGTTTCTCATGTGACTAGTATTTTTAATCTATTAATTTTGACCTTGAGCTTTGAGCCCTCTGATGATGCCCATAGCATATCTTAGTTCAGTATCACTCAAGATCTTAATTTTGAGAAACTGCGGTATTTTAAATAAATAAATAAATAACCATTTATTTCAGGTCAGTGACCCATAAAATTGTTAGTAGAAACAAAAATACTTAAAGCTATGTTAGTATACAGAAACAAATAGAAAACATATAGGATTACAGGCAGATAATTATTTAATAAGCCCAATGGATCGCTCCATCCAGTGGTTCTGGATGGGACAGTCCACCCGGCCAGCTATCATCCTCAGGATGCTGTTGCTGCTGCCCCGGAGTCTGAGCAGCAACGAGGAGGCTTTTCTGCGCATGACTGCATAAAAATCCGCAGTGCGCGCCTCCGCAAACATCCCCGATGCGCTGCAGAACCGTGGCAACCTCAACAGCATCCTGAAGGCATTGTTATACTGTACACGCAGGACGTTGTAGGCCCGTTGCGTATACTTGACCCACAGGCCGCTCGAGTAGAAAGATTGGCAGTATGCCTTGAATAGTGTTATTTTAACATCTTTTGTGCATCGAGCAAACCTGCGAGCCAGCATGTTACTCCGCACCGCCAACGCCCTGCGCTCCCTTTCAATATCGGAGTCATCCCCGAGGTCCTCCGTCACGATATGACCGAGATACTTGAACCGGTCCACCACGGGGAGGGACGAGCCATTAAGCACAACAGGAGGTATATTACTAGGGCGATATCTGCCGGCTTTGAAGACTAGAACCTCACTCTTTTTACAGTTGTACTTAAGACCATGTCCCTCCGCGTACCGCTCACAAGTAACCAGTAACTTTCTGAGAGCACTGATCGACGGGCTCAGCAGTACCATGTCATCCGCATAACTTATGTTGTTGACACAGGTACCGTCAATGTAACATCCAACATGCATACTGCTGAGCTCCCCGATCAGATCATTCACATACAAATTAAACAAAATAGGTGAAGTCAAACCGCCCTGTCTAACACCACATTCTAAATTATAGATCTCAGAAAGTACTCCAGCCCATCTCACCCGGTTAGTTTGGTTTTTGTTTTGGTACACCAAAACCTAAAGAGGGAGATACATTCTTCGGAAACACCTGCCTTGCTGAGTTTGGCCCAAAGAAGATCGTAGACGACGAGGTCGAAGGCCTTGGAAAGGTCTAAAAAACAGGCATAGACAGGTGTTTTCCTGGCCGTGTAGTAATTGACAGTATGTTTCAGGCCTAGGATGGCACTTTCAGTGGACAACCCCGGCCGGAAACCAAACTGCGCGTCATGTAAAGTTAAATTTCGCGTTAGCTCTTCATTCAGTAGGCTGTCTAGCACTTTGGCAAGAATTGTTGCGAGTGAGATAGGTCTGTAGTTGGCTTTGTCTGCTATGTCACCCGTTTTATTTTTGACAATAGGAACTACTACTGTGCGCATCAAAGCTTCAGGTAGGTACGAGTGGCCCACACAAAGTGAATAGAACATCGCAAGCACCCGTGGCAGATGTACTCCAGCATACTTAAGATGCTCGATGCTGAGACCGTCGTGACCCGGTGGTTTCCCTTTTTGCATGTTATTAATTATTTTAGCAATATTTTTCGCGGAAAATTTTATTTCACATCGTTTCACGACGGTCTCCCCATCGAACACCTCGACTGGAGCTGGGCGTATTGGTGACTGAACCTGGAAATGATCCTTGAACATGTTCGCTATTAAGCTAGGATCTTCATTGCCATCAACGCTCATTGGGACGCCAGGCCTAACATTCAGTTTATTGGTATTTTTCCAAAAGCTTTTAAAATCTTTTGTTTTATGGTGTGAAGCAAGAATATCCATACGAATTTGCTCCTCATTATCTTGGCACCATTTCAATTTAGTTTTAAAAGTCTTTCTACTATAGCACATGCCATCGTATATAGAACCATTGGGAGGTTTGCCAGCAAGAATCCATTCCTGATACTTAAGCCTGGCCACCCTATGAGCGTCTCCTACATGCCTATTCCAGCCCACAATATATCCGCCTTTCCTATGCTGCTTGCGTTCATAACTCATGACGGAGGCCTCCGATAGTGTTGTTACAATATCGTTATACATTTTGTCTAACAAAACATGATGTTCACGATTTTTACACACATAATCACAACAGTTACTTAATTCTTGAGGAAAGTCTAACTCTCTAAGGCTATCGTGACATTTCTGGAAATAATTCTCAATTTGTTCTGATTGCCTTTCACCCCAGATTATTTTATTGTGATTTAAATCTTGCGTAATACAACATCTTGGTCTTAATTTATATAAATTACATTCTATGACAAGAGGATAATGATCAGACCAGAAAACATCCTGTATAACATAAATATTATTGACAGATTGCAACGCAGATAAAGTTACTAAACAATGGTCTAACCATCTTCTACACTGATGTGCATCGCTCACAAAAGTAAATGTATTTGAGTTTATTCCTAATTTTTCAAAGTCCGCGCAGTACCACTTCTGTTCCAAGCAAAAACTAAGCATTTCATCACAAAAAAGTTGGTTTGGGTGAGCGTTAAAGTCTCCCAGTATGTAAACAGCCTCAACTTCGCTATTGACACTTATCACCGACTGAATTTCGCCTAGACATATTTTAAACGTGAAGATATTGCGGAGCTTATCAAATCCACAGTTGGTAAGCCCTTGGAATTATATCACCTGATGATAATTGATGATGATGCTGAAAGATGAAAGTGGTCTTACCAAGATAACCCAACGCATTATACCTAGATTTACCAAGGTTTGACTACGTTATCGTCAGTGTACAAAAGGCTGATTAAATTTGAAACAAGTAAATTGATGTTAATGCTGATTCCTCTCCAGTCCAGAAGCTTGAAGACAGGCAGCAGTTTTTCGGAGAAACATCTATAGTAGTCTCACTCCTCGCTGCAGCTTAGGTTTTCAATTCTGATCCTGGAGGCTGACTGACATGGTGGAGTTTTGGCACCGTCGGAAATACTGCAAAACGGCACAGGTCTCGATCAAATCAAATATTTTTTCATAGTCTAAAACTCCAAGCATAGTGACTGACACTCTTCAGTCTTCTATTATATTATCTGCCACAGCGTATATAGACTGTTAAAAAAAGTACGTTTGAAGAGGCTACTCAAAATCAAGTATTGAAATTTGTCCTTGTATATGTGATCTACGCTAATGAAACCTTTTTGGAAACCGGTTTTTTTGGGTGATTGGAAGTCATCATACCTACGTGCGAAACGATTCGCAATGACTCTCCAAGACAGCTTATAAAAAACAGATCTTCTATCTTGATCGGTTCACTCTTGACAGAATGTTCGTTGTCATTATTGCGTAGCTTTAGTGGCCCACCGAAAAACACGTCGTCATTCCACTCTCACCGCAGCTGTCCTGGGACATTTATTTAGGGGAATTTCCAGCGCAGTTTTCAACTGATCTGCCTATTACATCTACACCAGGTGTGTGCTCTGGTGGCATCGACTTTGCCCTAACCATACCAAATGCTCAATGGATTCATCCCTTGCATGCGTAGTAAAAATTGATAGAGTAACGTTTACTCATGTTTACTGGGATAACAACAAAACAAAACAGACTGTAGACATGACTCTAGAAATATGATGGTTTTATACTTAGCCAGCAGGTTCTTATTGCACAATATTTTTATTAAAGAAGCTCACCACCACATTTTGTGCTATACCGTAAGCGTTCGTCCCTCACGCATAACAGAATTAAATAAATTCTTGTAGTACCGGTTTTCCATCTGCTTTCAAAAGCTCAGCCGTGCCGTGATCCATCATCAGCCGGTGTATTGTTGTTCTTCAGCTGTTTAAGAGCCATTTTAATCCTCATACAATTTGACGCCCCGGAAACACGGCTTCTGTACAGTGCAGTGTCGGGTCAATCTGGCTCTTGGGTATTTACGAGTTTACAACTTTTACAAGTAGCCACATTGCTGACAGAGAGGCTTATGGTCACCTATGACTGTCCTAAGAACTTCTTAAATTATTTCAATAGCTTAGAAGAAATAAATAAAAAGAATGACGAAATTGGGAGTTTGTCTATGTTGTTTTCTGTGTCCTGAGAAAATCACTGATACGTTTTTCTTTATATGTTTTTTCGTTGGTGTAGTTTGTACTTGCTATACACAAAACTGATTAGTGGTTTATTCATAGGTAAACAATATAAGTTTCTCTACATAATTTAAATATCTTTTTTACTAAAAGTCTAAAGTATTTTCTATCAAGACCTCCGAACGAGCGTTAGTAGACGTAATTCGATTAAAAATATGCTTCTGTAATCGCCTTCTAAACAAGTTTTATATTATCCGGATATTCGGATAATTTACTATAAATAATCCGGATAGTAAAATTGACGGATATCCGGATTGCAAACCCTACCTGTATGTAATCCTGTCTGTACCATGTATTTCTACTACTATAATTATATAAATGTAATTAAGTAGTTTAGTTTGATTTTTAGTAATTTATATATGTAAGTGAACTGTCGCGTCCGTGCCTGACTGACAGCTGAGGGTACCAACAGAATACCAGCGCTTCGCTTTCGGGCCTAGCATATGCTGAGTTGGGGCCCTGTGGTTGCAGTTACACCACATAAATTTGTTAATTTTTATTTTTAGTTAGCCATATTTAATATTTTTGTAATTATGTCGTGTTATTGTAACCAATAAACGTGTTTTCTTTCTTTCTTATTAGACTGTACCCACCGCGCGTCCGAACAGCGTCACTCTGAAACGCTAGTACTAGCCTCATACATATCCGTTCAACAGCGCTGCTGAAGCGCGGATCTGTGAAACCAGCCTATTTGTTTTAATCTTGCTTCAGTATTATAAGTGGAGGTGTGTAGTTTGTTCTCTTAGCAACTGGGGTTCATTAGGGCTGTACTCCTCGGCGACAAGAGTCAAGAAGATTATCACAAGAAATGCTACACATTTCCTGAAGAAGCTGATCCGATCCTATCCTTCTTTATTTTTTTATTCACAATTGGCAGTATCGTAAGCAGCAGAGCTTAATTTGTCTTCATAAGATTATCCATTCTTATATTGATTCGTCTTTATTGTCGGCTGTGAATAGGTATAAACACTTTCTATAGAACTCGTTGTCAGAGACCATTTTCCTTACAGGTGTACAAGAATAATACATCTTTCTATAATCCAGTTACCAGAGTTTGTCGTGATTACAATGATCTGAGTTTGCAAGTAGAAAGTAATGATCTCGATATATTTGATGCTAATTTGGCTACTTTCAAAAATGTATACATAAGTGTCTCCAAACCTCCAAATGTAAATCTAAGACCTAACAAAAATCTTACTTAAAATGTTACTAAGTTATCTAAGTCTGTCATGTATTATATAAGTTCATCTTATACCATAGATATCTTACAATGTGTGCATTGTCTATAAATATAATTCTCATGCTATGTGCTCGTATAATTGAGATTCAATCTAGATCTATATATTGTAATGATATTTTGTAGTACTAAGGATTGTATCTTGTTTGAGTACCAAATAAATAAAATAAAATAAATAAAATAAATTGGCCGTAGTTATGGCATAACTATGGCCAATGAAGAATGTTAATGGGTCCGTTAAATCACTTGAAACTTTATGACCTTGTAGCCTAAATGTCTAGAAATACACTTGTTTTTGTTTCATTTAAATCAAGCGAGTAGTTTTGAAGTTACGATAATTTTAGTTTCCGCCTTTTTCAAATACTTCGCTCGGGCGCGCCAAGCGCGCGTGACGTCATATCGCAACTCGCCTCTCTCACCGTACTGTGTTCTTCATACATTGCTATCGGATGGTCCCTACGTTCGCCCACAATAACATTTCTAACTGTAGTTTTTTTTATGTGAATCGGTGTTACAGTAGTGTTACAAGTATAATCGATGACAGTTTTAAAAATTGATTGAAAAATCTAATGATTCCTTAAATAGACGAGTTAAGCTACTATTTCTCAAATAACTCCGATTTCTTTACCGCGGCCGCCGAGACAATGATTAAAAATGCAAAAGTACTTACAACTTATTTTTTTTCTTTCTTATCACAAATCTGTTGATCCTTATAAGATACTTATACATATATACCTACATACCTATTTTTCATTACTAGTATTGAAAAATTTAGGTAATAATGATATTTATGAACTTGATATTTCGGAAATAAGGAGTGAGGGGCAAGGTAAAAGTGATGGTGTCAAAATCACTTATGTCATCAACTGTAATATAATGACACAATAACGACACTGAAGCGGTCATGGCTCAGCGCTGCTTACGTGGTCGCGTCGATCACGCAGGTTAACTGACTACAAACACGGTCACAGCTTGGATGGACTTGACTAGCAGTCCATCCAAGCTGCCTATAACGCCTCCGACATAGCTTGGCGACTGCCATCTAGTGATAGTTACTGATATTTAAGCCCATCCAAGTTGTGACCGTGTCTGTAGTCAGTTAACTTGCGTGATCGATGCGACCACATAAGCAGCGCTGTGCCATGACCGCTGAAGTGCCGTTATTGTGTCATTATATTACAGTTGATGACATAAGTGATTTTGACACCATCACCTTTACCATGCTCCTCACTCCTTATTTCCGAAAACTGGGCATAAAACTTAAACAAATATATATACAGAAAATAGATCTTCGCTTATAAATTACTTGAAAATCTCTAAGAAGTTATCTATAAATCTTAAAATAAGTTGATAAAATTTAAAATATTGTTTGTTTGTAGGTGTGGACAAAGCCCTCTGCGCGAGAGTTAGACTCGCACTTGTCCGGTTTTTATTTTTTATGTGTATCGGTTAACTCATATTTATTTTATTTTAGATTGGCTAGAAATAGCTACGGCGACGACGTTACTGTTTATGCAAAAGTTATCAGATAAGGAGAAGATGATAGACACAACTTTTGGCTTTGGGTCTGGGTGGATCATACTTTTCATGTATATCTTTTGACTTTAAGGTTCAAAACTATAACAGTAAAAAATAACTTTTCGGGTATATTGGTAGTTGTATTTAAGCACTTTGACACGAGCACGATTTTCTAGTTTTTGGATTCGTCATTTTTAAAATTTTCAACGCAAACTTCATACATCGAGGTAGGGAGCGGTGCGCGCACTGAGCGACCGTTGCAGAGTGACGTCACAGGAGCGTGCGGCGACCCCGCGTCACTTGCCTACCTAAATAATTCAGTATCTCGGAAACTATCAAACGTATCAAAAAAAATTTTTCACCATATTTTTTTATTTTTAATAGAGTATATTTTAAGATAAAAAACAAAAATTGGTGGTATTCTTCATTGGTAATCCCTTGGAATCAATGATGATGCCGAAAATGAAAGCGGGATTACCAAGAATCCCCAACGCAATGGGGATCTGACTATCTTATTTCCATGCTGAAATACCTTAATGTTGGGGTAAGATGGTGGTAGCTAGCCAGGCGGGTTCAGAAAACGCCCTATCACCAATGAAATCCGCCGGGATCGAACCCGTGACCTCCTGTTATAAAGCTAGCGGACTTGTCACTAGACTACGGAGGCGGTTGGCGGCGGCATTCTGTTTTAACCCCATCATCGTTTGCGGAAATCAGCCTGAAATTATGTAATAGTCATCGAATACTACAAGGTTTTATCATCACAAAGGCCAATCGAGAATAGATGTCTGTTTGACCATTTACCACAGAGACCTCGTTGTGGGTGTGGTTTATATTAAGAAATTTTGTACTAGGCAGGTAGCAAAGAAGTTTAAAAAATATTTTGAAAGTATCGTTAATGTAACCCCGTAAGTAAGTAGTTTCTTCATCTTAGGTCTTCTAATAGTATTCAGAGTCTCATATTAATATTATAGAACGAAGAATGTGCCACTGTCCCACACGCCACTGGAATCGACAGATGATCTTTCAAAGATGATCTTTGATCTGGTCGGGTTGCAGGAAGCCGCTGGATACACGTGGCTTAGAACCATGCTTCGACTACAATAAACGTAACATGGACTATCGATGAATTGCTAAAAGAACTGTACACATACATAGACCCGTGACTGATCCTTCGAACGGCGACATAATGAAACCACAATGTCCTCGACACGTATATTAATTTATTCACATAAATACCTGTATAACATCTGTGCGACACACCGCCCGTGAGCCTCGCGGCCCGCCATACTATGTACAACAGCACTAAGCAACTATGACAGTGCTTATACTATAGAAATAAGAAAATGGCGTCTCAAAATATTAATAATCTGTAAAAAAACGTATCACCTATCTACTTTTATAAATTAAATCTGCGTTTTCACTTACACTTTGTCTTTCGGTAAGTACTTTACTTATCTAATGAATGGTTAGATAAACTACGACATTTTGAAAAGCCAAGGACGTGAAAGACATGAAAAATCTATAAAAGTAATTGTTTTTAACGACTACTGCCATCATTTTCAACATGCTGATTACTAATATTTTGGGGTGCCAAATTATTCTCTGTGAAACCCATTAATTATAATTATACAGGGTGTAACAAAACTGGTGTAGGACCCGTTAACTGGGGATTGTACTCATTGCACTGAACAACTTTTGTTCTACAACTTTGCTCAAATCGCAATAAAAATTTTGGGCTCTATATAAATATGGCAAAACAGATGATCAATTTGTATGGAGTCAAAAAATGATTTTGCTATTTGAGCAAAGTCGTACCTGTATACAGGTGTAACAGAAAGGTGTGACAATACTTCAAGGTTGGCTTTTACCCATCAAACTGAACAACTTTTGTTCTACAACTTTGTTGAAATCGCAAATTTTTTTGGACTTTTCATACAAACTTGGTTCGCCAGCTGATCGATTTGTATGAAAAGTCCAAAAAAAATTTGCGATTTCAACAATGTTGTAGAACAAAAGTTGTTCAGTTTGATGGGTAAAAGCCAACCTTGAAGTATTGTCACACCTTTCTGTTACACCCTGTATATTAAGTAATATCAGTGAAGCTAACTCCAAACAAGAGTAAAAATACATTTCGTGCGCGATGTCGCACCATAAACTTGGTTATTCAACAAATAAGTACAATAGGTAAATCTTTTTTTTTTTAAACCCTAAACCCAAAGAAGTAAAGCCTTGCTGGTTAATAACATTTTCTTTATGGCGTCTTTTTACGTAAAATTTATTCCAATTCCAATATATTAAAGCTCAGATGTGTAAGGTCGAATAAAAAAAGCATATTTAAAAAAGAGTACCTGCTTAACTATAACAATGACCTCCTAGTCCTAGGCACGTCATAGAGTATCATTCTGGATCTGGACTTAGAATTTAATTTGTATCATCACCTCGTTGGCCTTTTGCGTGTGGAACAGATGAATCACTCAGTTACATAAAACATAGTTTATTGTAACTTAGCTGGCGTACAGCAGCTATCAAATACACGATTACGATAAAACCGTCCACACACACCACTGCACTTGATGTGTAACATCAGTTATCCATAAACCATAGACGCAAATAAAAGAATAATGTAATAAAAAGAAAACAATTTGTATTATATTTTATCATACAAACTGAGTGGTCTCACCTCTCCTCGCTCCCATTCCACATATAATAATTATAACATCAACCTTTACGACTAATTTAAATTTAAAACGTAAAATTATTTAATATTTTATCAATTAACGAATACAATATCCTAATAGTATTTATCATATTTATATTAAGAAGTTCAATTAAGATTTATCATACAATATTATTTTTTAGGAAACGTTCATCATAGTCTATCACATCCGCTTTACAAGTAAAGTCTCTTTCGATAAACCCACGCCACCGTCGCGTCCTCGTCTTCGCCAGTGCGGCTACCGGTACAGTGCAACATTTATACTTATGTATCTAATTTTGTAATATCTTTCTAAAAATTGTGCTCCGCATCTTTATTGCGCCATGTGCAAAACCACTTGATTTGACGTTCAATGGAAAATACATAATTTATTATTTACATTAAACAGGGCAGGCAGTATACTGCCCTCATAAGAGAGAATGCCGCAAAGTAGAGAGTTTCCGTATTCTTTGCGCCCTTTTCTCTTATAAGGGCAGCATAATGCTAGTTATTTACACTTCTAAAAGAAACTATGTATCTGTGATTGTGAGTTGTGTTTTGGCTCTGTGAATAAAGTTTTTTCTATTCTATTCTATTCATTTCAATTTGAACAACCGAAAAAAATTCTGTCCTAGCAGGCATCTGTTCTACGAGCTATGTGCTCCGCCCATTGCCACTTCAGTTTTGAGACTTTGTGAGCTATGTCGGTTACTTTAATTCGCCTCATTTCTGATTCGATCACGTAGGGAAACTCCGAGCATAGGCACGCTCCATCGCCCTTTGAACTCGAGCTTTCTTGTGAAGCCCATAACACAGCCCATTATTGTAATGAAGCAATCGAGTAATGAAAATAAACGAGCATCAAATAATTTCTACAAGTAGATGTCATGTCGGCTGACCCGCACGACACACAACTACGCGACTGATGCCAACAACACTTCTATTTACACTGGTGAACGGTAGACCGATATTCTATTTTTATTAAAATTATACAAAAATTCCTATCTAATCATTGCAGACTTCCATGTCGACTTGTAAATATCGTGGCTAGATCGTAGACTTTGCCAGATCATGAAATGACTAGCCACCTCATTGAGTAGCTCCGAAAAAACTCTGGGTTAGATAGGTTACTCTCTTTTCCCTTCTCTTATCGCGTGGCACAGTCTAACCGTGGTATCCACAAGCTATAGACGGCGGTTGCCTGGTGTTGCACTTAGCATCACCCGCGGTCACGTGTAGGGCATTTAGATTTACACATACGGACGCGTGCGACGCGACCATCATACACATCTAGAAATCAGATGTGCAGGTTTTCTCAGTTTTCCTTCACAGTTAAAGCAGTCGGTATGAAAATGCACGTAAGTTTCGAAAAAAATCATCGGTACATTGGCCAGGGTTTGAACCCGAGACCTCGTCTGGTCGGAGTCACTACCCCCGGAACCACCGACGCTTTAGGTGTTGCACTGTAAAGTTGACTCTGTTCTGTCGGAGCTGTCGACGATATGGCTAGTCATTTCCTATAATCTGGCCACGACATAGATATCGCATCACACACAACTTGTATCACCTTGTACAAGCGAATAATACACAACACTGTTGCTTGTGCTCGCTAGATTCCCCCGGGCTTTTGCTGAAGTAATTACCAATTTAATTTGAACTCCTACCGCTTAAAATATACCCCAATATAAAATCTAAGCGCATCTTCCACGTCAACATTCATACTCCCCCCTTCTGGCCGAGCCACACAAACAGACAGACAAACCGCAAGCCCTCCTTCTGAGGAAGTCTTGTAAAAATATGCATATGAAATGCCCACACGTATTTTATTAGACAATTTATGTATGTTGTAGCCAAATAGTATAATTAGCCGTAATTTGTAAACTAGGTACAATAAAAACCGAGTCGGATGGACAGATGTTAGATGTCAAGTTAAATGGGTGCTACCCAACGACATTCTATACATGGACTTTGCATCAGCGCGCTGTAGACGGCACAGCAGAAGTGTGCTCAAATACGATGTGCGCACACTTTTTACCTTAGTCGTGTTTTGAGCGCAAAGCAGTAAGGATGCCGAAGTGCGTCGTGAATAAGTGTCGAAATAACACTCGAACGACCCTAAAAAAAGATAGTGTGACCTACCACCGGTAAGTTAATTTTATTTATAAAAGATAACACGCGAAAATGTGTAAAAAAAGTAGAAAAGCACTGAAATTTCAATAAATATCGTAAATTATTAAGGAGTATTCCTTTTCTTTTCTTTCATGCGCGCCAGAAATAGACATGCGTCAGTACGCGACAAGAACATAGTCATAAAACAAAAGAGTGGAGTCGCTTTTGTTTAAATGTTTTAAGTGTAAAATCCATACTGCCGAATCGGAAGATAATATTTTTCGGGTGTATGTATAAATGTTATTAATTATGTATGTGTTATGTATGAAGATCATTTTCATTATTAACGACCTTTTATATGATTAACCCAAAACGTAAACAAACTTACTATGGAACTGACACATGTCAATGTCATCTGCATACTACGTTTGTTTACCTTTAGTTTTTATTTTGATTGGAATGAAGTATAGTCGTTTTCTTTGTTTAATTGAGAGATACATAGTATCTGGAGTCGTCTTAAAATTATATATTTATCTGTATAAAACTGTTTGTATCAAAATACAAAACAAAATCTGGATAACAACATGTCAAGTTATATATCTGCAAATTTAAATCATATACATTTTAGTTATAGCTCCGTGTCCTATTTTTACAACACGGGAAGGCACACATTGTTATCCATTTAAAAATCACATTATACAGGGTGTTAAAAAAATGCGTTTGAAATTTTAAGGGGTTACTCAGAATCAAGTATAGAATCCAGGAAAAATATTGAAAAAATTCGCTCTTCAATTTTTTTGCAGTTTTTCATACAAATTCTCGATTCACTATTTAGATTTAGTATGAGAATCTGAAAAAAATAATTGAAGAGCGGATTTTTTCAATATTTTTCCTGGGTTCTGTACTTGATTCTGAGTAACCCCTTAAAATTTCAAACGCACTTTTTTTAACATCCTGTATATAAGGTGCTACTTTATTAGTGCCCGATATTTTAGCCAGTGCTTCTACTTCTTATTCTGATCAACTTTTCCCAAGGAATCCATAGTCAAATCGCAAAAAAATTTTTGGACTCTTCATGCACATCGATCAGCCAAGCGGCCAAATTAGTATGAGGAGTCCAACATTTTTTTTTTGCGATTTGACTATGAGTTCCTTGGGGAAAGTTGATCAGAATCAGGAGTTGAAGCACTGACTAAAATATCGGGTACTAATAAAGTAGCACCTTATATATCTAGAATTCTAATTAAGTCAATTGTACTATATTTCAGAAAACATTACGAATGGCAGTATTTGAAACACTAGTTTAGGATGCCCAATACAAAAAAATATAATTCAAATGCTACTCCACGCTTCTTATGTTCCCAAGAGTCACGCGTTCGGCTTGCGAGATGACGTAATATGAAATAGCAATTCACGCGCTCCATTTGTAAGAAAGAGATAGGCTGTGTTTCGTTTGTTTCTACGACGTTTACTATTGATGTATAGCTACGTATAGTGTCCTTGTGCCGCGCTACGATGCCGCGTTGCTTTAGCGTGCAATATCCTTAGTAAAATATCATTGGTGCTACCGGAAGAAACCGACTCGGTTTTATTCGTACTTTTTTAAGCAGTAGCCTACAAAGCGGTTAGCCCTTTTGACAAACGGCTAATTCTACAATTTGGCTTCGACGTGTACGTTTTTTTTTCAATATTTCAAAAACAGGACAATTATCAATTAATTTTGTAACATACCGTCGTCGTCGCCCCAGTAAAAATTAGTTCGTTTCCAACCAAGATTCAAATTTAGTTTCTTTAACAACAACACCTTACGAGTAAAGTTTAACTTACCAATGATGTAAACCTATGACTACGGTACGAAGTAAAATAACAAAAACATATTTTTAAACAAACAAAGACTATTTTTCAGGACGAAGCCTTCAACGTAAACAGAGCGTCCCTTAAGTTCCGTCGTCCGCGGCGGCCGGCCAGGCCGGGGGGGCCGGGGGGGCCGGGGACCCCGCGCGGGGCAGGGGGGCCGGGGCGGGCCGCGCGGGGGGTGGGCGCTAGATGCAGGTGGTCTTCAGGTGCATGGACAGCAGCCCCTTGGCCACGAAGCCGCGCCCGCACAGGCTGCAGATGTAGGGCCGCGCGCCCGAGTGGTACCTGCCAAACACGACTCATGATTCGGGGACGATCGCTTACGCAGGTTAACGCGTGTTAATACGTTATAATTTTAGACAGTAAATCGTTTGCAACCGATATCGTCCCCACTGCAGGGGCACGGGTCTCTTCCCATACCTCGGTAAGGTTAGGCCATGCTCCACACACGGGGGCTAAATCCGGATTGGTGGAGATTGTGGGGCCTGTGTCAGATATTTTCGAGCCACCTATAAGGCCTTCGACATGGCTTGACGAGTACCGTCTACTGAAGGCTGAACGCCTGGCCGCAGTGCGAGTACACGCGCGGCTGTCATACTCAGACTTCGACTGACTCGGTGGCTCAGTGGTTGGCGATTCTGACTACTGATCCGAGAGTCGTGGGTTCGATCCCCACCTAGGGCAAAATTTTTGTGATGAGCAGATGTGTTTGCTCTGTGTCTGGGTGTATTATATCTATATATGTATGTATTTAAATGTATGTATATAAAGGCTATGAATGTGCTCATGATAACAAACAACTTTCCGTAAGGAAGCCATAGTCAAATCGCAAAAAAAATTGTGGTCCCTCCATACAAATCGATCAACTGACCGGCTAGATTAGTATAAAGAGTCCAAAATTTTTTTTCGATTCGAATTAGTCTCTGGTTCTCATAGTACAGGGAATCCTAGTTTGGGGCCAGATGACCGTGTGTGATTTGTCCCAGATATTATTTATTATTAACTCACCGCTCGTGGATGACGAGCGTGGAGCGCTGGCTGAAGGCCTTGCCGCAGTGCGAGCACACGTGCGGCTTCTCGCCGGAGTGCACGCGCTCGTGTAACGTCAGGTTGCACTTCTTCACGAACCCCTTGCCGCACGTCCTGCCGGGAGTTAACACAACATTAGTCACCCACAGAATAAGAACATACGTTGCAAGTCTACGTGTATGTGCGCTCGAGTGATTTGTGTATGTGTGTGTGTGTGTCAGTGTGCGTGTGCGTGTGCGTGTGCGTGTGCGTGCGCGTGCGTGTACGAGAGCGCTCACTTGCACACGTTGGGCTTGTAGCCGGTGTGGATGCGGATGTGGAACTTGAGGTGCTCGCGCGAGGAGAGCGCCTTGCCGCACACGTTGCACAGGAAGTCGCGCGCGCCCGAGTGCGCCGCCAGGTGGCGCCGCAGCGAGTTGAGGTGCGCGAACTGGCGCGCGCACACCGCGCAGCGCAGCGCCAGCGCGCGCCCCGCCGCCTGCGCCGACACCGCCAAATAATAACCGCATTACGTGCTTATTTTACTCAAACGTAAACTGATTTTGGGTTCCGTACCTCGAAAGGAAAAAAGGAACCCTTCTAGGATCCCTTTGTTGTCCGTCCGTCTGTCTGTCCGTTTGTCCGTCTGTCCGTCTGTCTGTCTGTCGAGACCCTTTTTCTCAGGAACGTGTAGACGTATCAAATTAAAATGTATATCAAACGGGTACTCGGGCCTGCATTCCCTTGAAGCTATGAAAAAATCAAAATTCTATACCGACGCAATCGAGAGATACGGCCGCTCGTGCCGCATATTTGGACACTCGCTTGGGAATCAAAACCTTTAGGGTACTTCCCGTATACCTAGAATCACGTTTGGCAGGAAGCAATGTCTTGTAGCACAAGTAAAGAACAAAGTCCGAAAACCAAAAATTTTTACTACATCACAATTTTTTTGTGATGTAACTAAAAGGAGTATGAAGATTTTTGTATGGAGCCTGGCCCACTGACAGGCCGCCATTTTCTTTTTTTTTTTTCAAAATCGCGGCGCACGATGAAACTATAGCTTTCACTTAGTTTACCATGTTTATCCTTATACTTCATTCCAATCAAAAAAAGCAAAAGCTAAACAAACATAGTATGCAGATGACATTGACATGTGTCAGTTCCATAGTAAGTTTGTTTACGTTTTGCTTTTTTTGATTGGAATGAACCATATGTTATGATCCTTATGATTGACCCTCGGTTAATGCCATAAAAGTACAGGTGTTATTTTTTCGTATTTTAGCCGGTTCGATTCCTGGGTGTGTCTCAAGGGTATTTTCAAAAATCTTTCAATATAGTTTTGCTTCTTTTTAAAAATAAAGCAATGTTTCCTTTGAGTAAAATTTGCTATCCCCAGTATTTAGAGTACTTTCCCTCCAGGTGGCGTTCCAACATTCTGCCCTGTATATATCGACAGGGGACACTCATACAAACAAAAAATTACTAAGGTCCACATGTCGTAAAAGGTCACGTTACTGAGTTACTTGCAGTAAAAGATTGTAAACAAAAACTTCATTATAGTCATACAAAAAGTTTTCTTTGCACTATATTGCATGCAAATAGTAATTCTTGATTAATAAAACTTAAGAAGCAGTCGTGGCTAAGTGTGTATTGCGTGATCGCGACGATCACGCAGGTTAACTGACCATAAACATGGTCCCAATCTGGACGCGTTTAAATATTATTGGTATTTATATCCATTAGCGCCGGCTGTTATCACTAGATGTCCGGATATTCTAAGCGGCTTGCAAACATTTCATACTGTTTATAAAAAAATCATACTTGTATTATGTTGTTGTCAGGATAAAAATTACAGTCACAAAAGTAATTAGAAAGCTTTCTTATCTATAAAATCATAACTTTTATTTAAAAATCAAAATATTATTTATCAAAATATTAGATATCACTGGAACAATTTTCGTAGGAAAGCGAAGCTCCTACCACTTGGAACTCGTATACCCAACATTTGGCGAAGTACTTGGGCGAGAGAGAAATTCGGGCCCAAAAAAACTCCCTCCAACAGATTTTATCAATAAAAGCCTTACATTCTACGATTATGTACATACTCTGTGAAAAAGTCTGATCATATTTATATGAAGTTGCATACCATTATAAGAGAGGATCGACAAAATACTCAGGTACGTACTATTATGAATGACTAGACAAACACCAATGACAAGAGTAGGCCAGTTCACACGGACAGCACCCGATCACGAGTATAACGCGAGAGTCAGCCATTGCTCCCCTCAACCATATTTGAGTTAAAAACAAAGTACTTGAGTATTCTTAATAAAGGCCAATGTCTTGAATTAAGATGGCATAGGTTTTTAAATAAATAAATACCTAAATACATGCATACTATGCCTGTGATGTGGTCTTAGAATAGCACCCCCCAACTCTTCCCGTGGGTGTCGTAAAAGGCTACTAAGAGATCTATAAACCGGAGGATGGGCAGCAGCGTCTTTCCACGTACCATGGCGGCTCACGCTTCACTGCGATCGCCAACCCGCACGCCAAGCGTGGCAATTACGGCAACTCACCCCCAAATATGGATAGAAACCCTAAAAAACGGTCTCTAGTCCCCGGCAACCCCGCTATTCCTGACTCCGGTAGCGGCACGGTAACGGCGGGGCATGGGGTGCGAAGAATCTCCGGTAAAGGCCAGGCTACCAAAAACGAAGACCTTGCAACCTACTTCCAGCCTCCCGAACAAGCAGGTTTCCGAAAAGGCTTCAGTACCTAGACCACATACATACGCTGCGGCAGATTATATCGAAGACCGAAGAGTATAATCGGCCACTACGTTAGGCATTTGTGGCCTATGCGAAAGCTTTTGATTCGAACGAGACCTGGGCTGTGTTAGTCTTTCCAACGGTGCCAAATCGATTATCGATACATCGAAGTGTTGAAGTGTTTGTATGAAACGCCACCATATCGGTCTACCTCCAGGATCAGAATTCGAAACCTATCTGGCCGCAGCGTGGGGTGAGACAGGGAGACGTTGTATCTCCGAAACTGTTCACTGCTGCACTGGAAGACGTTTTCAAGCTACTGGACTGGAAAGGACTCAGCATTAACATAAATGGCAAGTACATCACTCACCTTTGATTTGCTGACGATATTGTGATCATGGCTGAGGCCTTGGAGGATCTAGGTGTAATGATCGATGGACTAGTCTCCAAACAAGTGGGCCTTAAAATGAACACGGATAAGACGAAAATCGTGTCAGACGTCCGTGTTACACCCACTCCTTTTGAAGATTGGAGACTCTACACTCGAAGTTGTTGACGAATATGTTTATTTGAGACAAACAGTCCAGTTAGGTAGGTCCAACTTTGAGAAAAAGATCAATCGTCGAATCCAACTCGGCTGGGCAGCGTTCGGGAAGCTCCGCAATATCTTCACGTCCAAAATACCGCAGTGTCAAGTTGACAAGTGTGTGTTGCCAGTGATGACATATGGATCCGAGACATGGTCGCTTACTATGGGCCTCATAAGAAGGCTCAAAGTCACCCAAAGGGCGATGGAGCGTGCTATGATTGGTGTTTCCCTACGTGATCGAATAAAAAATGAGGAGATACGTAGGAGAACTAAAGTTACCGACATAGCTCTCAGAATCGCTAGACTTCAGTGGCAGTGGGCAGGGCACATAGCTCGTAGAGTTCTTGAGTGGCGACCGCGCACTGGGAGTCGCAGTGTGGGCAAGCCTCTTACTCGGTGGACAGACGACCTGGTGAAGGTTGCGGGAAGCCGCGGGATGCGAGCCGCACAGGACTGGTCGGTGTGGAAATCCTTGGGGGAGACCTTTGTCAATCGGTGGACGTGTTTCGGCTGATAGAGAAAATATGCTTATTACAATATACAGATTTTAGCTATTCCTGCACTGTAAAATGCATACAGAGTACAGCAGATATTTTGCATGGTTTTCACTTTGATATTTTCCTACAAATAACTCTGAAATGTGACGATTTAGAACAAGGACAATTTTACGCCATTGGTACACTACCAATAGCATAACGTATCTTGCAAAGCACAAAAACGCTTCAGATAAATGCCACTTACATTCAAACTCATCCAGGTTAGGACCATGTCTATGGTCAGTTAACCTGCGTAATCGTCGCGATCACGCAATGCGCACTTAGCCACGACTGTTTCTTAAGTTTTATCAACCAAGAATTACTATTTGCATGCAATATAGATCAAAGAAAACTTTTAGCATGACTGTGATCACGTTTTTGTTTACAATCTTTTACTATAAATAACTCAGTAACGTGACGTTTTAGGATACATGGACCTTAGTAATTTTTTGTGTGTATGAGTGTCCCCTATGGATATATACAGGTTTTATTGTGCGCCGCGATTTTGAAAAATAATCAAAATGGCAGCTCGATCAGTGGGCCAAGATCTTCAACCTTTTTTGGTTTTCGGACCTTTTTCCTTTACTTGTGCTATAAAGCATTGCTTGTGAATTTATACGGAACCCTCGGTGTGCGAGTCCGACTCGCACTAGGCCGGTTTTTTATTTACGTAGATGCTTTCCACATTCTATACCCTAGCTATTCTTAATTCAGTGTTTTTAGTTAAGTAGGTTACAAAGTTAAAGATGCGGAACTTGAACATATTTTTTTTTACTGGAACATTACCTCATTTAAGAAAGGTACCAAAGAGACAAAGACTTTATCTCTTGCCCCTTTCTTTATACAGAAAATCTCACTAGGATAACCGTTCTGGAAAAACCAGAAACAAAAATCAAAACACTCTTGAAAATCTAAACTGATTAGATAAGAGCAAAAACTAGTTGCTCGATCACAACAGATTGGGATGAAATACACACAGATTGTTTATAACCTGGATTAATATACATAGGACACTTTCATCCCAGTAAATGACAATTCGGACGTCCACGCGGACGACATCGCGAGCAAAAGCTAATTATATTTGCAGTATAACAGAAAAAAAATAACAATCATTCCCCACTGTCAGTTTGACAAATGTCGTCTTGACAGATATCATCTTTAACAGCTCCCAGTGTTTCATAGCTACTCTCTGACAGCAGCCGTCTTGTACCTTCCCGTTGCCGTCTGACGCAGCGCTGCCGGGCAACAGGCAGAGTGACCGACCTCGGGGTGCGCGGTGGTGCGGTGCGCCAGTAGGCAGCGCATGTACACTGCACCGGCGGGGCACAGTCGCACACGCAGCGCTGCCGGGCAACAGGCAGAGTGACCGACCTCGGGGTGCGCGGTGGTGCGGTGCGCCAGTAGGCAGCGCATGTACACTGCACCGGCGGGGCACAGTCGCACACGCAGCGCTGCCGGGCAACAGGCAGAGTGACCGACCTCGGGGTGCGCGGTGGTGCGGTGCGCCAGTAGGCAGCGCATGTACACTGCACCGGCGGGGCACAGTCGCACACGCAGCGCTGCCGGGCAACAGGCAGAGTGACCGACCTCGGGGTGCGCGGTGGTGCGGTGCGCCAGTAGGCAGCGCATGTACACTGCACCGGCGGGGCACAGTCGCACACGCAGCGCTGCCGGGCAACAGGCAGAGTGACCGACCTCGGGGTGCGCGGTGGTGCGGTGCGCCAGTAGGCAGCGCATGTACACTGCACCGGCGGGGCACAGTCGCACACGCAGCGCTGCCGGGCAACAGGCAGAGTGACCGACCTCGGGGTGCGCGGTGGTGCGGTGCGCCAGTAGGCAGCGCATGTACACTGCACCGGCGGGGCACAGTCGCACACGCAGCGCTGCCGGGCAACAGGCAGAGTGACCGACCTCGGGGTGCGCGGTGGTGCGGTGCGCCAGTAGGCAGCGCATGTACACTGCACCGGCGGGGCACAGTCGCACACGCAGCGCTGCCGGGCAACAGGCAGAGTGACCGACCTCGGGGTGCGCGGTGGTGCGGTGCGCCAGTAGGCAGCGCATGTACACTGCACCGGCGGGGCACAGTCGCACACGCAGCGCTGCCGGGCAACAGGCAGAGTGACCGACCTCGGGGTGCGCGGTGGTGCGGTGCGCCAGTAGGCAGCGCATGTACACTGCACCGGCGGGGCACAGTCGCACACGCAGCGCTGCCGGGCAACAGGCAGAGTGACCGACCTCGGGGTGCGCGGTGGTGCGGTGCGCCAGTAGGCAGCGCATGTACACTGCACCGGCGGGGCACAGTCGCACACGCAGCGCTGCCGGGCAACAGGCAGAGTGACCGACCTCGGGGTGCGCGGTGGTGCGGTGCGCCAGTAGGCAGCGCATGTACACTGCACCGGCGGGGCACAGTCGCACACGCAGCGCTGCCGGGCAACAGGCAGAGTGACCGACCTCGGGGTGCGCGGTGGTGCGGTGCGCCAGTAGGCAGCGCATGTACACTGCACCGGCGGGGCACAGTCGCACACGCAGCGCTGCCGGGCAACAGGCAGAGTGACCGACCTCGGGGTGCGCGGTGGTGCGGTGCGCCAGTAGGCAGCGCATGTACACTGCACCGGCGGGGCACAGTCGCACACGCAGCGCTGCCGGGCAACAGGCAGAGTGACCGACCTCGGGGTGCGCGGTGGTGCGGTGCGCCAGTAGGCAGCGCATGTACACTGCACCGGCGGGGCACAGTCGCACACGCAGCGCTGCCGGGCAACAGGCAGAGTGACCGACCTCGGGGTGCGCGGTGGTGCGGTGCGCCAGTAGGCAGCGCATGTACACTGCACCGGCGGGGCACAGTCGCACACGCAGCGCTGCCGGGCAACAGGCAGAGTGACCGACCTCGGGGTGCGCGGTGGTGCGGTGCGCCAGTAGGCAGCGCATGTACACTGCACCGGCGGGGCACAGTCGCACACGCAGCGCTGCCGGGCAACAGGCAGAGTGACCGACCTCGGGGTGCGCGGTGGTGCGGTGCGCCAGTAGGCAGCGCATGTACACTGCACCGGCGGGGCACAGTCGCACACGCAGCGCTGCCGGGCAACAGGCAGAGTGACCGACCTCGGGGTGCGCGGTGGTGCGGTGCGCCAGTAGGCAGCGCATGTACACTGCACCGGCGGGGCACAGTCGCACACGCAGCGCTGCCGGGCAACAGGCAGAGTGACCGACCTCGGGGTGCGCGGTGGTGCGGTGCGCCAGTAGGCAGCGCATGTACACTGCACCGGCGGGGCACAGTCGCACACGCAGCGCTGCCGGGCAACAGGCAGAGTGACCGACCTCGGGGTGCGCGGTGGTGCGGTGCGCCAGTAGGAAGCGCATGTAGACGAAGCCGGCGGGGCACAGGTCACACACGTAGCGCTTGCCGAGCCGCTCCTCCTCGCCCTCCGTGCCCTCGCCCAGCTTGTGCGTCAGCCCTGGGCCAGATACAAACACCGACCGTTATTTAGGAGACTTTATTGAAAACAAGCAAGAATTAATTTAAACAGTGAAAACAGTTAAAAAAACAGCGAGGTTCTATGGCAGCTATACGATAATATGTCGGGCGTTTCAAGATTTACCCAACTGACAATATTTAGATAAAAACTTTAAAACTTTATTAAAAAACTACGGATATTAATATAGGTACGATGAAAACTAAACGAAGAGATATTAAATAGTTAATTATGACAGGAAGTTAAAACAGAAGATGATTGTAGCCCTGAAAAGGCACCGACTCAGCATATTGTTGGAATGTGAATTTTTATCCACATTTCAAACTGAGTCCCAGTTTTATAAGTTAGTTAATTATTAATTTTTCCCACATACACATTTTAATATGTTATGCTTATTTGTATTTTTAATTGCATTTT
Source organism: Coleophora deauratella (assembly GCA_958295455.1). Lineage (NCBI taxonomy): Eukaryota > Metazoa > Arthropoda > Insecta > Lepidoptera > Coleophoridae > Coleophora > Coleophora deauratella. The sequence continues at coordinate 10,918,741 of OY282413.1, read as the reverse complement.
TTTGTTGTTTTACATTTATTTATGATGCCAGAAATAAAGATTGTCTATGTCTAAGTGTTTTATGTAGAAAATGTAACGCTGGTACTGTCGTCTGTACTTTGCGATAGTACGGTTGTACTGTGTAACGCGATCAGAAGAGGAACGGCGGCGGGTACCGTGCTTGAGGATCTGGTGGCGGTCGCGGAAGGCCTTCTCGCACAGCGCGCAGCGGTAGGGCAGGTGGTCGCGCTCCCAGTGCCGCGCCCAGTGCGCCGCCCACGCGCCGCGCTCCAGCCGCTGCCGCACCGCACCGCGTCAGAACGAATCGCATAAAAATATGTTTTACAGAGTCATATTTTAAGTCTATCGTTAGCGCCACACGATAAGAAAATATCGACACCTCATCACATACCCTCAGGGTCGTATTGGCTTTGGTATTTACCTTTGTAATTTATCCATTTGAATGCAATAAAGAAATTGAAATTTAATATCTCTTTTAAATATGTATAGGAAAACTTGTCGTGCCGTGTCGTACCTTCTGGCAGCGCGGGCACTTGACGGGCTCGGCGTCGGGCGGCGGCGGCGGCGCGGGCCGGCGCGCGGGCGCCGCCTGCGACCCGTGCTCCCTGCAGGCACACGCACACGCCACGCCACACGTTACACGTTACCTCGCTATTGTTGTTCTAAATTAATTATTAAACTGATACTCATATCACGATGGAAGTAGACGCTGGACCATTTCTATTGCTAAATGTATCTGCTATCGTTTAGTTTAATCTGATCGAGTGTGCATGGCTGTTCGAGCAAAAGTGTGATGGGAAAGCTTTCCAGAAGTAAAAGCAGAACTGTACGAGATGTGCTTTTCCCGTTTGAATTATCCCTAGTAGTCGCAGGTTCCATTCATTACGACCACTTTAAAAAATCGATATAGGTACAACAAAGACACTAACTGATTCATTTGGAAAACTAAAATAATGAGGAATTACATGGCTGAAAAAAGAATTACAGATATAAATTCACTAAAAAGCTCTCCTGCAATTACTTGCTTAAATCTTACTTCCTTTGTTGAAATAATTCTATTAATGTCACATTCATAATGTCATAATAACTGCTAATTTTAGGCTGCGTTCCAATACCAAAGATTTCACTCGGGTGATGCGAATTTTACCCTAAATCCAATAGGGAGTTTTCAGATGACGTATGTCACACCGTTCATAAGTGTCTCAATAGATGGCGCTTCTAAACTTTGGAAATATATTTTTAATAACAGCGTAGAAATTACGGTAGCAAAATAGATTTAGTATGGTTAAAAATATATAAAAAAACACCTGAACATAGATTCTTATTAATTGAATTAAAAGAAACAATAAATTTCCAACTTGGTCAAGTATGGATAACCTGGGTGCGTTCTGGTTCCTCTGTTATATGTAATTTCTTCTTCCGAACTAAAAATAAATTGATTTTAATAGATTCTTATGATTAGAATGCAATTTATAACTCGGTATCATGTTAGAATTCTTTTAAGAAATACAAATACAATACTGATAAGAATTGTGCATCAAAAATTATGAAAAGTATTTTTTGGATCAAACTGCAAAAAAATATTCAATGAAAAGTAATCTTCGAAATCTAATCATCATTATTAGGATATTAGTCGATTATATCAGTCAGTTTTGACGATTTTTAAGAGATTTTCTTTTTTCCAATGTTGATCAGCGCCATCTAGTTGAGTTTAGAGAAACGCGTGGAAAATTCCCTAATCAGAGTGAAACCGAGGGTAACCGAATGATCACCTGACAGTTCTCCGTCGGGATTTTGGAAAGTTTTCACGAATGTGATTTTCTGACAAGTGCGATTTTTGACGCTGTTTGATTACCATTAAATTTCGCCTGAGTTTATTCGGCGGGAAGTTCGTAGTCAATGTCAAACAGACTAAGACAAAAAACATTTTATCTTCGGTATTGTTTTGAAATACTATTGCTTGTATCTGCTAAGGTATTAAAGCCATGATTAAGACAGAACACTACCAAAAAAAGCTAGAAACCTTTTTGAATTATTTTCGATGACATTTGTTACCCTTTCACTCTGGTATCACTCGCGAGCTTTCCAAAATCATATTTTTTTCTCTTTCTCAAAATAGTTACATCTCGTTCATTTCTCCGAGTTAAATTCTACATCACCCTACCTTGGTTTTGGAACGACTTCTTAGTTAGAACAATAAATTGTGTTTTTGACAGATTTTAAGCAATTTCAGTTAACTTCTGCAAATTAATGTAACTTGATTCTGGACTGTAAATGTGATCTGTGTGATCTAATTCAGTATAAAAATCTATTTAGTTTACATTTTCTGATTGTGATGTTGTGTTTTTACAGTTCTTTTTTACAATATGTAATTCAAAGTTGCACTGCACATACTTGTAATGCTGCAGCATCTCGGAGCGGCTGTAGCACTGCACGAAGCAGATGCAGCAATGGTACTCAACGGGCTCGGTCTTGACGCGCTTGGTGTCGAAGCCCAGGTCGGGCCACAGCTCCGGCTTGACGTCGGCGCTGGCCGCGGGGTCCATGACCACCGCGCCCTCCGGCAGCGCGCGCATCAACACCTCCCATTCTGACTTCACCTTCCTCTTCTTCTTCTGAACTTTACCGTTCATAGCCTTCTTACCCTTCTTCTTTTTTTGAAAGTTGATCAGAGATATATTATCGTTGTCACTGTCATCGGAGTGTGGCATGTTGAAACCGTTGTCGGGTAAGAAGAAGTCTTCCATTTTGACTACAGGAGAATGGCTCTTGGGCTCCTCTTTAATTTTGACAGTTTTATATAGAGGCACATCAATGTTGATTTCATTAATGGGCCCCGCTTCGTTGGAAGAATCCTGAGTGTCCGTTTGTGTGGCTCGGTCACTAGTGGGGGGCCGCGGTGGTGCTGTGGGTTGCTCATTGCTTTGTGTTGGTGGTGTGTCTGCATGCACTGAACCAGGAGCCCCGTAGCTACTGTGAGAGGGCTCCCCATCAGGCTCGGGGTTTGGCTCCACTTTATGCACCACATTGGGCTCCAGCGGCATAGTGCCCAATGGGAGGGGGAGGGGGGAGAGGTCATTCTTGATGAGAGTGAGGTCTATGGACTCCTCAATATCCACTGCAGTCGATATAAGGGCAGCTCGCAATCTGTAATCATAAATGTAAAGAATCAAACAAATGGTATTCAATTCTTATATGCTAGCACCCTATGAGCTGATGTTTATCATTATACAGAGTGTTGTTTTGGTCGACAACGGCCATCTAAGGGATGAAAGTACAAAAAATACTTGTTCTGAATATACCTATAATATTTTTTTAATAAATTGATTCTACTGAAAAAATGACATAATTTGTATGTCATTTTTTCAGTAGAATCAATTTATTAAAAATATTTCCCAAAATTATCAAAACGCATGTTCGAGCAGTCAGTCAATGACGGCCGGCTTATTCACGTATTTTCCTACAAAAAGGTCAATGACACTTACATAAACATGGCTGTCGGAACTCAGGAGAAGTATTCCAAGAACTTTTCGGCATCAGTATCATGTATACTATCACCCCTGAAAAGCTCGTTGTCGACCAAAACAACATACATTTTACTTGTGTTTATTATTTACTAACTGATAGCAATTCCAAAGCAAATAATACATTAACTCCCTACATCTAATTCAGTCTCGCATTTCCATAAATAAATATACCCTCTGACCGAGGTTTTATCAAATCTTAATTAAGTACCTATATAATATGAAGAGAAATTCAAGGTTGGGGTACACTTAGCAGCCCTCTTGACTGCACTAAAAACTTGATAGGTGCCACTGACCAGTTATCTTAAATAACGTAGTACTTTATTATTTGTATGTTCTCTCAGTTTCAAGTACCAAGGTCGCAGAGGGTACCAGGAGATCGCGACTTGCCTGTTTTGCACCTCGATGGTCTCGTTGCAGAACTGGTAGAAGTCGTTGACGCGGCAGCTGCACTTGTCACAGATCTTCTGCGGCAGCCGGTCGTTCTTGAACACCTGCATCACAGCTTTACTTAGTCACACACTCCTTCAGTAAAACGCAACTTTAACCACTCATACGAGTTACCTTGATCGGCAGGTACAGCGACATTTTGAGGTACAACGCATTCTCTTCGTCGAATATATGATTGTTCACGAAATTCGTTGAGCAGCATAGTCGACAAATCTCGTCCATTATTTGTAAAAATCTAAATAAATATCCGCTTTGCTTCGATGTTTACTCCATTGAAGTGAAGAAAGTGACAGCTCGGTCGGCCAACCATTTGTCAAAACACCGAAGTCAGTGTTGCCACCTTATAAAAGGGTACCATGAAAGACCCACAGTTCTCTACTAATCTATAGCTCCCCCATCCCCACCGCACGCCGACGTTATAGATTTCGGTTGGTGGGCGGAAACGGGTGAAACAGGGAGTTGCGTCAAACTTTTGATTAATGAACACAGTTTTGGTAAAGTTGAACTTGCCTAATTCTTTCAAATATTTTTTCAAAAGTTCAAATATAAACATTAAACTTTTGTTTTGAGTGCGCATGTTGCGTATCGGGTCAGATCACGCCAGTTTAAACATGGTACAAAGGAAGGTAGGGCCCGTTAACTAAGGCTTCTACTTTAACGGCTCCTAACCTACACATATATTTTGTTACACCACGTTACACCATATTATATTTTTATGTTTTATCTCCGTAACGCCATTATAACAAAATACTAAAATTTTTGTAGTCTATCTCATACTTGATAGACTCGTTGGCTAAGTGGTTAGCGATCCTCTTATCCGAGAGTCGTGGGTTCGATCCCCACACAGGGCAAACTTTTCTGTGATGAGCAGAATAGTTTGCTCTGAGTCTGGGTGTATTATATCTATATACAGGTGTAACAGAAAAGTGTGATAATACTTCAAGGTTGGCTTTTACCCATCAAACTGAACAACTTTTGTTCTACAACTTTGTTAAAATCGCAAAGAAATTTTCGGATTTTTCATACAAACTTGGTTCGCCAGCTGATCGATTTGTATGAAAAGTCCAAAAAAAAATTTGCAATTTGAACAAAGTTGTAGAACAAAAATTGTTCAGTTTGATGGGTAACAGACAACCTTGAAGTATTATTACACGTTTCTGTTACACCCTGTATATATGTATATGTATTTAAAAGTATATGTGTATGTATATCAGTCTCTGGTTCCCAAGATACAGGAAATCCTAGTTTGGGGCCAAATGACCGTGTGTGATTTGTCTCAGATCCTCTTCCTCTATTATTTTGCAAAATAGAATACACAGACAAACCGGTGTAATTAGGTCCTAGTCCCAGGCGAGGGGTCAAAATTTTAAAAAGCATGAAAATAATTTGATCAGCTAGTACTAATCCTAAATGAGTAGGGTAACCAGGAAAATTCAAGGGAAAATAGTAAAATTATACATTTTTGTTTAAGACAAAAATCAATAAATTAATTCATATGAAAATTAGGTAGGTATAATAGAATAGACATAGTATACAGAGTTTTAAAAAAGTGCGTTTGAGATTTAAATGGGTTACTCAGAATCAAGTATAGAATACACAGGAAACATACTGAAAAAATTTGCTCTTCAAATTTTTTTTGAGATTCCCATAGTAAATCTGAATAGTCAATCAAGAATTTATATCGAATACTGAAAAAAAGTTGTAGATCGTGTTTTTTCAATATTATTTCTGTACTCTATATTTGATTCTGAGTAATCCCTTTAAATCTCAAACGGAATTTTTTAACAGCCTGTAGATTACTTGGCTGAACATCACTTTTATGGTTATAATTAATTTCATCTTGTTAAACTATGTTTTAGTCTAACTGATCTAAATTAAAAGTCATAAAAAAGTCGACTTTCATACACACTTTTATAATTTACTTGAAAATAAGTTACCAGTATGTAACTGAACCAAAGGTCTCGGGTTGAGATCCTGGCCAGTGCACCAATGAGTTTTTCGAAACTTACGTGCATTTTCATACCGACTGCTTTAACGGTGAAGGAAAACGTCGTGAGGAAACCTGCACATCTGATTTCTAGATGTGTATGATGGTCGCGTTGCACACGTCCGTAGGTGTAAATCTAAAAATTACCTACACGTGACCGCGGGTGAAGCTAAATGCACCAGGCAACCACCGCCTATACCTTGTGAATAGAACGGTTAAATTGTACCACATGATAAGAGAGAGAGAGAGAAGAGTATGTAATAAACTGTAAGTATAAAAGTAAGCATACAATTTATTATTGTTTAGTAGTAGATCGAGTGTATGATTTACTTTGAACTAAAAATAGAGTCTTCAATTCAGTCTTTGAATTAACTTTTGCTTTTCATTTTGTTTAATGATATAATATTGTAGTTACTACTATGACATTTAGTTTTAATTATTGGTTGAATTTACAACTTTTTATTTAATTAAAGTTGTATTTTGACAAGCACCTCACCATTGACAGAGCTTATAATCTGTATATATGTTATGAATTTGGGATGTGTTATAAATAAATCCTCATCAGTCTAATAATTTTATATATTTATAGTAAATTTATTATACACATTTAGAAATAAGGATTTATAAATTCTATAAATAGTATAAGTTATTTTTATTTCACTTATTTTTGATTTACAGATTTATCCATGCACTAGTCACTCGTCGTACACGCATTCTTCTAGATTACTGCATTAACATAAACAGAAAATCGTAAAAGCTTAATATCTGAAAAAGTACTTCTTAAAATTTTGAGTTTTGTTGTCATTTATGAGGAATAATGAGTTTGTATGAGAGGAATGAGAGTTGGAAGATGTAGGGTTTATTGGCACCATACGTACCTACATAGTTGTTTCATGTTTTGTATGTATTGGATATTATTACCTATACATATAAAACAATACCATGAACGGGCAATACACAGCTTAAACCATTGAAGATAGAAAGTGTAAAAAGGAACACTAAAAAAGGATTTTGAGCATCGTGGTTTATATGGAAAATTGAATTTCAAGGGTATACTACAATAATATCTGTTTATCCACGACTAGAAACTAATCTGACCCTCTGACCCCAATTCTCTGTGCTATGAGAAACTGAGACTGATATACATATTTCATATTTACGAGTTAAACTTCCATGTATGTCAGATACCTAAATAATGAACAGGGTGTACAAAAAAGTGTAGCCGTCCTTTAAAGTCCAGATCTACGCATAAAACTGAATAATTTCTTGTTCTGTGGATTCGGTGTTCTTGTAAAAATTAATCAATGATCGGCCTACTTTGTGTGGGAATTAAAAATCAAGCTGGTAATTCATAAAAGACTCAGTAAAATAATAACTAACATAATTGACAATTTTAGCACCCCGACAATACAATGTAAATAACTTGAAAACCACTGAACTGATTTTTTTGAATCACAGCTGAAAAACTACTTCTTTTTGATAGAACACTCGATCAAGTTAGCTTTCAAACAAAAAAAAACTAAATTGAAATCGGTCCATCGGTTTAGGAGCTACGATGCCAGAGACAGGCACATTGCATACGGACTGGGGAGTTAATAGAATAATCATTGTCACCAGCAGAGCCCTAGAATACCATAAAGTATTCCTAATCCTTTTTGTAACATCATGTATTCATATTAACATCATGTATTCATATATTGAATGTACTTAAAAGTCAGCATTACTTGAGAACTGAGTATTTTTCGCGCGACAGGCTGCGTGCGATAAAGGTGTCGACTACCACTTATCTTTTATCTTTATTGTGCGCTTTCAACAAATACTAAAGTCAAAAAAACAGAGATAAAGCCCGATGTAGGCGACATGATGCCATTTCACATTTCTTGCATTTGCATGGTTGATAGTTACGGTTGATAGTTATTTTTTAAGTATTCGATTTATTAACGAACTGGATCTTTTTGTCTTGTTTGATTTTGTACTTATGCAATGGAAAATAATAAATAAAATTCATGTAATTTATTGTGATTCCTGATATTTCAAAATAAACTGTGTTTCAAATTAGATATTTTCAAAGCATCAGTATTATTGAGAAACAATTCCTCAACATACAGTTATTAAAATAGGTAATCTAGATTTAAAACCAATGGTCATCGTTTTGTATCTTTTAAATCCAAGTATAACATAGGTAAAGTGGAGGAATCATTCTTCCAAAATTTATCAGTTTGTTGTGTGTGTACCTGTTAGTTTGATAAGGGAGTAGGAAAGTAGGTTTAGGTGTGGCATGTCACTGATACAAGTTTACTTTGATTTCACATTTTTAACGTCTTTAACTTTACTTTTACTTTACCGGGATATCACCTTCAGTCCTTGAGGGCGCAAACGTTATGCTTCAGTTGGCTGGGGCACATTACGAGTTGCGACACAACTGCCATTCTACCACCACCACTGCGCTGCTGCGGGACGTCACCTACACCCTATACATATCATAATTAATTACTTACATACAGACCTCTAAAATCGATTTCCTATTACTGTTAACAAAAAACTTCTGACGCATTGTTGTAAACTCAGTACAAGAATAAAGTCAACCGTGATAACAAAAAGTAAGCTCATTTCATTATCACTCCGTTACCTAAAGGATTACTTTAAGCACAGTTAAGTGTTTGACTGCAGATTCCGAAATTGACCTTTGAAAAGTTAAAATAGCCTTGAATGAAACATATGATAAACACAAGATGAAAATCGATAGGGAAAACTTTAGTAAACTTTGCAATACAGTATAACGAACAAGCCACATACGGCAGGCAGTGAACTCTGGCTTAACTTTAACCCACATAACAAAGTTCAATGTAAACACAATACGGGAGAAGTTTCCGAAGTTCCAGTTCACGGCCGCGAGGCGCCGAGACCGCCGCGCCGCCAGCGCCACCCGCCACCCCCACCCTCGCGCCACCGCACCGCCACCACCGCCGCCGACTTCAGCCATTGTACACTCGACTCGAGGGGCTGCCGGGACTTTCAGGGATTTCTCCAGATACCTATGTATGTACTCAAGTCGCCCAGCTGTAAGCAGACTTTATAACGGTAGGCAGAAATTCAACATCCCATTTCCTATAAGTTGCCCTTATGAAGTATTAAAATGTTAACAGAAGTAGATATGTAATTTAATAAAGTCACTTATCCTTAAATACGTAAACGTTTAAGAAAGCATACACACCTTGTGCCTTATCAAATGACACCGTTTGATATGTGCCTTCAGCTACCTTATCTATCATTTTGAAATTCTTCCACGTATCGCGCAGGTATCCTAATTTAGTACAGTCAGTAATACGAGTACTTAGTAATCTTAGTTAGTGTGAGGCTAGAAAATAAACTAATATTATAACTGAACCACAGGAAACTACTGTAATGAAAAATATTTATACACGTAAAGTTTAGCCTTAATGCTCATTTTATACAAAAATATAAAAATGTAGTAGAACATCGTAATTTATCTTTCGCCAAGGAGATATACCGTCATAAAGGTGTATCTCCACTGTAAACATGTAACTAGTGAACGTGCTGGAGTATTTGTGAGCAGATAGCGACGTAGCGGTGACGGCCCCGCACGGCCGCAGGGCTGCGCCCTCGGCCCGCGGCTACGGTGGCGCGGGCGCCGGCGGCGGCGTCACAGCAGCGGCAGGGCCTCCACGTTGTTCCAACTTATCGCTGGTACCTTGCCGATTGGTGGAGTGAAGTGTTTGCGCTAGTGATACGGCCCGCAGGAACCAATCGATTTCTAGTTCAGTTCAATCTTATCACAATCATGGTGGACATTGGTACCTCGTGTCATATCCCTGATATCATATCTAAAGATATCGTAAAAAGTATAAATAAGAGCCCATCGATCGATCGAGTCTCTATTGCAGTTTGATTTGTGATCACGACTGAAAGTGAAGTACAGACGGTGTTAAGTGCCTAGATCTCAAGACCTGGTCGTTCCCAACAAGCTCGTTCCTACTTCTTGCTGATTCAGGGTAACATTAGGAACAGGTGGTTGATAATCTGTACTCGTTCTAATTTTATCTTCAGTTAAGTCAAAAGTGCTATCTTTTTATAGGTAGGTTTGTGTCATGTGCGTCGGCCGTTTACGTGGCACAAATACACATTTCACCTGTAAATTTAAATTTTAAATTCTTATTGTTCTAAAGGTAGTAACAAATCAAACATACTTAGTGGAATTCAAACGTTTCTGTTACTGAGTTAGTGCCATCCATTACTCATTATTATAGCTAGTAATAATACAAATTACGGGGATTACGCAATAACATGTGGTGGGTCAATATCGCACATGTGTTAAATGTTAACGCGCTCCAAAATATTCCATGGGGACAAAGTTTGATTATTATCCTCAATATTGAAATTATTAACAAATAACGAATATGTTCACCACAGAGCGATGTAGGATCGTTGACGGTACAGGGAAAAGCAATACTCTTATCAGAGAACGTTAGCCGCACCTTTCCAGCAATGATAGCGTGCCGCGCCACTACATCGAGCGCACACTTGGCGCACACTCCGATTGTCACACTGAACATATACGCACAAGTATAATTTATACTAAATTATAATACTCTTGTTTCAGTTTTTTCGCAGCGGCGTGGCGCAAGATGACATGACTGTTCTGTTAGACTTCACGTCTGAGTTGGACAGGGGATCTTGACAGTTTATCTATACGCTGCCAGATCTATCTTTCCAGCTCATACGTAAGGTCACCCACCGCCACAGCCCCCCAGCGCAGCGCCAGCACGACAACGCCGTCCTACCACCAGCCAACTTGTGACTTCACCACATCAATGGAGCCAATTGGATTTTTGAACAGCACGTGAACCGACTGATCACTTTTCATTCAAAGGATGAAGTTTTCCATACGCTCGCTCCGCCGATCACTTGAACTGAAGAAAGAAAATGAATAAGGGCAAAGGACTAAGTGGAGGTGTGATCTCTTCACTTTTTATTTGTAAAGTGAGATTCAACTCCTCCAACTTAACCCTGAGTCGCTGTATCTGCGCACCGTCGAAGAAACCTGAATATTATTTTATAAGTTATCTTACTGATATTTAAATACCGTTTTTGTTTCGTGTTACAGGCACCTTTGTAAAATGAAAATAAAATTTTAATTGTAAAAAAAAACAGTTTATAATACTTACTTATTGCATACCAACATTGAGTATTATCCTTGAAAAACCTACTCTACATTTGCAGCTGCTAGATCCAATGAGTAAGTATCTATTTATTGAAGTACCTAGTATAAAGGAAATAATAAAGTCACTGAGTAGACTGGACTACAGTGTACTAGACGAAGCTTGCGTGTTCCAAATCAGATAATTCTACAAGTAGAGCACTTGTGAAGAGTCTGTCTCTTTCACACTTAAGATATTTACAATAGACTATCCTGGTTTCAGAGTAAATAATTACACGTTTTGGAGCACTAAATTAACAAATTTATTTCATTTATATTGCATAAACGTTGCATAAATAAAATATTTTATTACTTTATTGCACAAAAATTTAATTAATAACTTTTAATATACAAAAGGTAATTAACATGACTGCGTTATGGAGAGGGCGTCACTGTAGCGAGTACGCTGAAAGACCCAAAGTAGTGCGCATTACCGTGAAGTTAGTTGCGAATACAGAAAAAATCACAACAGAGAAAACAAAAAATGGGCAAAAAAATGTTGGTAACACCGGTGCGCTAAAAAAGCTTGCAAACTTCACGCACCTAACCTGCGCTGGACATCGACTCTTCCCTTATTTCTAAACTCTGGGAAAATGTATATTGATTTTTCAAAGAAAAGTGAACCGATGTAACAAAACACCATTCGCGGAGTGTTTATACGCGTACAGAAGTGCCGCGGTGATCGTGCAGTGTCGTCAAGATGGTGCGACAGTGTTTCTCGGCGAGCTCCGAGTGAGATCGGAGAGAGTGTTCCGTCGCTCGCCACGGGCCGGAGTCCGGCCGCCGCCAGGGCCTGGGCGCCATGGACGCCGCCGCCGAGCTGCGGGCGGCCAGGCCGTGAGTATCCTCCGCCGCCGTCCTCTATCCCGCGGGAGCTGCCCCGTCCGCGTTCCTTAGCCGCGGATTATTTTGGTCCTCGCTGCACATCCGCGGTTGCGAAACGAGTTCATTTCTCGCTCGCGCGGAGTGGACATTCTCTCGCTCTGCGGCGTCATGGCCTCCGTCGCGTTGCGCCATTTCGGAACGGTCGCATCGCATCGTCGAGGACACGGCGGCACGGGCGCGGGCCGCGATAGCGATCTGCGGCCGCGGCCGAGCGTGACCCGCGCCGTGCAGCGCCGAGCGAGCCGCGAGCCCGACACGCCGCATCAATGACTCGGCTGCATCATAAATCAGCGCTGTGTTTACAGTTTTTGCTCGCATGAGAACCTGTCTCCCTTTGTCCGAGGGCGGCGTGTCGTGGCCGCGCCGCGCGCCGCCGGGCGACGGGCGAGTGCCCGAGTGCACGCCGCACGCACTGCACCGCGCTCCGCTCGCTCCCCACATGCATACTCGTGTATAGGTATAGCTATGTGCAGTGAAGGCTGCCAGTACCTACCTCCTCAAACAAAGCATTTTGCCCACAAATCCATATAGCTCGCGAACCACGGGCTTAACGCGTTCTTTGTCATATTTACGCGACAATAACTCCTAAATAGTCATTTAGCAGCTTTTCTATTATAAAAATATCCAATTTGCCTTGTGTGTTCTTACTTCCGATTTATATTTGAGGTTAGGTTGTGATTTGTGAGTTCAGAACTGCAGGAGCTCTATAGCTGTGTTTGGAAGGTGCCTGGTACATCATCAGGCCATGTGCAGTGTTGTCTCAGTGTTTTTTTTGTGTTATGAAACTGTGGTGACTGGTCAGTGGGGTACAGTGTTGTGGTTCCTAACTGCATCGAAAATCATTGCAAGTTAACAGTTGCAATTAGTGTTAAATGTGAGATAAGAGTGCGCAGATGCAGCAAAGAGTCTGGCAAGCAGAGGGCATCCCGGACTGCTTGATGACCAGGTGATGACACAGTAGCTAACCCACAGTAACTTTATACACAAAATGTCATGTAATAAAAATAAAGGTTAGGCTAGTGATTGGAGATTACATCACAATTTCAGCACCACTGAGGGACGACATCACACAATTGCTAGGGTTCTTGCGTAATGAGCTTGGCTCATGTCTGATAACTGCCTACTTGCCTCACATTGCAGTGCTGGAGTAATCTTATAATAATTGATCTTTTTTATTATAAAGTGTTTTCTTTCATCGTCCAAGTATTGGTTTCTCCATCCTGCCTTTTGAGCCTCTTTCCCATTGTTATTAATCGGGAAGTAAAGTATTGTAGCACTTTATAATAATCTCTTGAAGTTATTCTCCAAAAAATTCTCCCTACTGCCATTTGAAATAAATTTACTGAAACAAATTGCTGGTGTTTTCACAAGACGTGGGCACTACGTAAATAGCAGAACTATTAAATAATTAAAATCAGTCTATTTTCAAGTTTGTGGACTTTTTCTGTCCAGAATAAGATACTATTATTTCTTTTATTATAATCCCATGAATATACTGTTAAACAAATTGACAGCTGGTGACTAGGACTAAACAAAAAGGGATCATCATATTACATAAACCTCCTTTTTGCTTCATTGTAGTCTGGTAAAAACAATTGATATCATTGTCATAAAAAACGAAACTGCCTCTTAATTTGTTATGCCCTGAAATTAGGGTGAGGTGCTATTAGTGTTTTGTTCTGCTCTTGGCACATAATGATTTTTATCTATATCTGCAGGTTTGAAGGCTTGTTTGAAGGCTGTATGACTGAAACATTTTGCTGCTCATTTAATTTTCTTTAATTTTTGGTTATTTTAATTTAAATAAGTAACATAAATAATTGAATGAGATTTAGGAGCAAAACACATTTTAATATACCTCTATATTTTATTACTCACTAGATTTTGCCTTCTATTCTGCCTGCATGGATGTTGTTTTTATCACTGTCCTTGCCATTGAACGGAAATGTTTATTCCAAATCCCCCTTAAACTGTGTTCTTCTCAGTGGAAGGCAGTCCTTTTATTTAGCTATTTGGAAAGCAGTAACTTTAGTGAAGTAATTTAAGCAAAAAATAGTGTAAGTTTTTGGTCCAATCTCTCAAGAATCATAAATTCTTCTTTCATGTCACAGTGGAACGTTTTTCAACATGATTTTTTGCACAAGATACTTGACAGAGTGGCAATCAACATGGGATATATAAAGTATCATGTTGAAAAACATTGTGACTGAAAGAAGAATTACCAAATCATTTTCCCTTCCCTCACCATTAAGTAAATAATGTATATGCAATAGCTATCCTACAGGAACCATTATGTTTCATCTATAAAAATTTACCGAAATGTTAATCCAGTGCATGGCCTATCGACGTACCAAATTACATCGAGATCCCTGTTTGATCTGTTCAGCAGTTTAGGTATGAAATGAAGTCAAACAGACATCCATGGTTTTGCATTTTTAGTCATAGTTAGATTGCACAGTGAATTGCCACTCAAACTGCAATAAAAACAAAAGTTAAATACCTATTAATTTGTTACCTAATAGGTTATTCATTATTATAGTCAGTTACAGTGCTATAAATACTGTAATTACCGGGAGTTATTCCTCTTGTTATCATGTCCATGGATTCAGATAACTTTGGCCCATTATGTTCTTACTTCAACACCTCTTTGGTTAGCTTCAATGGTGCTGCATTATTTACTCTTATATTGGTATCGGGAACTTTTCTCTTGAAATGCACACCTGTGTACAGTCTGTCAAAAAAGTCTTGAAAATAAATGAGGGCGCTGTTTGTTTCAACATGGCAACATTCGAGCACATTCAACCAATGAGGATCTCTAATTTTAAGTTTGCCATCGGAAATAAATGTAGTTCCAATAAAATCCGCTTTTAAGACTTTTTTGACAGGCTGTATAGCGCTAAGCTGGTATTTTTATTTCTTACTGTCTATATTTTTTTGTGTTTAAGGGTACCATAGTATCTATCTATCTACCACCGTATAAGGAACCCTTATAAAATTATACTATCTATCTGTCCTATAGACGATCACATCATAACTTTTGCATTTTTTTCAAATTGCATGAAATCTGACACAAAATAACTTTAGCATAGATCTCAATTTTGAATAATTAAAAAATATATTTTATTTCTTTAAGGGTATCTCCCATACATGTAAAAGAGATGTAAATTTTGTTTCAAATACATCCCCCTTGTAGGATATTGTTGAATATATCTCAGAATAGTGTTTTGCATAAGTGTCTTCCCCTAGTATTTATAAACTGATAGTCTAGAATCAAGATATGGTGAAATTACTGATGTAAGAGACCCTTAATAAGAACAAAACAATAAACAATAAATTGCAGGCCTGTTTTTTTCTCCGAATAGTCATGTTCCTTGTTTGTACAATATTATTATGATACTATGCCGCATTCTGCCATCCAATTCCCTTAAAATTTTCATTTTACTCCCGCTTTACTTATCGAACATGTTTTATTATTACTTGGGGGTAAAAGGGGTATAGGACTATAAGACATTATTGTATCACTTTCGACCTGGGTAGATCTATGTTGTGACCACTGCTGAATATGTAATTACTTACTAAAACTAGTTAGAACTTTCATTGCTACATAACCTTGAATCTAATCTCCATGGTACTTCTATCTACTCAGGATGTTCGTTTAATAAGGCGTAGGTGCCCTTTGTCTGTCCATGATGAGAGATCAACCAAGAGAGGCTCTTGCAAGGATGTGGTGTTTGTTATGGTGCGCGGTGAGTGGCTGGCAGCGCAGCGTCGCAGCGAGCGTAGAGTAGACATTGACCCGCGGCCCCTGACACCCCTGACACCTGACACAGCCGTCAAGTCATCGCGGCTTCGCACGCCCACATGTGCACGCTGTATAAAATGCTGCACCTTATACATTATGTACTATTGTCATGTATAATACTATATATATATATATATATATGTATCATCGTATTTATAGAAACGTTTTATTTTTTTGTATTTCTGGTCTCTTTGCTTATACACTATTATTATTTACTTACAATATTGTTTCTTTATTATCGTCTTCAGCAGGCCATTGATGAAGATGAATAAAATAAACAAGAGATTAATCTTAAGTAATTTCGAGTGTTTTCTTTTAAGATGAATTTAAGTTTTTATAATAAAAAAAACCTCGACTGCCACAGAAGAGTAATGTTTTCGGGTATGCATAATTAATTATGTTTATTAGGTTGGTTTGGTTCTTTGGTTATGCGTTTAGTCTGAAAAAATTGATGGATTTTGGAATGTCACATATGATTAGATTTGTCTTAATTTCCTGAGAGTGTCACACGACAATTATTCTACAGTCGGGTTTTAGTCAGGGTTCCATAGTCCCTCTTATTAGGAACAACCCTCAGATCGGTGGTCTGTCGTATTCTGTCAATAAACTAATCACCCAGGGTGTAGCTAGCATTTATTTATGTATGATCGGTAATTGAATTGATCCGAGTTTCCGAAGTCTCTGTCTTCACTTGGTTTAAGTCTGAGTTATCACCAAATGGCATTCATCACGTTTAGCTGCGCCTCGAGTCAGCGCTCGCTCCCGCGATTGTAGCCGTCGCCGTCGTGTGCTGTCGTGCGTGTGTATAGTATACTGTTGGAGCTATCGTAGATGTGTGTAGTGTGGTGTGGTGTAGTGGAGTGTGTATACTTGTGTGCATGTGCGATACGGCCGGGTCGTGGTCTGGGTAGCTCGCAAGGGGCGTTCCATAAACTACAGTACATATGTTTAGTTACGGCAAAGTATGTATTTTTTTTAACGATCTTATCAAGAAATCGCACCAGGTTTAGCTAAAGTGTGAAAGATTTTGAACTTTAGACCTGGTACTGTTATACGATATAAATATACATACATGTGTATTTATTTATATTGTATAGGCGCCTATCTCCAATAATTTCCATTCATAATTTATGTAACATCATCATTAATCATACAAAAGCCAGTAAAAGTTACGATTCAGGTAATCCGTTCTCCTTCCCCTACTATTTAGGTACTCCTACTTACCGCAAAGGTCGCCTCCACCGTTTGACAGCATTAGCTCAGCTTGAACGTATTTCCGATCGATGCTGTTTCGCTCTCTACGCAACCGCCTTAAAAGTTTTGTGACGTAATCTATGTCGGAAATAAGTTAATTTTGTTCTAAGGTACGAATCAGCTGTTTCAGTTGCTACTTTCAGTTTCTGTAATACTTGAGTGTTACTAATAAATAACAAGAGAACTACATATCTGCTACGGCAGCGTAACTTATGGCAGCCCCGTCTTCCACCGGCGCGGCGGCGGCGGCGTGGCGTATCGTCCGCGCTATCTGCGAACTGGGTCGTCCACCGGCTCTCCCGCCGCTGCCGCCGCCGGCTACTCCACTCCCCAGTAATCTCAGCCTGTGAGCAATATGTTGCATCATATCATCTTCTTCGGCTCAGCTCATCCCCTGGTGCGTGGTTCAGGCCTAAGAACTGCCGTTGACACCGGTAAAGATTCCGGCGCCAATCCCACCCCACGCCACAGTAAAAAATATAGCCTTATCTGGCGAAGTCACGACACACACAGTAAGCTCGAAGCTTTTGGGATGTATGGATGTATGTTGCAAAATGGCATCAAGTCAGGTCAGCTCATTCTGGTTCAGTCTGTCCACTCGTACACCGAGTCCACGCCGGACTGCTGTTGCTGAACTGTTCATTAAAGTCTGCACTGGAACTAATAATTTTGTAATCATCTTAAAAGTTATTATTTCCGATTTGGACGGTAATGTCCCACTCGCAAAATGTCCCGCTCGATTAGCCTTGATAGGCTCTCCCTGCCTTGAAGTGTAGATTGCTGTCATTTTCTGTTGTATACTTACCTTACTTGTAATTTTCTGTCTTTACCACTGTTTTGATGATTAAATATCTATCTACCTCTGTCAGGAATCCAAATCTTTAACGTAGAGTGATACCGAGTTCGATTGACGTGATACCAAATGCCACCAAACTCAAAGATGATTTCTAACTGATTCATTTTCATTCGATTCGATTCCTTTATTGATGGTATGTGTAGAAGTCTCGAAATCCTGAGTGGTCCGAGGGACCTGTGTGTGTGAGTGATGTCCAGTCGTGGTCCAAGACGTCCAGGCGGGCCGGTCAGACCGCGGGCCGCGGGTGGCCGTGTCGTGCGGCTCCACGGGGCCCGGTCACGACGCAGTTGTTCCACTCCTGAGTCGGGCTCCTCACGCGAAGAACGTTTCACGTAGGTGCGTGTATGTCGCGACTCGCCAGTCGCGGCGACCCAAGAGTTACGCTTCTTGACTAAGGTCGCAGTTAGACGAACCGCACACTCGGACCTATTAACTTTTTAGTTGGCTAATTAGACGTTTTTGATTGAACGCTACGCTACTACCAAGTGCATTCAAGGGCTAACCTTTGTCGAAGAATGACTAATTATAAGCCTTTGTATTTACTTTATAAACTTTCTCTCTTCTCACTATTCTAAGTGGTTTTTATTAAGTCTTTTCTTTTGCCCTGGCATGTTTCGTTAGCAGAGGGAGCCCGGGATTGATTACGTTCATAGTGGAGCATGATAATGCGTTCATTCCGCTGGAAGGCTCAGGAGGCGCCGGCGAAGATCGCGCGGCAGCCCGCAGAGCATGGATGGCTGCACCGATCGATCGCCATCGGGTGGATGTCCTACCTAATCGCCGAGAGGGCGCCCTTTTAAATGATTAAAATATTAATTGACATGTACTTGTTCCGCATCTAAACGAAAACTGAGGACATTTATTTGCCAATTGTCTTTCAAGTTTACCTGCGACCTCCATATTAGAGAGCCTGTTGAAGAGTAATATTGATACATCTCAGAATACAGTACAGCAACAATACATCAGATCGGGATTATCGTGTTCATTGAATGACTTACTTTGTCTATACTCCAATACTCGAGTGTCCTCGAAATACACATTGCTAAATGTCCTCATTAGTATCTCGGGGTATTGTAATTTTGTATTGCCAGATCTTTTTTTAATTTTAAGTCAAACAGTTCGATAGAGTTAATTTGATCCAAGACTTCTCGAGGAGTGATTTCATCATCAAGTATCAATAACTGAAGTACACTTAGCTGGGTTAGGACCTACGAGAGGAGGTAAGCACTGTTGCGAGGCGGGAACATTATCATAATAACAATGGGTTTCGCCACTCGCCCACGACTTTCTTGTGCCTCCGCGTCGTAAGAGTCGCGACCGACCTCCACCGTAAGAACAAGACAGGCGTCGCTGTCACCAACATTAGGAATAATGATTTTGCTCTTAAAATAATTGACCACGCTGAATACGTTAAAAACAACCGACTTCAATCGCAACAACTCCAATTTTGCTATGTTTTTGTTGATTTTCTCAAAAACCGCTGAATCGATTTCGATAAAGTTTATATGGGACCACCTGTGAAGTATAATACCCTTTTAAACAAAAAAGAATTTTCCAAATCGGTTCAGGCGTCTTTGAGTAATCGGTGAACATACATAAAAAAAAAGATTGCGACGAATTGAGAACCTTCTCCTTTTTTTTTAAGTCGGTTAAAAATACATCAAAGTAAACTGTCAAAAAATTATCTTAAGTTGTTTAATACCAAAGACCATACATACAACTTCGTAAAGACATGCCCGATGACGTTGTTAATGTGACAACTTTCGCAGCCAAGTGACGCCAAAATAATCAGATAAAGTCAATTGTCACCTATCTTTGAGAGTTGAGACAGTATAGGCTATGGTATAGGCGTGTTGTCGATGTGATAGACGATAGATATCATGAAATATGTATATTTAAAATACCGTAGAAATTCAGTTCACCGTATCTGAAAGTTTTCTAAAGAACTTTACTAACGAACTCCAATACATTTTATGTCCATTCAATTAATTAATTAATTACTTAATGCATAGTAGTAAATCAAACTTAATTCGTTGCTTACAAGTCAGTTAGTAATGTATTCTTATTTACATCGTTAAAGTTATGAATGGAACCAAAGTGTGCATTACAAACAATAAAGATGTCAATTACTCGGAACAATTTATCACTCACCATCGCAAATATACAATTTACAATACAGCGAGCATTAGTTAAATAAAAATAACCGGTGTCCGTCTAGTGCACGTGTCTAGGTGCTCCGTCCACAGCTCTGTGTTCGGTGCGTTTGCAGGTGACGCGGAGCTCTGGTCGGGCGGATATTATTCTCCAATTTATAGCGCCCTGACAACCGGCCGAGTTATCGTTTGGTTTTAAATTGATAGTGGGTTGTTTTTGTTTGCTTAGAGCACAATAGTAGTGGCATCGGTTGTAGTGAGTGGAGCGTTGTGAATGGAGCGCGTTATTGCCGTCTGCAGGTGGAACCTGGCTTCTTTGATGCT
This sequence comes from Coleophora deauratella, assembly GCA_958295455.1. Classification (NCBI taxonomy): domain Eukaryota; kingdom Metazoa; phylum Arthropoda; class Insecta; order Lepidoptera; family Coleophoridae; genus Coleophora; species Coleophora deauratella. The sequence continues at coordinate 10,898,288 of OY282413.1, read as the reverse complement.
TATTATGAAATTATGCACTCGCTCTCGCTGCGCGCGCGCCGCCGCGGCGTGCAGTCATTTTAATTGCGGCATCGATGACGGGCCCGCAGATGCCGCAGACGGACGTGTTGATCTTCTTCAGTTTTTATTGACGCGTCGTTCACACGTTTAATAGGTAGTATTGCGAAGAATCTACAGTTAATAATTCTGTTTATGGTTTTTTCTAATTGTTGTCATAATTTATCATCTCAAAGTATAGTAATTTAGCGATATGCGCTCTCTCACACAATTAACGTGCTTTTTTTCCAAGGAATAGACTACGGCTGCCTAGTGTTCCACTGAACACATACATAATGCTTAAAAATGAGAAAGTGATATTATTGTGAAGAGTATTTTTGTTATAATTTGCTTTATTTTCCAAAAGCAATTATGTGGATTGTGCGTAGGTTATTGAATTGAATTGATGATGGTATCAATTAGGTTTCTGTTTCGTTCGTTATTCCTTGACGTGATTATATTCTGGAGTTCAAGTTTCAAATACAATTCTGATAACAAAATAATTGTCTTTATATAGAAATGGAAAAGAATTGTGTATCCTATACAGGTGTGAATAAATAATCTACCAATATAATTGTTTGCTATTTTAGCAGTCTTAGAGCAAAGGTTGTTCTGTTTGATGAGTAAAGGTCCACCTTAAAGTACTCATTTTTGTTTGTTGTATTACTTATATATCTTACGGTTGCCAACCGTTCTGTTTTCCTGTACATGCCCTGCTTTTTGGGCTGTCCTGGGCTGTCCTGCATAGTTATTAAGCATCGTCCTGACTTTTAAAGAGTCCTGTTACATTCAAATCCTGGAATACAAAGTGTGGAGATGGCAACCCTAATATATCTGAAGTATGTGCCGATGTTGCGCTGAAAACATAATCTTAAACGTTTTAGGATTCCTCGCCCAAAGAACGCGAAACCCTAAAGCTAAGCCTTGGCAATAGATGATGTATTGACAGTTACTTTGAGAAATTTGCTCTCATTTTGTTTGCATTTGAGGTGACTTTCATAATGACCAGCGCAAGTCTTGATGCCACTGAGATTCTTACGTATATGTCTCTTTGGGCTCCAATGTCGGTTGCATGATATTTGTCGAAGGCACGAAACGCTCGCACTATTTTAAGAAACGACGTAGCATCGTTGTTCGTCATCGTCGTTCTGAAGAGATGTCATGTGAGCTTTAAGTTTTTGCACCGCACCGGCACTATCCCATGGTGATGGAGTGTCACGGTTCACAACGCCATAGCCAACACTACAGCCCCTAAATATTAATAAAAAATTCTTCTTCAGCTAATTTTCCTTAGTCGTCAGTGTCATTCAGTATTACAGGCACAGGTTTCTGTTCGTTTCAAAATTTCGCAAGTTTGAGGGGTCAGTCAGTCCTTCGAGTTTTCAATTAGCAACATTAGAGGCAGGCGACTCATTAAACCTTCTGGGCTTGTATAAAAAGGGTGCCGGCGGCGGTTGCGGGCGGCGGGGCGGGGGCGGGGTATCTGTGCTGTGCGATGTGGCCCAGCTCTAGGTGGGTAGGTGCCTACTTGTAGTTGTAGCTATGTACTGACGTGGCGTGGCGTTGGAAGCTGTAGCTATAGCAGCCGCTCGCTGGTACGTAGGTAGAGCGACCTAAAGCTGGGTTTTAGTAGATATATACACAGTTATACGTATAGCTAGCTACGCTTAAAGTATGAGGTATAGCTACAGGCATACGTATCTATAGATATAGTACAACAGTGATGTATGTATGTATAATGTAGCGGTAGGTAGGTGTGCGGTGTGCGAGGTGCGTTCGATAACCCTGCATGCATGTCATAGTTTGTCCTCGCGAATTTGCAGTTTCGAAATATTTGTCTTGTGCTGTGTGTGGATGACATTCCGCCCATTAAACATTTGATACGTCGTCGTCGCGTTGACAAGAGTTTTTGGATGCTTATGTTGTGTTGATTGATGGTACGCGAATGTCGTCTGTTGCAAAGGTTTTATCGTAGACATTGTTTATTTTTGTAATATTTTCCTTTCTTAGATCAGTTTAAGATTTTGTTGTATTTAAGTCTTCAAAGCTATCATGCTATTTTTCACTAAATAATTTGAAGGATAATTAAGTTTATTTATTATCATAACATAATAGTTTCTACGATATTTAACTTTTTTACCCAAAGTTTAGGAAACAATCTTTAAAAGATTATTTTAAAGTTGCTTGCTTTACGTTCAATACATTAATGGCACAATCAGTCGCCATTAGTCCACACCGCAGCAATAGTGGATATAAAGATGTATGAGAGCCAGTGTTCTGATTCGAGGCGATCGATCACCCCAGCAGCTGCGAGTGCACAATGGTGGACCGGACCGTACACCCCTGCACACAACTACACTCCACCTCCACGCAGACATCGCACACTGAGAGGAGCGACCTTGCGTTCGCCACAGTACAGTACAGTCGGCCGCACCAGTCATTCGTAGGTCATAGGATATGTAGAGAATACATACAAATGCTGCCGTTGCACGCTCGCTCCTGTCTGTACAAAGCGTACACCTCTCCGAAAAGTATACACAGCACTGACGTGTATCATTGGATTGGTGAACGGTGGTGGTCATGTTCGGCGCTGTACAAACGACGTACACTTGGCTGCACAAGAGACTGCGGAAACTCTCTCGCCCTTAGTCAAAACAATAAATGCAGGTGTTTTTTAATGTATTTTCATGATTATATTCGATTGTACTATTCACACACAATAAATTGTAACTGACAAGTACAAAAGTCCATTCTCATTAAGTGTGTAATTTACGAAAAGGACAACCAACTTAACAGGAGCCTGATAAATGCGAATCGAATCCCATGACGCACCGTCACATCACAATAATCCCTACAAAGGCCCGCTTGGTCGTGAATAGTCGTGATGTTCGTACAGCATCTGTCAAAAAAACCCATTATTATTGTTACCTTGTGTGATAATAACAATGGAGTTGTGCGGTCGGCTGTACGCGCGGGGCGCAGCGTCACCTGCCGCAAGGACGCAGCACTGCGCCCGCGCCGCGCCCGCCGCGCCGCCGCACCACCGCACCACCGCACCACCCAGCCACGTGAAATGCGCCCGAGATGTCCCCCGACCCACAAAGCTGAACTGTTTTATTGTATATAGGCGACGACGGAGTGTGTACACAGATGTCTCAATCTGACTTGTTTGAGACATGCCCGGTTACCACCGGATTCAATTGTAGGTGTACGTAATCATTATTTTGTGCTCCGAAAACAGAGAACAGACGTTTCCGTATAATAATATTGACAATAATATATATCTTTGAAATCTAATTATTCCCGCTCACTCTAACACTAATATCTTATTATGTTGCGAAGAGACCGTTTTATACTGATAAATGTCACTTCTTCACAGTGTAACAAGTTCCACTCACATTACAGCTCTTCTCCCTGCAAGTGGTTTGAACCACATACGAGATTGCTCACAATCACAATATCTTTATCAGAGGTATTAAATTTAAATTACAGTTAAAAGTAATAAAGTGTGTCGAAAATAGGATCTTAAATGCACAATTTAGGTCGTTTTCATAAAGGGTATGTCTCTTTCACACTTAAGAAATTCACAATATGCTATCCTGATTTTAGGGTATCAATTACTGTCTCGTATGTGTTGTTGAACAAAACAATTGCATGTCAGTTTATCAATCAATATTTTAACTTTTTTTTGCTTTATTTTATTATCACAGATATAACCTAATAGAGTTCTAATCTCACATGCAAATTCTATATTTCTTATTACATTTTGGGCCAAGGCTCATTTCTTCGGTTCCATTGAAAAAAGTGTTCTTTACTTCGACTTCCTTAGGTCGCTGGTTCAATCCGGCGTGAAGGACCAAAAAGATGTACGAGCCGGTACACCTTTATTGCTTGATGAATGGTAGACGAGAAATTCCCAAAAATACACTATTTATAGATTGTTATAACTACTTTTTTTGCTTCTATTTTACAATAAAATGTCTCGCCGTCCTTAGAGGAGTTGGCAGCGCTCTGGAGAAAGCAGGTCCGAGCCCGTCTTATTTCAGGCACCAGCTAATTGGGCACAGCCTCGCCTTTCACTTTCAGCCACTCGGCGGCCGCTCGCCCGCTGTTATCGCGCCCGTGAACTGTGCCTTGCCAGGGTTTAATTGCTTTCATTTTGATACCTGCATCTGTATTAAGTTTAATTGTTATTTTGCGTATAGCAAAGTAAACGAATTTATTTTTAGGATTCCGTACCTCAAAAGGAAAAGGGGAACCCTTATAGGATCACTCGTGTCTGTCCGTCTGTCACAGCGAATTTGTTCCGAATCTACTGGACCGATTCAGTTGAAGCTTAGTATACATGTCGCGGCCAGATCATAGGAATTGGCCAGATGACGAAATAACTGGTCAAATCATCGAGAATCTCCGACAAAACAGCCAATGGAGCCCGCTTCAAAAAATAATAAATAATAAAATACAGAAAGTAGTTCATTACCAATAAGTTACAGGAAAACCTATAATAATTCTATAATCTTAAAATAAGTTTGCACGGAATTCTCGGTGCGCGAGTTAGACTCGCACTTTTCCGTTTTTTTTACTATCGTACCAGGTTGGCCTTAATTTTGCATATTAATGTTTCTTTACGTAAGTGTTAATGAGCTAAGCGTGATCACAAGCTACTAGGCTAAAGAAGCTTAGCGCAGGAAGAGACGTGCTGTCTGTCCAATATGAGAAAACAACGATTTTTATCCACGATTGGTAAGCCCTTAGCATTGTCTCACCTGATGGTAAGTGATGCTGAAGATGGAAGCGGGCTTACCAAGATTATATTTACAATTTTACAGTGCCATTTAATAGAACAGTATTTTGACTAACTTTTAAAGCCTCATTTGTCTTAAAATCTTTCTGGAAGGGTTTCATAATGAACCAAACACATCTGGATGTTAATCACGTCTTCCGTTTCCAGATGATGCCTTAATTGTCGAGCGTAGTAACCGCAACGCGTCGATACAACACCGCGGCCTCCACTCCGCTCACTCGCCCGCCGCGCTGTAGCGTGAAACATTTCATTAATTGCATCATCTGTGACGCCCAGTTTTCTGCGCGCAGATTGCATTTGAAGAAAGTTTCAGTAACTTTTGGATCAGTCGAGTGTTATAGCGAGAGATTTTAGTTCCCATAGTGCAGTAACCCTGGAGGTACTTAGGGACCGTGAACTGGTGTTATCTTTGATAGCCACACATTCGATTCAGTCATTCGCTGTTGATTTTCGCTCGGGCTTACTTGCCTGGCCACAGATAGGACAAAACGTCCCGATATTTTGACAGCATAGGTTTAGTTTCGAAAGCGTTGGATGGTGCCCTTGTTATTTTGAAGTTGATCTCTAAGCTCTTCCTAAAAACCAACAGTGCATTCACTGGATATTCTATTTTAAAGAACGTATATTTCTTCGATTTCCGTAACAATTAAGAATTAATTATGTATGAATCAAAATGCATACACGGCTAGCCAAATGAAAAATCAGTTTATAAAGCAAATAAAGAACTAAGGCTACACTGCCATCCCACGTCTGTACACTACCTTGAATCATAACATAATTCTCATCGATCACCTGATTTATTTAGGCTAGTGTATTATGATTTCGGTTTTTGATAAAATCAGGGTTTTGATCAAAAACCTAGGCTTTTGATCAAGAATCGGAAAAAGTCCGTTTATTAGGTACTAAATATTATCCACAGTATAAGGACATTATACAGTATGGACACTCCCTGCCGCTCTCTGAATGCTACCTCACCCCCCCTGTGTGACCGATGTGTGACGATTTGTCAAGGGGTTTGCAAACCAAAGCACAGTATAATAACCACGGTCAATTTATTTTTTTAAGGAAACAGTTAAAGGCTTCTAAGGCCATACAGCCTTGTCTGGTGTATACAGCCTTCGCTTTATTTGTAAAAGTCTAGCTAACAATAAAGACAATGAGGGTTATTTATTGAATCTCGATTCAACCCTAGTACACCACGCACACATTTACATGTGTACAAACATGAATGTCTATGTAGTAAACAGTACAATGACGCGAAATTTGTATGAAGTGTCCGGAGTGTGAATATTATCATAAACCTAAGAAAATCCAGTTTCTTGATCAAAAACCTAAACTCGTTTAAGTTTATGATAAAATCAATGTATGACATCATAGATAAAACAATTATAGACAATACACAACTACTTATTTCTAATCTAAATCTACCAGTCGATTGCGTTGCGAGCTTAAATTTTATCATAAACCTAAACGAGTTTAGGTTTTTGATCAAGAAACTGGATTTTCTTAGGTTTATGATAATATTAAGTAATCATTTTGACTTCTTCCGGTTCTTGATCAAAAGCCTAGGTTTTTGATCAAAACCCTAATTTTATCAAAAACCTACGACATATATAAGGTGTTCTCAAAATATCTGTCAATCCTTAAACTGGGGTGTCTTTCTCAGGGTGTCCACTTTCTGGAAAAGTCAGGGAAGTCAGGGAAAAGTCAGGGAAGCTATTGGTGGTCAGGGAAAGTCAGGGAAATGACCTGGCGACCTGGAAAAGTCAGGGATATTTGAGCTTTTCCCAATGATCGTTAGTGAGGGAAACATCCATGCTCTAATCTGATATCGTATTTCCATGTCTTGATGATATTTAACCCAGACCTATAAACTGTTTTTTTTTTTTCAAGTTATTAGTGATCTACATCATCACTTCGCATTCCATACCTTGAGGGATCTAGGTAGGAAGCACCTCTGAAACCTTTCGGTTCGAGGCCAATTTGGCATTAACTGGTGTGGATGAATGCCACTCCGATGGCGAGTGGTGCGGTAATAAAACTGTGATATAGGCATCATGTCGAACAGTTCCTCAGAATACAAGCCGTTGTATAAGCGGGGGGTTCTAGACCACTTGTGAGCTCTGGGTCGTCGACGATTCTGATCGCGCGTCTGTGGGTGTAGTATAGGGGGTTCGGCCGATACTTGCGTGCTCCTACCCAGAGATATGAGCAGTACTCGTTATGCAGCCTCACTTGAGCTTTGTATACCATATGTCTGTGTGTTTTCTCTGAAGTAACACTTTGCTCAAGTTGCTACTCCAGGTTTTTCGCTGCAACCTTGTCATCGAGGTGACCCCAAAGTTGAGCGTTGCTATAAATGTCAACACCTAGGATCCCGATGCTCGTAGCAACAGCAAGCGATGTTCTTTGGAACTGAGCGCCACAGTGAAATAGCTTAAATTAGTTCTTGATACGAAAGGCTGCATGTACCAAATACCAAAGGGTGTGCATGTGCTTATGGTAACAAACAACTTTTCCTAGGGAACCCCTAATCAAATCGCACAAAAACTGGACTCTCCATGCAAAGCGGTTAACTTGACGGCCAAATTAGTATGAAGAGTCCAATTTTTTTTTTGCAATTTGACTATGGATTCTTTAGGGAAAGTTGTTGGTTATCGTGAGCACATCACTCCCTTTGGTATCAAGAACTAATTTAAAGTCAGCCTATATTTTTTTGGCGGCGAACGCGCAGACTTGCGTCTTCGTGGGGTTAAAACAGACTAAGTTTATTTTACCCCAATTCGGAGACTTGCTCTGTCTCTTCGATTTCAGACACAATCTTGGCACGACTCTCGTCCACCTTTACCGCGGGATCTTTTTTAGGCCTGTGTACTGCGCATTATCCGTACTGTCATCTGTATAGCAATGAATACTTACCGCTTATTTGCAGGAGATCATTGATAAGCAGGAAAAATAGAGTTGGCGAGAGTACAGAACCTTGCGGGTCACCAGCATTAATGTGTTTAGTGTCAGAGGACCAGTTGTCGTAAAGGACTTTAATGCTCCTGTCACACAAAGCTGGCTATCCAATTACACAATCCGACGGGTAGGCCGAATGTTGGTAATGTTGATAGAAGTGCCTTATTCCAGACCCTGTCGAACGCTTAGCTATATCCAGGTTGACGTAGAAGATCACTAGCTGACTAGCCATGACCAAACCCGTATTGGCTATCATTGATAAGGTCATGATCTTCTAGATATGGTAGGAGCGCTCCACCACCTTTGAAAGGAGGGATATAATGGCTATTGGCCTGTAATTTGACAGTTCAGTTCTATCAATCTATTTTAAGAACTAGTTGCACATTTGCAACTTTCCAGGATGTTGGCACACGGAGTGGAGTAGGAAAGCGCGAAAACTCTACTCGAAACTGAAATCTGTGGTCTACTTACAGTAACTAGGGCTGTGAAACAGGTCAGCATAATGGGTGGACATATTTTATAATGTACTAGCGACTCGCACCGGCTTCGCACGGGTGCAATGTATTAAATACATATAAACCTTCCTCTTGAATCACTTTATCTATTAAAAAAAAACCGCATGAAAATCCGTTGCGTAGTTTTAAAGATCTAAGCATACATAGGGACAGACAGACAGCGGGAAGCGACTTTGTTTTATGCTATGTAGTGATTTAAATCTATATACGAGCTATTCAGAGACGGTCCAGCATGTCGAGCTCTTAACTATACTATCACTTGAGGCTCTTCATTTCCACAGCGCAGAAATTCACCTCAGTAAGATGGTTGGAAAATGATCCTTGTCTTGAGCACAATTTTTTTTTTACAAAGTGAGCCATTTTGTATTAGATGGCACGGTACCAGAAAACCACAATAAAAAAATTAAGACTTGAAACGAAAATCCCTTTGTTAAAAGCATGTTTAGTTGCTGTAAAGTCAATTATGGCAAATTGCGAACGCGTCTCCAGATGAAAATTTAAAAAAACCAGCAATCGAACAAAATCCTCCAAAAAAAATATCCAAAAACGGGACTAAAATGGATTATAAGGGTCAGGGAAGTTTTACAAAATGGTCAGGGAAAGTCTGGGAAAAGTCAGGGAACTATTTTGGGAATTTTGAGTGGACACCCTGTTTCTACTCATGCATCTCAACAGAAGAGTCAATTTTTGTTTTATTGGAGAAAGTTGTTCAGATCCGTGAGTAGAAACCCCACTTCAAGCCTTGTTAGACGTTTTAATATCTCATCCCACTTATCAAGCGGTTGTGCAGGAACGCGCTTAGGTGTCTCTTCGTTTGCTACAAACTTGTCTTCAATTGGCAGCGTGCACAGCGTGAGACGCGATAGACAACACCGATTACCTTTCGTAGATAAGCCACCGCGCTTGCAGTGGTCGTCCTTGCGGGCGACGGATTTATTTATAATTTTGTTATTAAGACTATTGCCGGTCCGCAGTTCGCGGCTGCATCGGTATGCTAACATTGGCCCACATTCGAGATACGAATAAAATAACCGTTGAAGCTCGAGACTTTTGTTTGCGGGACTCGTACTCGCAGGCAGCGGCGGGCGCTCTCATATGGGCTACACTAGATTTTTTTTTATGACGTGACGTTGTGACGTTTCTAACGTCCGTCCGTCCGTATGTCACAGCCACTTTTTTCCGAAACTATAAGAACTATACTGTTGAAATTTGGTAAGTAGATGTATTCTGTGAACCGCATTAAGATTTTCACACAAAAATAGAAAAAAAAAACAATAAATTTTGGGGATTCCCCATACTTAGAACTGAAACTCAAAAATTTTTTTTTCAACAAACCCATACGTGTGATGGATACGTCTTCAAAAATGATATTGAGGTTTCTAATATAATTTTTTTCTTAACTGAATAGTTAGCGCGAGAGACACTTCCAAAGTGGTAAAATGTGCCCCCCCCGTAACTTCTAAAATAAATAAGAGAATGATAAAACTAAAAAAAAAATATATGATGTACATTACCATGCAAACTTCCACCGAAAATTGGTTTGAACGAGATCTAGTAACTAGTTTTTTTTTAATACGTCATAAATCGTAAACGTAATCGTAACGTATCATAATCGTGCTCAGTTTCGCCTAGACGCTCAAAAATGTTTTTTCCTGAATATGCCTATTGCCTACTCGTACCTGAAACATAGATGTAAGTCAAAATTAAAAGCGGCCAAGTGCGAGTCGGACTCGCCCATGAAGGGTTCCGTAGCAGCAAGTTACATAATATAAAAGTTCTTGTAGTTCGTTGTAGGTAAATTGCGGTTTAGAATAGAATAGAAGAGTTTTCTATTCTATTATATTCTAAACCGCAATTTACCGCAATTTCGTTGTAGGTACATTGCGGTTTAGAATATAATAGAAGAGTTTTCTATTCTATTATATTCTAAACCGCAATTTACCGCAATTTCGTTGTAGGTACATTGCGGTTTAGAATATAATAGAAGAGTTTTCTATTCTATTATATTCTAAACCGCAATTTACCGCAATTTCGTTGTAGGTACATTGCGGTTTAGAATATAATAGAAGAGTTTTCTATTCTATTCTAAACCGCAATTTATCTACAACGAACTACAAGAACTTTTATATTATGTTACTTGCTGCTACGGAACCCTTCATGGGCGAGTCCGACTCGCACTTGGCCGCTTTTAATTTTGACTTACATCTATGTTTCAGGTACGAGTAGGCAATAGGCATATTCAGGAAAAAAACATTTTTGAGCGTCTAGGCGAAACTGAGCACGACATCGTATCTACAACTTTGTAAATGACGCTGTGTATTTCTTTATTTCCTTCTGCTTTTGAACAATATAGTACAAATACATCGTACCTATAGGACTCAAGTCATCGATCGAAATTAATAACTCGCACTGACAGTTCCTGTGGGAATAACCAAGGTACCAACATAAATTCCAACTAATTAATACAGCCTCCCAAGGTTCTGGGGAGTTATTTATTTTAAGGGAAATTTTCGAGCATCTCGGAGTAGAAAAAGTTAATTCTAAATTAATCTGGAATCTTTTCAAGTTAATTCAACTGGTGCGTTGCATTGAACACGCGATCTGTCACTGGGCAGATTAATCGGCTGCAATTTATGGCGGGTCCGTTTCTGCAGCCGAGACAAGCGCTGTCCGGCGCTGACAGCAGGGAAAGTGCTGGCACAGATACTGAAGTAGGCGCCTTGGAGCTGCCGATAATAGCCATTTAAGGCCACTTCTCACACAAATTGCGAACATTGGCATTATGAGTTTTCGATCCCATTATTTTTATTATAATGCTCTACAAACCATTGCATTTTATAATAACACACAGGTTCTAGAGTCCTCCGAGAGTAGAATGCGTCAACAAGAAATTTTTAAATACTTAGGTATTGTTCACGAAATAGTTCTTACTAAAATTACAGAAAAACTTATGTGCCTGCGTTTTTGACAAAAAAGTTACAGTTAAAATGTTAATTTAGGCTATCTCTAGTCAGTGGAGGCATCTTTGCTCTGCCAACAAACTCAGTTTAGCGGCGTACGGCTGTGCGCATAGCAACTGCAACCACCGATTCTGGTGAGAGGGATATTCGCTTCGGAGGTCACTCCTGGAACGTGTTCATTGCCTTGTTTGCTGTGATAGATAAACCGACACGAAGTGTACATTCAGTACTTGACCCGATGAGGTAGGCGCCAGGTCCGACGTATCTCCATGTTGGTCATTGCTCCAGTTTCGGCTTCCTTCTTAGAGTGAGCGCTACCGAGTCCGCCCTCAGAACGTTCAGCTAGCGCATCTTGGATCTTCCTTTTTTATATGAAACGTCTTATCAAAAAAATTAAACCACTTTCCGTTTTTTCTATGTTTTAAACGACGACGGATTGGATTACTTTATCAAAATGATACGGAAATCTGCTTCCCTTTTTATTTTCCTTTTAAAAACCTTGCATTTTAACCTGCAAGAGATATTTACCATGAGGATGTATATGTATTGTATTTATTCAAGGAATGACATAATTGAGCTGACACGCTACTGGAGCGCAACAGACGGACAAGAGCGAAGTGATTTATTCTCGCCGGTCGCCGTAAATCTGCGCCGGCGACCAATGCACCGAATAAATGACGTATAAATTACAAGGATTGCAGTTTTATTTGACGGCCGCCCACCGCGGGCCGGGCCGGCCGCTTCGCACACTTTACTGCGTCATTCATTATATGTACCGATGACCACTGAATGGCATAAGAGGAAGTTTCCAAGTCTTATGCTGTCGCAATACGAGTTGGTCTATAGAGAAACTCGTCGTTCATCGTAATGGAGTCATTCTCTAGTCTCTGCCTGTACATGTTACAGTAGCGTTTGTTTTTAGTAAATTATTTCTACCCGTCTACCGAAAAACCAAAAGTCACGTAAAGTTATCACTCTTTGGATGCTAAAGCTCGTCCATCGCGTGTTACAGGGAAGAGGAGGAGGAGCGGGAGAAGGCAGTGGGCGGTGGCGGTGGCGGGGGGTGCGAGGGCGCGGCGCCGGACGACGGCTACGAGACCAGCAACAGCGGCGAGCGGCGCGCGCCCGCCGAGCCCTCGCCGCCGCCGCGCGACCCGCTCGAGCCCCCGCCCGAGCCCCCCGCGCCGCCGCCCCAGCCCCCGCAGCCCCCCCAGCCCCCGCCGCCGCCGCACCACCAGCCGCCGCCGCAGCCGCAGCCCCAGCCCCAGCACCACCACGACTACGAGCAGCTGATGCGGCACTACCCCTCCCCCTACCGCCAGTTCGAGCAGGCGCCCGCGCCGCCCGACCAGGACTACCAGCACTTCCCGTTCCCCAAGTACAACGAGCCGTACGGGTTCAAGCGCGAGCCGGAGGCGCCGTACGACATGTCGCAGCACCCCGCGCACGCGCAGTACGCGCAGAAGCGCGAGGAGGACGCGTACAACGGCGTCAAGCGCGAGTGCGAGGACCCGTACTCGTTCGTGGAGGAGGAGGCCATGTCGCTGATGCTGGGCCACCACCAGATGGCGCCGCACCCGCACGAGGCGCCGCACCACCCGCACCTCATGCACCAGCAGCAGATGATGCTCAACCAGCCCAAGAAGCGCGGCCGCAAGAAGAAGATCAAGGATGAGAACGGGTGAGTCCTACTCCTTTCACCTGCATGATGACCTATTATTTATTTTAGATTGACTACTTTTTAAGTTATCGAGAACGCAATGAAGATGCAAGGTCTGCCACTATGTGGTCTAATAGCCTACTGGAGCTCGATGAAAGACTCTAGCTGGATGCACATGGCTGCAAATCGAAGTCTATTAGAGTGGCCTATGTTCAACAGCAAATGGATTCTCTGGATAACGTTCTTTACAACCGTTAATTACTCTAGCTAGGAATTATACTTTCCCTCCTTGACCAAACAATCAGAAAATTAGGTTCGCTTGACAGTTTTCTTGCCACACAGCGTCTGTCTAAGTGGCAACAGATGCATTTTCACTCTTGCAGCAGCATTTACTCCGTTTAAGCTGCCCCCGACTCTGAATGCATAATATGCGTACCGGCGCATGCGTATTTGCGCATGCGCCGGTACATTTGGGTATACATGCGCGCGAGCATAGCTGCACTGTTAACCGCTAATTTGGCTTATTAAGTTGCAATTCACGTAATAGAGCAACGAAGCGAGAGCTCGCAATTTTTTTTCTACTGAATAGTTTTCGGTGTTCAGTCATTCGGCATTTGTCGAAACGGGGCATTCAGAGCACTTTCTCGCCGATAACTGACATCGCGACACGCCATCGCCAGATGATTTGAAGATTTATGTTAGGTGTACTTTGGGTCCTCTCGTGAAAGAATTGACAGCAATTGTTGAAATATCAAATAATATAGTAAAAAAAAAACATTAAATAATTTATGATATTTCTCGAGAAAATGTTATGTTCCTCGTTAGGGTTTTTCGGGCTGCATGAACGTGAGATGCCTAAACTATCTAATAAATAATTAAAAAAAAAAAATGAACTCTACCTGATGAAAAAGTTCCACACCATCGGCCTTAAAACACAACGGATAAAAAGCTATTATCGAGTTTAAAAACAAAATAGGTGTTTTTTTTTTTAAATTGTTGTTGATTCTGTCTCTTTGGTTAACAGTCTATTATTCAACAGGTTTATTAGAGTCTTATTCTAAACCTTTCAAAACTCTTTTTAATCCCCGACGACGTAAAAAGGGGGGTCTATTAAAAAAAGGAGTACCTATGTGTATCTGTGTGTCCGTGTGTTTGTCTATGGTATGAATAAAGGAATAAATATGTGGCAAAAACGCTGATCACCTACCTACTTCTCGTTTCGGCCCATTAGATCCGTTTCCCAAAACATCCATTTCCTAAAATATCCAAATCCCATAACACCCGTTTCCCAGAACACAAATTCACAAAATATCCGTTTCCTCAAAACATCCGTTTCCCAAAACATCCGTTTCCCAAAACATCCGTTTTAATAGAAAATAAGAAAAAAGCATCAGAATCCTTTTGCGCTACACATTGTAAAAGTCATCATATCATAATAATTAGTAAATCTCTCTGCTATGAAGTGGCCTGGCCATGTAATAATTTTATGTTCTCTTGAAATCAATTGTTTTCGACGTTTTTGTTTTACTGTAATTTTTGATGAAAATGGAATTTCAATTTATAAAAACGCAAAAAGGTAAAGATTGTGTACTTAAAGACTTATATCGTCATAATTTATACACAAAAAATAAAAGCGGAACTACTCTTTGGCGTTGTGTTCATAAAGATGACTGTGCAGCTACAATCACATTGAATAAAGAGAGAACAAAAATTTTACGCCAAACACAACACGCGTGTGATCCACATCCATCAGAAAACAAGGTGCGTCAAATAATTCATAACTGCAAACTGGAAGTTTGTGAAGACCTAGAGCCTATCCAGAAAATTTTTGAACGAAATGTACAAAAAATGGGAGATTGCGATACAATACCAATATATGATTCGCACAGGAGTTCCCTGTACAGAGCAAGAAAGGCATATCTAGAAACCAACAAGTTAGTGTTCAACAGCCCAGCTGAGGTACACGTGCCCAATATTTTGGGGGAAAAGTTCCTTATCTGTGAAGATGGGGACACTGAAAAGATATTGGTATTCTGCACGAATGTAAGAAAAGAGATTTTAAATAAAAAGCCAAAGCGCTTCTTCATGGATGGAACATTTAAAAGAATTTACATTTCTTTAATAGATTAAAGAAAGAAGCGAGACACAATGATACACTAATAAAAAATAGCTTTTTTCATTTAAAGAGAAATCGAAAGAAGAACGATATTTTTTTCAACAAAAGATATTCAAAACTCTTAAAGAAGCTACAAAAAAATGAAATTGAGCCAATTTCGTTTTTAACTGCAATAATTTTTTTTGAAATTAAAACTGTTTAAAAATAATTCTGTGCGTTGATTAAGTAAAGTGTTGGTGTGCACTCCTATCGTTTGTATTTTATTATGTAAACTTTCGTGTTTTATTTCGTGTTTGTACTTATAGTAAGTAAGTGTAAGTGCAGAAGAGCGTAGAAGCGGTTAATTAATTTAAAAGATTTCAAAAGTTTGACTCCCACTTTTATGTTGTCCCATGTGCAAATATAAAACATCCATTTTTATTCAATGATTATTACCTATTTCTTTATATGTTTATGCAGCCGATAAACCCCTAAGGAAGGAATATAATTCTCTAGGTTGTTTTTTTTAATTTGTTTTATAATATTTTTTATTATTGTCCATTCTTCATAAAACAAAAATGTGGGTCAATTTCAAATGTTGCCAGTTTATCAAAAACACTCCTTTTAACTGTCATTCTTTTCATTTAAAATCGTTTTTGTAATGACGCTTTTCATTTCATTCCTGTGCTCTTGAAAGTCCTTTTATAAGTTTTTTGTTATTTTTTTCTCAAAAATAGTTATAACGATTTTAATAAAACTTTGTACCTTTTAATAACTTTATACGGCCTACTATACTAGGTCATGAATTATTACGGCCCATACCAGGATAAGGTACCTCCCATACAAAACAACACAGAACATTGAGTCAGAATTATTTTTTCAAAGATCTTACTAAGTACTGGCAGTACCGATACAGGTCTGTAATTACTAGGGTTAGTTTTTTCTCCGGATTTGAATAAGGGAACAACTTTACTAAATTAAATGTTATGGGATTTGGATATTTCATGAAACGGATGTTATGGGATTTGGGTATTTCAAGAAACGGATGTTATGGGATTTGGGTATTTCAAGAAACGGATGTTATGGGATTTGGGTATTTCAAGAAACGGATGTTATGGGATTTGGATATTTTAAGAAATTGATGTTATGGGCACAAACGCTACTTCTCTTCTTAGTACCGTCCGCCATGGTGTCCGTTATACGAGGAGTGTCTTTTCGATCCTTCAGTAAACTTATCCTTTTAAAGCTTTCCTCTTGGACTCTTGTCTTTTGGAGACAAAACTGATCAACTTTCTCTAATTACTATCACGTTCAAACGTTGTAAGTCTTCGCGCGTCTTACAGCTTACACCACGTCTGTAGAGTGTCAAACTTCCTAGGTGGAACATGTAGTGCAACGCCATCCCTTGACGGGAAAATTACAGCGAGCAGACACTTGCGCTCCGCCTTGCGTGTGATGTGGCACATGATGTGGCCCCGCCCAGAACTGGTTCCGAGCCCTTTGGCACCGTCGGAGCGGAGCCGCGCGCGCCGGCCCGGCCGGGAGGAAAGGTGAAGGCTGGCGCCGCGCATTGTTGCATTGTTTAGTTTAAAATAATAGATACTTATCGTTCTTGGAGGTTGATGGACAAGCAGGATTTGTGTAGAGTGTTAACAGTGTGCAACTTACACACAATCTGTCTGAAAAAGTGCCAAAACTATCTTATATATCAGCTTTATAGGCCGTAGCGTCAACTAGCGTCCCCACTGAATCCTCCAGTCTTATATAACCATAACCATTAGATGAGATGATGTCGACAGCTTGCCAACTATGAATTTTGGGATATAAATTTGCATCTTCCGCATACGACCTTCAAGTCGTTACGTACATACGTTGCATCAGTCTTATAATTACACATTCTAATCAACACCAAAACAATTCCGTAGGCAGCTTAGTATAGCTATAGCCTATAACCCATATCTTTTATCTCTGTTTCTCCAGTTAACTGCGCACATACCTTTTCGTTGATCGGTTGTATAATGAGTGATCGCCGTATGCTTCAGTCATAGTATAGATAGGTATAGATTAGGTGGAGAGACACGTGAGCGAAGGCAGAGGTCAGCCGAAACTAGCTGGCGATGGCGGCAGGTAAACAGCGCGCGGCCTTCGCGCTCGCGATTAGCGCGACCAGGAAGCGCCGCGCCGCGCTAATGTGTCTACGCTGCATGGCGTGACTGCACTTGCTAAATGTTTGGACAGGCTGGCCTGTAACTGCAGTGTAACTTCACAGGCACTAGATGCAATAAATTACTTCCGTTCCAAACCGTCTCGCGCGCCACACAAAACTCCTACACCTACGACATGCCACACCAAAGTTCAAAAGTATTTGCGATTGCGTCGCTATTTCCATTTATTGCTATTGGTGAATTTAAGTACTGACTAGATACCCTGCCCAGACGCAGGTTTTATGAGTGGTGCTAATACTTATCCACTCAGATCGTAAAACGTTAACTTGCGTTAACTTTTATGCGCGTTGCGTTGCGTTGTCATTTTGCGTTGATTCCCACGGAACGCGGCAGGCAACATGGATACGTTATGTGCATTTTGTCCGTTACGAAATACGCTCCCGAACATACCAGAATGAAGTTGTGACCGCTATTTTGGTTATTTATACTGGGTGTTAAAAAAAGTGCGTTTGAAATTTTAAGGGGTTACTCAGAATCAAGTACAGAACCCAGGAAAAATATTGAAAAAATTCGCTCTTCAATTTTTTTTTGCAGTTTTTCATACAAATTCTCGATTCACTATTTAGATTTAGTATGAGAATCTGAAAAAATAATTGAAGAGTGGATTTTTTCAATATTTTTCCTGGGTTCTGTACTTGATTCTGAGTAACCCCTTAAAATTTCAAACGCACTTTTTTTAGGTAGCTGCGTTAGTCACAGATAAAGGTCGATTGTGGGGAATGTTTTAGAACTAAAAGATGCAGTTTTATTCCAATAAGAAATAGTGCTTAAGTAATATGGCATTGAATCGTCTCTATTCGTCAATCTCCATTCTGACTGAATTAGTGGCTACCTGTAACGCATTTGAATAACTGTAGTAGGCGGAGGTTAGAATCAACAGCGAGTGCCTCTAAGGCGCACAAGTGCAGGTACGAGCTATTAGCAAATCAATCGAGACGGGTCTGTCGATGTCGCGGCCGTTCGGAACTTTTTCTGTTACAAACCTTGTCGTAACGACCAGTCGTGAACCCGCCGGAGATTAATAGCCGCTGAGATCACGGGTCAGCCTGTGATGGTGAGGGGTCAATGCTGCATGAGTTTGATGGCTTTGACGATTTCTAAAATGTTTAAACGCCGTGTTAATAACACAGAATAAACACAGATCAGTCTAGAGATCAGTTCGCCGTACGCGAGTACGCTTCACAATTGTACCTGATCATGTCATTACTACTTTTTCCCTTACTCTGGTGTACGAAGCGTCCCATCCCAGTATCTTAAAATATACTCTAGGGTTGCAGTGTACAGATGAGTATCAAAGGTAGCCATTTTCTATTGGATGTGTCGTAACAATTTTGCCACCTCTAAAAAATTTAAGAGTTGATCCTGACTCATCCCACGGTCTGGGTCTCAATAATGGTTCACCTCGTCTCGTAGTCGCCCTCTGTGCCCAACCTAAAGAGACCCAAAACTACGACACAGTCGAATTTGTGGGACAGGGGTTACGTTAGGTTATGCTCATGATAATAATTCCTATACTAGGCCGAGAGTCGTGGGTTCGAATAAGCAGGGCAAATATTTGCAAATGTACGTGTTTTCATATCTGGTACCCAAAATACAAAAACCTAGTTTGGGTCTCGGCGACGGTGTATGTAAGTGTTCCTCCCTGGATATTTGTTTTGCCTATAGTTGCGCGCTGACGATAGTAAGCTGGAAATAGGGCGTCTTTATTTAGTGCGCTGGCGCTGCCGATGCGTCAGACAGGATCAATCGGTGACCCGCGCGCCCGCCGCGCCGCGCTATCTTGCGCCGCGGCGCGCTTGCGCACTACGGGGCTATTGTCTGTGCGAGTTAGTTTATTTATATTATACATGACGTTATTGTTAATTATTATAAACTTTGTAACAATATACACACACAACATCGATTTAATGATCATGCTGAACATTTTGATGATGTGATATACTGTATGAAT
Source organism: Coleophora deauratella (assembly GCA_958295455.1). NCBI lineage: Eukaryota > Metazoa > Arthropoda > Insecta > Lepidoptera > Coleophoridae > Coleophora > Coleophora deauratella. Next base: position 10,879,081 of record OY282413.1, on the reverse strand, counting down.
AAGATTAACTTAAAAGTAATATTATAAAAGCGAAGATGTATCACTTATGGATCTTAGAATCCAGAAGTAGCGGGCCATTTGTGAGTTCGCCGAAGCTGGCAGAAAGCTGTTGGCGCAGGATTGTGCTCAGTGGAAGTTGGCTGGGGGCTCGGTTCAGCAGTGGGCGGCTTCCGGCTGCCGCGATGACGATGATCGCTTAGGCTCTGTTCACACCGTACCACAACTACAACACATCGCAGCGACAAGATGTGGTCCATGTGAATAAACTATGCATTTTTATACGAATTAGCGCCCGCCCACGTGTTTTTTTTACCCTCAGTTGCTAAGCCATTGGCATTATCTCACCTGATGGTAAGTGATGATGATGCCGAAGATGGAAGCGGGCTTACCAAGATTCCCCAACGCAATGGGGAACTGGCTATCTTATCTTCATGCCGGAACACATCAATGATGTTAACATTGATGTTTGGCGGCAAGACTTAGATAAGATGGTGGTAGCTAGACAGGCGGGCTCAGAAAATGTTCTACCACCAACCAAACAGAGTCCACAAAGTTGGACCCCGCCGTGAATCGAACCCGCGACCTCCTGATGTGAAGCGAGCGGCAAGCCACTACGCTACAGACGCGGTGGTTGTCGTTGTCGTTGTGGTTGTGGTACTATGTGTGACAGAACCTTAGGCAAAACCCGCTGAAGTGGGAAATGCGTGTAGTATAGTAAACTACTTCGCTTCTCCATGCCGCGCTGTGACTGCAAGAGCCACAATGGCGCCGCCCACACGATGCGATTGCACTGCATTTTGCATCAGAACCAAAAGTCACAAGTAAACATACCGAGTCAAAATAAATAAATCTTTAAATGTAGGCTTAATAGACTTAAGATTTAACAATTATACATTTTCTAAGCAGAAATGTATACTTCTGTTATTAGTATGTGGTTAAATCTCATAGTCATATTTTGTTCTACGACTTTCCTTAAATCGAAATACCAACATACTCTTCATATAAACGAACGAATCTACTGGTTGGCTGTTTTGTAGAATTCTAGTAGCCCTCTTGTGTGCTTCTACTCGTACTAGGTACGTGTTCCACAGCCTGCCGCGCGGTTCGAAACCGACCGTTCCTGTACAATACCAAGCTGCGCGAGCGCGTCTCAAGTGTGGCTCTACCCGCCTGCCTCTCTCAAACTCAAACTCAAAATGTTTTTTATTTAAGTAGATGCTTTACACATGCTTTTAAATCGTCAATATTTTTTTCTACCTAGTACAAAGTCCCTACCACGCGGGACTCTCATAGACAATATACTCGACTTGTCGGAATGGCGTTGTATTACAGCCTGGCTGCCTTTGATAAAGGAGTCGCTAATCTGATCATAAGTTTAAAATAAATTTATACTTTATTTTTCTTTCATTCCTGCAATACAAAAATGAAAGAGAAATACACCTTATCTAGGTATAAATGTAGTGCGTGTAGTGGGGCCAGCCTTGACCGACATCGCTCGTGTGCGCAGCATTGATATTCAGAAATCGCCACGCAGGAAACGAAGTAACGCATAAAAGTGGAACAATATCACAGAAAGGCGTAATTTTATAATACTATTAATACGGAATACCCACTCGGAATGACTACGCAGCTCCGCACTATTATCAGTCAGCCCAGTCGCAGCTCACGGCACGCGCCGCGCCGGTACGCAGATAAAGAATTGATGACGGGAATTATATGTAGAAAAGTCAAGTTCTAACTAAAACCACAGATTATGTAATGCTAAATGACAATTTATTCGAATCATAAAATAAGGCAAACTCTATGAAACTCAAAATGTTTTATTTACATGGATGGTTTACATATTCCATAAAATCGTAATGTTTTCCTTGTACCTAAGATTTCTTAGACCTATTCGTGTACACTCAGAACGGGAAGTAACTATTACTGAAGCGAGAGGAAACGTCAAACCGAAAAGAAACTCAAAACATTCTTAATTCAAATTGAAATATAGTCATTGTTTTCAAATATGATAGAATTTTGTAATGTTTGTAAGACACTTCTTAGCTTAGACCGCTGAGACGCCAGAAGTTTTACCAAGCAAATGTATAATTTTACAAACGTTGTATATGAATTGACTAGCAACTGTCAAAATATTGATGTCTAGAGGTGGACCCACTATTATTTTTATTACCTATTTATAAATTCTTAAAATAAAAATAAATAAAATAGCCTTTTATTACTGAAAAATACATAAAGCTACATGCATCTCAAATTAATATAGTTCTTAACATAAATTCAGTCCGCCCTTTTGGCGAAGGCCTCCTCCAGCCTCTTCCATTCTTCTCTCCTTCTTGCCGTCCTAGTCCATGTAATTCCTAACATTTTTTTCAAGTCATCCTCCCATCTTATTTTTTGTCTCCCCCTGCTTCTTTTCCCGTCCCTGGGGTACCACTCTGTAGCTTTTTTAGTCCATCTGTTTTCACTTCTTTGTATATGTCCAGCCCATTTCCATTTTAATTTCCTTATTCTATTTGTTATGTCTGTTAGTTTTGTTTGTTCTCGTATATCTTTGATTTTCACTTTATCCTTTCTCTTGATGCCAAGCATGCTCCTTTCCATATCTTTTTGGCATATGGCAATTTTTTCCACATTTTGTTTGGTAAGAGCCCACGTTTGGCACTCATAGGTTATGCATGGCAGTATACTCGAGTCGAATACTTTCTTTTTGCTAGCTATTGGCAGATGTTTACTTTCATTATTTCTTTTAGAGACCAGTATCTTTTCCAGGAGTTGGAGATTCTTCTATGTAACTTTTTATTTATGTGATTTTCAAAAGAGACAATTTCCCCAAAATATACATATTCATCTACGTATTCTATTACTGTTCCATTAACTTTTATTGGTAGTTTACTGGAGTTGGTCATTGCTTTTGTTTTTTGAATGTTCATTTTTAGACCTGCTTTCTCGCTCTCCTTTACCAACTCATTAATCATTAGTTCTAGACTGTATGGATCTTCTGATATTATTATTATATCATCAGCAAAGCGTAGGTTATTTAGTTTTTCACCATTAATATTTATACCATAATTCTCCCAGTTTAGTTTTTTTTTTTTTTAATGTGATAAGGAAGGCAAACGAGCAAGTGCATTTAGTTGCATAAATATATTTTGTAGGGTTGCATTGAATAGTTTTGGAGAAAGTGAGTCTCCTTGTTTTACCCCTTTGTTAAGGTCAAATTCTGGTCCAAGTTTTTCTAGTTTGATTCTAGCTGTGATTTCTGAGTACATATTTTTGATAATTCTAATATATTTTTTGTGTACACCCTGGACTTCCAGTGCTTTCCAGATTGCTGTATGTTCCAGGCTGTCAAAAGCTTTAGAATAGTCTATGAATATGACATACAATGTTTTGTTGTATTCATGGTATTTTTCAAAGACTTGATTGATTGTATGTAGAAAATCCTTTCCTGAATCCTGCTTGTTCAGGTGGCTGGTTTTCATCTAGGTTTCTTTCAAGTCTTGCTAAGATTATTTTCGAAAAAACTTTGTATATATTAGAGGACAGACTAATCGGTCTGTAGTTATTTATATCATTTGTAGCACCTTTTTTATGTAGTAAAGTTACAACAGATTACAACCAAGTTATAACCAAATCTGTTATAAATTCTTATTTACTATTTAAAATTACATAAAAAAATAAACTTATCAATATGTTTGGCATTTTAGCAATAGCTACCGACACCAACGTTACGGTTTCACATGGTTTGCGAAGCACGGGGATGGTCGAAATACCACTTACGGTCAAACCTATCCAAGCTATTAGTACAATAGCTTGGATAGGTTTGACCGTAAGTGGTATGTAGGAGGTAAAAAAGACGATTTAAAAGTATGCGTACAGCATCTACTTAAATAAAAAATATTTTGACTTTGACTATGACCGTGTTTCTAAATAGTTAACCTGCGTGATCGACCACGAAACTAGAACTGAGACACGACCGCTTCTTTGGCGTAAGTCACTCATAGACTCGTAGTATTCGAATCAGTCTTGCATTTTTTCTCACAATCTTCCTTCCACATTCTTTTAAATCATCATTTTTGTTCTATACCTAGTACAAAGTCCCTTCCACGCGCTCTCGTACAATGTAACCTTTCTCGGCGGCAATACCCACCCAGTCACATTTTCACGTATTTTCGATGCAAAGTCGAAGTAGCGGTCGGCGCTATTTGTTTACTATGGTAAATATTTCAGCTTCACATTTTCGTTCGGACGCGACGCCGAGCGAACCCACGTGCATATCGCAATGTTTTTGTTGAAAATCTTTTATCGCTGTCGTCGTTTTAAGAATTTATGTAGTAAATTCAAGATTTTATGAATGAATGATGTTATGAATGTTATGATTGGTTATTTAGTATGACATTATGAAGACGTTCTGCAACTGAACGAAAGTCAAAGTATTTTTTATTTAAGTAGATGCTGTACACATACTTTAAAAACGTGTTTTTTTCTACCTAGTACAAAGTTATTAGAATTATGTATCGTTAGATAAAAGTGTATTTAAGAAAATCTATAAAGTATCAACAACTTTGCCTGTTGGTGGAGTAGAAAGATCTCCCCTACCACCATCTTCTAGCTGATATAGCTATGAGGAAGATCACATAGTTGCCCTAATCAGTAATACTTTAAATTAATCCTGTAGCCTGGACCACAATTTCCAGCGCGCCAGACATTATTTTTAGGATTTGCGTAGTGGCTTAAGATATTTCTTGGACACAACACGCTCCAAGAAGTTAGTTTAGAGCTAAGATACCCAAGCACCGTGTCTGTCTGGTTGGCATTCGTGCAAGCGTGATACAAATTTCATAAAATAATTTTATCAAAATTTTTATTTAAATAATTTTTCATACAATTGACACGCATTGATAATTATGTGAATAATTTTATGCTGGACACTGAAGATGCTGCTGCCTTTGTTCAGCAGTGGACGTCTTTCGGCTGATAATGACTGAAAACGAGGCAGCCAACCCATCATTGAGTTAAAGACTTGGAAAGCCTGCCTGTAGCCTCGGCGTCACGTTCTATCTGTTGAGATGATGCCAAAGGCTGGTAGATTTCAAAGATCAGCTCCTCACAGTGGAGTCAGATCAATTAATATCGGGTACCGTCCGCAGCCGCCGGCCGCGGCCAGTGTTTACGTGCGCGCTCTGGGCGCGGTATTTCGGTCCCGGAACCGCGGGACGCTCGGCGCACTCTCGCCAAATTCCCAGATAATCGGATCAAGGTGGCGCCCACTGGCCACTACCATGCTACTCTCACAAAGTCTGGATTTAGGCAGCGTATGAACTATTACTTTAAAGTAAATTTATTGATGCCATTTATATCGCCACTCTTCAATCCGAACTGGGCTCCCCTGAGTGGAGTTAGGCTTAACCTTACCGAAGTATGGGAAGTGACCCGTGCCCCAGCAGTGGGGACGGCATAGTATGGTTGTTTGGGCTATGTCAAACGAACTACAAAGAAACGCGGCGATACGTTTGGACACGTGTTTCAGTATTTGTGACGCTGTTGTCGAATGTCAACGGAGCGAGCGTCCGTCCGTACATTGATCCTGCACTCGGGAACGCGAAAACATGGATCTGCGGCCCTTGTCTTAGTCGTTAAATTTTTTACTAGTTTGGTCGACATTATAACGGAAGCAAAATAGTACGATAAAACGAGTACAGGATATAACAAAATAAGAGGTAATATTCTACTACTTTTACTGTTTACATTATTCAAGGGCTTTTGAAAATTGGACTTCAAACTTAATTGCCCAAACAGCTGAAACGATTACGATTTCAACAAAGTTGTAAAGTAAAATTTATTCAGTATAATGAGTAGAAGCACTAGTTAAGAGCCTATTTTGTCACACCTGTATATAACAAGTTTTAATTTATTGCTAAAAATAACATTTGATCTAGTGTTTTTCATTCAAGCAATCTGGAAAATATAACTTTTTTGCTATAAGGCCACCAACCCGTTTAACTTTGTTTTCCATGAATACTGTTTAATACTTTCGAGTTTCATGTTGTGTTATCTATGTGTTTTTGTTAAATGAAAAGATATCAGTGATGGGACAAAAAACAGGAGTGAATATTGACTGTAATACTTTAAATTTAATTGCATATTTTACGACCTAGGCTAACGTTTAACTTCGCCATAATTTTTGGTACTGGTTCTGGTAATGGATTACGGTTTTGTGTCCAATTAGAAAATGTAGATTTACTTGATGGTTGGTGTTAGATATACAGGGTAATTTTTGGACCCCGCAATTTTGGGCATCTCCATAAAAAATAGGCCGATCGCGTTATCGAATTAGTATGAAAGGTCCAAAAATTTTTTTGCGAATTGACCATTGGTTACTTGGGTTAAGTTGCTCAGCTTCATGAGTAAAAGTCACTGTGAAGATTTGATGGGAGGTCCAGAAATAACCCTGTATGTGGTAAAAATACTGTTGGAGCCGCGCCATCGGATTTAGGTTGAAAACTGTGAAACGATAGAGATGAATGAAACTATCTATAATCAGTTGTCTACGTTGATACAAACTTAGCTCTAAAGTAACATAAACCATAGCGTAAAAACTTCATAGATCGGAAAAGTGGCCACTGTCTTACTCCACACACCAGGGTCAAGTCCAGATTGGTGGAACTCTAAACTCTTAAGAAGTGATTTGGTAGAATATTTTCATATTGAACTCCTCATAAAATCATGTTTCTGTGAAATATTGCAGACTTAACGGCAACTTATACAATCGCCTTTGTCTGGCGATTACTCTGCATTGTCTTTTTTAAATGAAAACAACGAAAAAATATAATCGACATTAATCTCCAAACTTTGTACAAGCATCTAATTTGTCTAAAGCGTGACTGTTAGTCTAGGCTCATTTGGCTTAGTTTTTCGGCATGTATGTGTCGTGGCCAGATCATAGAATTGACCACTTCATGATGTGGCCGACCATTTCATGAAATGGTCGCATTTCATGAAATGGAAAATATCTGCTGATCACATCATGATATGGTCTGGCCAGATCAATGAATACATCAACGTTTCACGATATACAGCTAAACGCACGGCTATTTCATGAAATGGTCAAGCATTAGTGATCATATCGTAAAATAGTTACAGTATACACCGCACCGTTAGAGGCGCTGATATCTTTTTGTTTTTGTGATGTATCATGGCGGAGTACAGTTAATAATAAAAAGGCTATTAATAATGCACTAATTGAAAATAAAATAGAAGTTTAATGTCATTACGATACTAAACTACAATAATTTTTCGAAAGTCAATCAAAAAACGAGCGCACCGTAAAAACCTTGAAGTTCGGAAAGTGTTTCATAGGTTAGTAGATATCAATCTTAAAAGGAAAGTATTAAGAATGTATAATTTCTCTGTTAACCAAGATTTGTTGCCAGATGTCATGGCATGAAGATGCCAGTAACTTTTCAACGTATTTTAAATTTTTATTAAACTTTTTATATAATGGAACCCCTACATTAATGATATGGCCAAACATGATATGTCCATCTATCATTAAACGTTGACGTTTAAACGATATGGTCAGTTTTAGCTGGCCATTTCATGAAATGGTCGGCCACATCATGAAATGATCAATTCTATGATCTGGCCACGACATATGCATTTCCTTCCCCCTATCCTTTTTATGTTACTCGGTAAATCACTTGCTTAGAGCGAGGTGACCGAAAGCGAACGAATTGGCACGGTTCTAAACTCAAAGTAAAAAAATCTTTATTGTTTTGAATGTGAATGTGGCCGATGTACTCAGTTTAACGAATGACGTATTGTATGTAACGATTGACGTGACGTCTACCAAGTGGCATAAAGCGATGTAGTGTAGCGACAAATAAAGCAGCTAAATGCGAACAATAGCTAAACCCGTAATATTTTTACCGCCTCCGTGGCCTAGTGCTAGTCTGCTCGCTTCACATCAGGAGGTCGCGGGTTCGATTCCAGGCGAGGTCCAACTTTGTAAGTCTCGGTTTAGTTGGTGGTAGAACTGAGCCTGTCTGTCTAGCTACCACAATTTTATCTAAGTTTTGCCGCCGAACATCAATGTTAACAGCATTGATGTGCTGCGGCATGAAGATAAGATAGCCAGTTCCCCATTGCGTTGAGAATCTCGGTAAGCCCGCTTCCATCTTCGGTATCATCATCACTTACTATCAGGCGAGACGATGCCAAGGGTTTACCAGTTAAAGATAAAAACAAAATACCGACTACATTTGAAGAAACTCGAGGAATTTTGATTGTATTCCAGAATGGAGATAAAAGCGGAGGGCATGGAGGGCATGGTGCCGCGGCCCGTGAAGGAGCGCAAGAAGCACGACCGCTTCAACGGCATGAGCGAGGAGGAGGTGGCGCGGCGCACGCTGCCCGACCACCTCGCCGAGAACCTGGACATCATCATTGTGAGTACGGTCGCTCCCCGCACACGCCCCGCCACGCCACGCCACTCACACGCACTCCCCACACCCTACTCGACTCCCTAGGTCGTCCTGAGTCTGAGGCAGGCCAGGCCGTTACAACACCGTTGATAGTATACATATTGCTTACAAAGATGACTAAACGGCTAGAAGTAACTTGGTGCTGATTCAAGCCGATATTTCTGTGGATAGATAACCCTAGTATTTCGAATCATGATTAACTAAACTTGCCCAAAATAGCGCTTCATTGTTACTGCTGGCTATTGATGTCTCTCGCGAGACATTAATGCCTAGCTCGAGATAGCGCGAGCCTGCGATTACCATTAGTATCAATATTTTGCTAGAAACGCGTCAGCAACATTTCAATTCTTGTGCAGTTCATCCTCGCCTTTCTTATTATGGATATGCTGTTTTAATCCAAAGTTTCGAACGATACTTTTGAACCGTTTAGAAAAAAAAAGTTATCCTAGTAAGGCAGTACCTACGTCATCAGCGGCAGCGCGTCGCTATACGTGTCCGCCCGTCACAAGCCAGTGCCCGCGCGCTATGACTAATTAACACGGCTGTGCGCCTGCGCTCTGCGATAGCACTCCGCGCCTCACTGCAATGTCGCACTACGCACAAACAAGGTGTAACAAAAACATGTTCCATGATGGGCTTCTTATCGTGTGCTGTCCCATTGCGTCGCCCGCGGTCACGTTCAAAGCGAGTATATGGTTTTACGCCTAAGGAGGTGTGCATCGTGAACAGCATACAGCATGGGCCAATAGCATAGAAGAAGCGATAAAAATAATCGGATTTTAAATACACAAGTATTAAGATGCGATCGAGATCTCTAGCTGGAGAAGTGAGTCACTGAAACCGCGAAACCACTGACACTGGTTTGTTCTGCTTTTTACGTACGCTAAACAGCTTTGGCTCCATTATTTTGATTAAAACTTAAGAAACAATTTGGAGTTTCTGTATGGATAGGATGTCCACTGCTTTCGATTTCGGCTAATTGGTACGCCAGTATTATACGTTATAATTTTCAAAAAGTATTCCAAGTACTGACATGACCCCGTTGCAGTTTGTTATATGATGATTATATGTATATGAAATTGTAAGTTATTTGTCCCGCCAATAACGAGTTTAAATAGAGCGTGGCGTAGAAAGGTGAATGATACGGAGAGGTGATCAATAAATCGTCATCTATTCTATTTATAGGTAGCTTTTAACAATGATGATTTGTGTACGATTTTTAATATATTTAACGCAGTATTTAAAGTCAACGAATGATTTTGCTAGTAGAAACAAGGCCTTATTAAATTAAACAATAAACAACAACATACAGGTGAATTGCGAGTCAAGTGACAAGTAGATTTGTTTTCCTACATTAATAAAAGCCCCGACTGCCGTAAATAAAATGTAAATCCTTATTTCTAAGGTGATTAAGTAAAACGGAACTCGCATTATAAAACCGAGCCATTTAACGTACAGGTTCAGAAATTATTATCCTTTTTCTGGAACATGAGGATGAAACAGTTACATTTTAGAGCAGCGCTTGACTAGCATGTCCAGTCCAGCACTGGCATTTTACGGTTCGTGTGGTATTACGAATAAGTTACTAGAGTTGCTGCCATGTTATCCTTACCTCTTTGACTAGTGATAGGTAGGTTTAGGAAACATAAACTGTCGTTTTTTATAAGAACACCAAACACAGTATTAAGGAAGTTCTCTCAATCAATTTTATCCCATTTAAAATTGCTACAGTGTTATTTTTCGTTGCACAGATCGGCATCAACCCGGGCCTGTTCGCGGCGTACAAGGGGCACCACTACGCCGGGCCCGGCAACCACTTCTGGAAGTGCCTGTACCTGTCCGGCCTCACGCGCGAGCAGATGAGCGCCGACGAGGACTATAAGGTGCGCTTGCTTATGTTCTAGAATGTTCCTTTGCTGATTTCAGTGCTATTAAACTCAAAACTCAAACTCAAAATGTTTTTTATTTAAGTAGATGCTTTACACATGCTTTTAAATCGTCAATATATTTTTTTTCTACCAATATTAGTAGAAGTGATGTAGTCTCTATGGTGAAATGACAATGCTTCCAACGATCACAGTGCGGCTTAGTTTGTGACTCGCATTGTATTTGCCGCCAAGCAGCGAGCGCTCTGAGTTCCCGAGCGTCTCACTAGCATACGCGTAAAGGAATTACGAAACACTGGATTGATAGCAGTTGAAAAGTTATCTTAGTAGTGTTTTTTACACAATTAAACCAAGTTAGGTCAACAGAAATCCCTCCAATCATCTTCTGACGACCTACTCCTTATGTTGCCACAGTCAAAATCCCTCGATATTTCTAGCGAGGTATCAACGTTCATCATTCAAGCGGCTAGTACCCTGCCCCACTCTACCACAAAGCATTCCCCGTTAGCCCTCTAAAGATGCCTACTACCTATATATTACCTAATGTTTTCTATTTTTAATTGTGTTATTTTCTGATTTTAAATGCTAATATCTGACTTCACTAATGCCTTGAAAAGGTTATTTGTAATATATTTTAACATCTATTTATACACGAATACGTGGACATAACATTACAAATAATTGTATATAAATGATATGATATGATATGATATGATGCTTGCCATCAGGTGGATCGTCAGCTCTTTTCTAACATTTGTTATGCAATAGAGTGTTTTCATTCATCAATTTGTCTGTGTGTTGCGCGGTAGCTGCTGAACTTCGGCATCGGGTTCACGAACATGGTGTCGCGCGCCACGAAGGGCTCGGCGGACCTGACGCGGCGCGAGATCAAGGAGGGCTCCGCCGTGCTGCTCGAGAAGCTGCAGACCTTCCGCCCCAAGGTCGGTGCACCCAGTGCGACTGTTCCACCGATGTCTAATACATATCGTCTTCTTTTTATAGTCGTTTTTTGGTACTATCTTATCTATGGAAAGAAAATGGTTTACAATTTTTTGAGATAACGTAGGTCTTATGTTATTTTTAGTCAGTGCGACCTTAGCATGACCTTAGTAAGGATATTTATCTGTTGGCAGTCAGCGAGGTATACTAGAAGAGAATATGTACACCTATCTCATCGAAGCAGGAACTCTCAGTCCCCCTATTTACGCTTATCAAGTTGCATATGGCATATATTGTATTTATGTAACATATATGGTTGGTAACATATATGGTTGGTAACATTATTGGTATGATGACTACAGAAACAGTTTTAGTGGAACAATACATGACCCAAGTAAAGGAATGGTCCTGTAATTATACTTGCCAAGAAACAAAGACGATAGCTCAAGATAGGCTGAAATTGATGTGGCAACGATAGAGGGCCAGGCCCTCTTAATAATGACGATTATGTAACATGTATAGTACCGGGTATCTAATAGTATACAGGGTAGCAGTGCCATCTAGCACAGTCTCGTGCAACTAAAACGTGCCAAGTAGTGCAAGAAATACTAGATGCCACGGCTACCCTGTATAGGGTCCTTATGAAATACCTGAATTTTTTTTTACCATGGCTTCTACTCATGAAACTAAACAACTTTCCCCAAGAATGAATGCAAAAGAATTTTTGAAGTCCTCAAACATTGATCAACTGAACTGCCAAAAGTCAAAATTTTTTTTTGCGAATTGAGTATAGGTTCCTTGTGGAAAGTTGGTCAGTTTCATGAGTAGAAGCCACTGTAAAAAAAAAACTGGTATTTCAGTAGGACGCTATACACTTTTTCGTGTACAGGACTGTACTAATTGCACTATTTGGCTGTATATTTTAAGTTCATTAGTACAATATAACTATACTCACGGACAAAAAAATCGACTCAAAGTTTCATACACTACTTTTGGAAAATTAACTCAATCTAGCAAAATAAAACTAAACAAAAAGTTCAAAAACTGTGTGTTTACTGTTTATGATTTTACTTTGATGGTTTTCTAGTTTTTTGCTTTTAGTGTTTAGCAGTTTTGTAGATTGATTTATTTTTTCAAAAGTCGAGCAACAAATCTTGATTCGATTTTTTAGTCCATCAGTGAATATTTGTGACGTGAGTGGGTGTGGTGGCATGTGCAGGTGGCGGTGTTCAACGGCAAGCTGATCTACGAGGTGTTCTCCGGCAAGAAGGACTTCTGCTTCGGCAAGCAGCCCGACACCATCGCCGGCACCAACACCGTGAGCGCACACCCTTGCACTTTACATCTTTATTTTAGAAAGAAGAAAGAAAATGTTTATTAGTAGCAAATAACAATAAAAAATTTAGACAAAAACAAAAAAAAACCTAAACATAAAACCTATTCATAACCAGTTCTCCTCGTATAAAATCTATTTGTATACGTTGCGTTGGATAGACAAATTACTAGGCTCTGTGGGGTTATCACTGCTGCACAAATGCCTCTCCCAAGGTTTTCCACGCCGACCGGTCTTGTCCGCATCCAACGGCTTTCCGCGATCTTTACCAGGTCATGGGTCTAGCGAGTGGGAGGCCTGTCTACGCCGTCTTCCGATGGTGAACTTTCAGGCGAGCTTTCGGTTATCCTCGGTTTCACTCGACTCGGTTTTGGAATGGTTTAGGGTACTGCCGTACAAATTAAGAACACAGTAAGTGACAGATTTGGCGCGAATGTTGAACCTTATTCGAAACGCGGTACAAGGTTCAAAATCATTCGTGGCAAACGAGCAGATGGGTTGCCGACCTTTGAAATGGGATGGGGGAATTGGGTGGGGAACGTTGGGCCTCCGGTATCCTCACTCACTCGGCGAAACACAACGCAACCGTTTCTTCACGCCGGTTTTCTGTGAGGTCGTGGTATCACTCCGGTCGAGCCGGCCCATTCAGGCCGAAGCATGGCTGTCCTACGGTTGGAAACTTACTGTGTTCTCAATTTGTGCGCAGGGTAAAATTCGCATGAATCCGAGTGAAATCTTTGGTTACGGAACGCAACCCTAATGAAGAAAAATATTTTTTTCTTTAGAAATATGTAATTATTTTTAAAAAAGCCGTCAAGTGCATGTCGGGCCACGCCTGTGTAGGGTTCCGTAGTACCTCAAGGGGAAAACCACCCGTCTTACAAAATTGACTATTATTCGTTAACTTGAAAAGCCTACTTAGCTGTGATAGTTTTCCTTTTAACTTCGTTATATGTATATATTTTGTAATTAGGATATTTAAGTGAGTTTTCTTTTTTCTTTTTCTTGTTATTCTCCTATTTTATTTTATTTCTTGTTTATCTTTTTTTCCTTTGTCATGTTTGTTTGTGTGTACTCAACTTTGTAATGTGTTGTTTTTTTGAATAAATGTATTGTATTGTATTGTAAAAAAAAATATATACTACTACCGTGAATTTTTTCACGTTTCTAGAAACAACCATGATGCCCGCCCATGATGCCCTCATGACTTAACTAAAATTTGCATTTTAAAGCTTAATATTTCGAAAACGGATCCCTGAATCGAAAAATTGTTTTCACAAACTCATAATATTTTTTAAAGACCTATCCAACGACACCCCACACCATGGGATAGTCGAAAAAAAATATTCCATCCCCACTTCACGTGTAGGGGAGGTACCCTGATTGATTTTTATATGATACATTTTTTTTTCATGATTTTATTCCACCATTTTGTCGGCGTGATTAATATGTATATCCATGCCAAATTGCAGCTCTCTAGTACTAATAGTCTTCCAGCTAAGCCGCGGATATACAGACAGACAGACAGACAGACGGACGGACATGGCGAAACTATTAGGGTTCCTCGTCGACTACGGAACCCTAAAAAGGAAAGATATCGTCGTTTAACGATTGCATTTTCTACATAAAACCAATTAACTACATAAAAATTGGATGTCAAAATTGGGCATGTTAGTAATGTGGCTCGGTGTCGGCAGTACATGTGGGTGATGCCGTCGTCGTCGGCGCGCTGCGCGCAGCTGCCGCGCGCGGCGGACAAGGTGCCGTTCTACGCCGCGCTCAAGAAGTTCCGCGACTTCCTCAACGGCCTCGTGCCGCACGTGGACGAGAGCGAGCTCGTGTTCCCCGACACCACGCAGCGCCGCCCGCACGAGGAGATGGAGATCCGCAGGTACTGATGCACGACTGTGCCGCCTGTGCCGCCTGTGCCGCCTGTGCCGACTATGCCGACTATGCCGGCGCGAGGAGAGCGTCCGTGGCGCCGCGGTACCCGCTTGGGGTCGCTTAACCGGAGAGCTCGGGTTCAAATCCGTACCGATGAATTTTTCGAAGCTTGCGTAGATTTTCATACCGATTGCTTTAGCTTGTGAAGCGGTCAGACGGGTCGACCGACGACGTACGAAAATCAACATGATGCCAGATACGCGCAGTGTTAAAAATATGCATGACGTCAGAGGGAAAGTAACCGAACGGTAGTTGGAATCGATGGATGATTCCTGTTTGTATGTGGAATTAGTTGATAACGATATTCCTTGTGGATATAGTCCCACTTTTACTGTTGTACGAGTCCTATTGGACGCTTTGTTTTTGTGCTGTACACGGCTCGCCTATTATAAACTGTAATTCCACGCGCAGGGATGGAGAAATCTGTTTAGAAATTTCCCTTTTTACATTCCAGCATACTTTCAAAATTGTTAGCTCTTACTTTTCAAGTAACCAATATATCTGTCAAAATATCTGTATATAAAAATTGGAAACCAACGAGTTTCGCGTCTCGTCCCAAAACACTTGGCCCCTCCCCCCCTTGCGCGTGGGTTACAACAGGCGAGCTCCCCCGCTAGCGTGAGCTCGGCCGTTGGGCGCAGGCTGACGATGGAGCCGGAGCCCGGCGACACCATCATCCTGGAGGACGGCACCGAGGTGCCGCTGAAGAAGAAGCGGGGAAGGCCGAAGAAGGTGAAGCTGGAGAACGGCGAGCTAGCGCCGCCCGTGCCGCGCGCCCCCCGCCAGCCGCGGCCGCCGCCGCCGCTCGACGCCGCGGGCGACCAGCCGCCCAAGAAGAAGCGCGGCCGCCCCAAGAAGATCCGCCCCGAGGAGCAGCACTTCCTGCTGCAGCAGCAACAGCAGCAGCAGCAGCAGCACCAACAGCAGCAGGTGACTAATATTTACGATTCATTGAGCGTTTGCCCACTGACCGGCACAGGTTGAGGTCCTTTGCCAGCTAGCGGGAAACCTATTCATATGTGTTGATTTATTGATGCTCCCCGGGACCGCACTGTAACGCCCCTTGTGTGCGTGTGTCAGCAGGCGGGGGCGGGAGCGGGCGCGGGCGCGCTGGAGCCGCAGTACGGCGCGCAGGGACAGTTCCCGCCCGCCATATACGACCAGACCTACTTCCAGCACCAGCCAGGTCAGTGTGCCACACCACACCACACCACACCACACCACTGACACGCTGCCACATCATTGACAAACCACTCCACACCGCACTACTGACATACCACACCGATAGCCATTTTCGGGCGTACCAGCGCCAGCAAGTCGACTAGGAGTCGAAGTGGTCGCCATGAACGAAATCGGTCGAATCGTAAATTTTTTTCATACTGCACCAATGACACACACCATTGACAAACCACAGCAACGCCACAACACACCATTGACATACCAGACCACACCACATCACAACTGAATGAAAGGCAAACTTTCATTCATTTACAAAAGTAAGTTATTTATGAAAACAGGATATCATCTCGTATGAACATTTCTAGTTTCTAATGTTTTTTCTTGCATATTTATTTTGTCAGCCCATAGCTTCGATTGTCCGTCTATTTGGGAGTTGCGACTTCAGTAAAATAATTAAAGATAATAGATATAACATTTATTCACATTTATGGCACAAAGTTTGTTCGTATCATTTACTGGATTATTTGTGCTACCGGTCTGTCTGATATTTAAGAGTCTTGCTCTTGACGGTGAAGCAAACGCCATCGGGTTGTGTCTTCGGCCAACGTTTTTATACCTAGTTACATTAAAATGTTTTTTACTGGATTCCTTCATTGTAGTATTTTTTTTTGTCTTCGGCCAACGTTTTTATGCCTTATGGCATATGAAATGAAATTCTTTATTTGCGTATGATTTTGGGTACAAATTGGGTGGAAGCTTAGGGTTAAATCCATACAAAATCTGCTCTTATTCGAGCGTGCAAATATTTGTCCATGGATGTAAGGTACATACATGCGTTTTTATAAATGATAGTGAACATGCCATAATAATCTACTTCTTATTGTCATGCTTCTAAAAATATTCCGTAATAATTTCAGTTAACCTCTAAAAAATAAAAAATAAATTTATTGTTGTTTTCTTTAATTTTAGTATTTCTTTTTTAAGCAAAACGATCGGAAACCCGGTCTAGCATAGTCAGTAAGTAGGCTTTCAAATAGCTAAAGTAAAGACTCACAGAGCGATGGGTTGTGGCAGGTGGCGGCATGGAGGGAGGCATGGAGCTGGGCATGCGCGGCGGGTACGCGTCGCCGGGCGCGGGGGGCGGCGGCCCCGGCGCGGGGGGCTACGGCTCCCCGCGCGCGCACTACGCCTCGCCGCGCGGGTACTCGCCCGGCGCCGGCGCGCGCGCCTCGCCCGCAGGTCGGTAGTCGCAGCGTGCAGCGCAGTCCCCACAGGCCACCCCCTACAGATTCCGCATGCAGGCCAGCCGACTGTCACCGAGCATAAGGACAGCCGCCCACTTATAAACTACAGTCTGACTACGATGTTTGGCGTGTGGATGACATTGACAGGGGGGTGCTTTTGTTGCAAATCTGAAATTTATTTCATACACATAGTGTAATTTTTCAAGATGTTTCAAGTTTCAAGTCAAGTTTCAAGTTCCGGCTTTTCACCACACGCCAAAAGATCGTGGTCAGACTGTACGCACAACTTTAGTCATGCTGGTGCCGATTGCAGCTGAGATAATGAAACAACCCACACAAATAATTATGATTATTTGGTATCGTATATTTCAGGACACGGAATGCCAAAATGTATGATAAAAGGAATGCTAGAATGTTTACGACTGTGATTGTGTAATTGTAAATTGCGATGGAGCCCAGGGACCGGTTCAGATTCGCTATCGTATAAGGTGACAATGCTAAAGGCCAATGTTCCCTTGCAGCGGGTGCGGGCTACTCGTCGCCGGGTGCGGGGGGCGCGGGCCCCGGAGCGGGCGCGGGGGCGGGGGCGGGGGCGGGCGCGCGCGGGGGCTACGCGGCGTCGCCGGGCGCGGCGGGGGCGCTGCCGCCGCGGTACGCGCCATCGCCGCAGTACTCGCGCTCGCCCGCGCCCATGCACACGCCCATGCAGGTATGTACCGCGCACGACACGACACTGCACGACTTCGACACAGTTGTCAAACGACATTCCACCAGCCCTTCACAGCCGGACAACCCCGATACATCCGAACTGGCAGCGGTCGCCGTGTACGGTTCGAGGTAGCATAGAAACAACTGTCTTCGAAGATGATGAGTTCAGTACTGATTAATCAGTAGAAAATGTCTACTGTATGTCTATTAGACATGAAATTTTGTATAGGATTATTATCATTTTTAGGGCTTCGTTTCTTTCCTGTTTAGTAAGCATATGTTTATGTGTTTATACCCGAATAGATAAGTACAGGTCTCTCGATTGCTCTGGCATAAGATTCATCGACTTCGGCTGCTGACTACACATAACCAACGATCTATAGTGGCGTTTCGATTGTTTTTCGTATTAAAGATGTGTACAATAATGAGAGATATAAGTGTAACAATGAATGGTGCTGTGTGCGCAGACGAGCGGACAAGGCTACGCGCAGTCGCCGGCGCCGGCGGGCAGCGTGGGCGCCACCACGCCGTTCCCGGCGGCGTCCCCGGCGGGGGCGGGGGCGGGGGCTGGCGCGGGGGCGGGGGCGGGGGCCGCAGGGGGGGCGGGCGCGGGGGCGCTGCACAGCTACACGCCGTCGCCGCAGCACACGCCCTACAGCCAGCACTCGTCGCCCGCGCCGCCGCGCACGCCCACCTACACCGCCGACACGCACCACTATCATCCGCACCAGGTGACATTACATTATTAACTAAACACATGAAAAACAACAAATTATTAAACAAAGATCAACACAGGAACCACACTGTGAGTGCTGACGATACTGCGGGCTACGCTATACGCAACACCGTCATCGTTAAGACGAGAGTTCAAATATGCGTTACTTGAGTTTTTGTGTACCATCTTCGACTACATTGTAATTTTCCAGCAAAATGCATTTTAATTACAGTTTAAGGAAATAATATCAGCAGAAAAACATTTGCTGTTAACCCTTTGAAACATGAAAATCGCAAATCCTGGTGCCTGTGGCACGGAAGCCGGTCGTCGGCACTAGCCAACGTGGAGGTCAAAGGGTTAAACATAGGTTCGCTCCCTCGTTGACGTCGCAGAGCTATGAGTCACATACACGCATCGTCCTTTTGCCAGTCTTTCAGCCAACCTGACCGGTACGGAAACACGTTTAACATTACATCATCTGTTAGTTGGAAATACGACGGGTTGATTGAGTGAACAAGTTCCGCGTGGATATTTTGTACAATATTTTATTAGGTATGAAAGAAATGACGACTTAAAAGAAAGCATCCTGTAACTGCCCGCGGCCTGCGGTCGCTTATATCAAGGCGGAACGTGCGGGAGCGCGGGGCGGGGTGCGTTCGTTGGCTAACTTCGTATTACGGTTGCATCGCGTTGTCGGTCACGCTTTGAGAGCGTGGATCGAGAACCGGTGTGAAATTGGTTATCGACGAAATCTACTTATATAAAATGGCATTGTGATGTTGTGTTCCTTCCATCAGGGTGGTGGTGGCGGCAGCACGGGCAGCGCTGGCAGCTACAGCGCGGAGCTCGGCGGCGACATGGCGGCGCTGTCGCCCGCCTCGCCGCCCGGCGTGCCGCTCGACTTCGAGCCGCCCTCGCCCGCCGCCTCCACCGACATGCACCCCGGCAGCAACAGCAACTCCTCGCTCGGCGACTGCCATAAGGTAACAAACACACACACACACACACACTTTTGTAAATTATTAGCTTGTATCGTAGTAAACAATCGACTGAACAAAACAAAGCTTGACATCGTTGATGGAAATCAAAAATAATAATGGGCCTAATAGGCATCCCTGTGAACCACCTGAAGCAACTAAGAATCCAGGACGATAAGAAATCATTAATTGTGGTAGTTTTTGATCTGATATTTTTATAAGACCATCTGGAATAACGTTTTAAAGAGATTAAAGTTGTCTAAAATATAATAAAACTACACAGTGCAAATTTCCAAGAACTATGATGTGATCAGTTCAATCGAAGGCTTTACTATAGGCTCCTTTGTCTAGGTTGGAAGAAATATAATAACTATTATGCTCTGATGAAGAATTGTAATAAATATTTGTATTTATTTATCGTATGTTGTATGCCAGGAACCTGTACAAGTCAAAATAGTTTGACACTTCTCTGAAATCCAAGTCTATATTGCAGACAAACTCGGCGAACAGCGAGATGTCTCCCGCGGGCGTGTCGTCGGTGGGCAGCGTGGGCGGGGCGGGGGTGGGGGGCGTGGGGGGAGTGGGGGGCTACGGCGGCATGTTCGACAGCGAGCGGCTGCAGTACCCGCACCCGCACCTGCACGCCTCGCCGCACCCGCACACGCCGCACCCGCACCCGCACCCGCACCCGCACACGCCGCACCCGCACACGCCGAGAGATACGCCAGACCATTACCACTATCAGGAGCAAGGTATGCATATGCTTACTTCTCGTTTCCTTTATCCGGAAGTTGACTGCGTCAACGATGAATTATGAAATATTGTTCACTCGCACGGATTTTCATTACAATGTAAAAAAAAAAGATAACGTAATTTATATGCAAACTACTGCATTAAATAATGACGTCATCATTCATAATTTCAAACATTTTGTTTGGAACAAAATTTTATTTTGGACACTTCATAAAAAGTAAGTCAAATGACTAGCGGTCCCGAGTTCCCTTGTTCGATATAAGCAATCTGTTGCATTACCGCCGAGTTACCGTTAACGTCGTGCCAACAGGCGGCGGCGGCGGCGTGGCCGAGAGCCCGCGCATGGAGCAGATGCACCAGCACCCCGCCATGTACGCCACCAACTACAACAGGTATGCTGCTCTCTCTGTCTCTCTGTGCTCTGTCTCTGTCTCACTTCCACAGGTCGACGGCGACGGCTCAACGAATGTATCGTTTCAGTTTATTCACAATCGAAAGCAAAACTTATTTACACATAAAATGCGAAATTATCGCATGGACAGACGAAACGAAATTATATGAAAAATAATAATGGCGGATTTATTGAACTGTTTGTCGTTTTTTTAACCGACTTCAAAAAAAAGGAGGAGGTTCTCAATTCGTCGGAATCTTTTACTCGAAGACGCCTGAACCGATTTGGAAAATTCTTTTTTTGTTTTGTTTGTTCTTCACAGGTGGTCCCATATAAATTTTATCGAAATCGATTCAGCGGTTTTTGAGAAAATCAACAAAAACAGCAAAATTGGAGTTGTTGCGATTGAAGTCGGTTGTTTTTCACGTATTCAGCGTGGTCAATTATCATTCTACTAGTCGGAACATTACTTTTAAAAGATATCTAAGTGGCCGAATACAAAAGTAGATATTTATCTCCTGCCGAGCCTGTTGCGAAACGTGAGAACTTAGGTATTAGAGACACTTCAGTAGCTGAATCTCTTCCTTGTCTGCTGACGTAAGGACGGTCCGTACCTCCGTACCAATGTACTAGCTTACTTTTCCTACGTCAGCGAACAAGCAGCGTTAAGTCAAGCTTTGTGCTCAGTGGTCAGTGGGTGTTACAGATCGACGCCGGAGGGAGGGGGCGGAGGGGGGGGCGGCGAGGCGAGCTTCCGCCCGCCCGAGCCGCACACGCCGCACCACCCCGGTACGTGCCGCACACTCACTTACTGCTCGATTCATCAGCACGCAGCTGACGTGTGACGCCGCGTTATTGTACACTACAACACAAGCGAGTACTGGGCTATCATTCGACATGTTTTCAGTTGTATAAGAATTTTTAAGAATCTTTTTACTCAAAACTACATCAAATGAATTGAAATACATAAGTTGTTACACAAAATAAAACAATACATGTAAACAGTATACATGGATTGATATTTGGCATGTTGGTGTAAATGGCATTTTTCAAAAGTATGTTTAGTAACTATGTCTGATGCTGTTCACTGTAGTATCAATGTAGTATCAGTGCAACTTTTTTGGTGATTTACGACGCGAATGCGTGACAGACTCGCCCGCAGGCCTGACAGGGAAAGTTAGCGGCAGTTGTAACTACTATAATAATAAGTTAATATAAACCCCTGGAAACGTAGGGTCATACTAATTTTGTGACTGAAGTTCAGGATTTTTTTAGTTTCATGCACTACCACTCCACGGTCGGCCAGAACTACGTATATCGATCAAATTTTGTGATGGTTTTTGCAAGAAGATGTCTATATGTATATTGATGGCGCAGGGTCGCCCGCGGAGTACGGCGGCGCGCCGAAGACGAAACCCCAGGACGTGTCCTCAAAGTCTCTGTCCGGCCTAGAATCGCTCGTGGACCAGATCCCGTCCATCGCGGAGGGGCCGGCGGGGGCCGGCGGGGGCGCGGCGGGCGGGGCGCCGGGGGCGGCGGCGGGGGCGGGGGGCGCGCCGGGGGAGGCGCCGCCCGTGTCGGCGCTGGCCGAGTACGCGCCCGCGCTGTACCCGCCCTACGGCGCCTACGGCGGCGCTCCCTACGGCAACAACGGGTGAGTCGCCCTGCTGTGGTTCGTGTCTGAAATCAAAACTTAGATTTTTTTGGTACAACACATTTTTTTTTCGAAAAAGAGACTAATCGTCTAATCCGACTTGCAAATATATTCACGTCCAAAATAACGCAGTATATCAAGACTAAGATAGGGTGTGTTGCCATTGATGACATACGGAACTGAAACTTAGTCGTTTACTACGGGCTTCTTCGTAAGAAGGCTCAAGGTTATCCAAGGAGCAATGGAGCGTGCTATGCTACGTGATCGAATCAGAAATAATAAGATACATAGGAGAAGTAAAGTTACTGACATACGTAGCTCACAGAATCGCTTAACCGCAGTGGCAGTAGCCGGGACATAAAGCTCGTAAAACAGACGGTCGCTGGGGCAGCAAAGTTCCCGAGTGGCGACCGCGCACCGGCAGACGTAGCGATGAACTGATGAAGGTGCGAAAAAAGCCTGGATGCGGGTAGTGCACGATCAGTCGATGTAAAAATATGGGGAAGGCCTTTGTCCAGCAGCGGCCATCTTTTCATTGGTAACTTGTCTATTGAATCTGTTAGACCTACAGAGCTGCAATTGCTCTCTAATTATATGATTTTTTTTCTTCTATATAAGCGTACATAATAAGTATTTGGTGTGTAGGTACGGCGCGCCGTTCGTGGGCTACGGCGGCGGCTGGGGCGGCGCCGTGCTGCGGCCCGCGCCCGGCTACCTGCCCGAGTGGCAGTACCCGTACCCGGGCGTGGCGGCCGGCTACCCGCCCTACAACGCGCCCTACTACAACGGCTACACGCCGCCGCCCGCGCACGCGCAGCAGGTGAGCCCCCCACCCACACACCACACACACACACACACACACACACACACAGTGGCAGTACCCCTACTAACATTCCCCAACACAATGGAGAACTCGCCATCATATCTTCATGCCGGAAATCAATGAATTAAAAAAAAATGCTGGTTACATCGATCTTTGGCAGCAAAACTTCGATAAAATAGTGGTAGCTACCCACCCAGGCGAGCTCAGAAAATATGCTACCACCGACCAAACTGAGTTCTGCAAAGTTGGACCCCGCCGGGAATTGAATGCGCGCCCTCCTTATGTGAAGCAAGCGGACTCGCTACTAGACCACGGAGGCGGTCAAATGTGTTGGTACATAAGGAACGTTAAGCCGTTGGTGCTATTTGCTGTCACTAGATGGTACGCCATGTCGGAGGCCTTATAGGCTGCTTGAAAACTTCTGGCATGGGGATGGCTACTAGCCCCACAACCCTTCCGGACTCGGCCCCCGTGCGTGGATTATGACCTAACCTAGTTATGGAAAGAGACCAGTGACCCTGCAGTGGGGATAGTATGGGTTGTTCACGAATGTAATAGCGATGTTGACTGCTAGTTATCTGAGTTACTTTTTATCAGATGTCAAAAATGACAACTGCTATAGTTTTTGCCGATTATTCACAAACTTTAAAAATTGCTAACTAGACGTCGTTCCCGACTAGTGAGTACATCTCTAATGTATACTCATTGAATGTGATTCCAGCACTACCTGTCGGCGCCGGGGCTACTAGAGCTGCACAAGAACGGCGAGCACACGGGCGGCGTGCCCCCCGTGCCCTCCGTGCCCTCCGTCGGCTTCGGCGGCTTCTGTTAGTGGCTGCGGCCGCCCCGCACGGGGCACGGGGCACGGGGGCTCGCTCGCAGTCAGTCAGTGAGTGAGTGAGTGACGCTGGACCACTGGCGGTTTCCGGAGGCGCAGTGTCACCGGTGTGCCGAGTCTGACGAATGTGAATCGATTTCGGGAAAGTCGATGTCGTTGTGATGTTTAAGATACGTGCTGTGATAAATATCACAAGATTAAATAATATGAAGTGGGAAAGGAATGAACTCGAATCAAATAATATGACAAGCGAGAGACGTAACTGGCTTTTGTGTTTAGTTGGTCTCCGACAGTGGCAGCGGAAGTGCAGGACGAGTGTGCGCTGTGGTGGTGGAGTGAATCCTTTACCGATGAGCTTACTTTGTAGTTTGGTTGTAAATATTGTACTTATGTTCGTATCATCACAGGCGGCCGCCCACTGTAGCGAGCGTTCCCTAAACAAACATCTCATAGCTTAGACTTTTAAATAAACTAAATAAATCGTAAGTTTTTTTATCCTAGTCATAATATAAAGGTTAACTAACATACGAGTTAATAATATGTCGTCTAAAACACAATCGTTTACTTGTGAAGAATTGTAATGGAGTCAGTTGTCATCGATCGGTACCATTTCCTCGATTTCCTGCCCTCAGCCGGACGCGGTCTGACTCGCTACAGTGGGGCACTATCTAGTCAGACTGCGCGGCCGCCGGCGCCAATTGTAATTAACTACAATTTCAATTTAGCATCTTTTTTAACATGTTATTTTCATGTCGCTCCGTGGCGGCCATTTTCTTGTTGCCGTCGGTGACATCCCCGCACAAAGGGATTAAAGTAAATAAAAAAATCACGCTCAATAAATCAATTAATGTTGTCGTCGCGTCACTGACTGTACTAGGTATTTTTCGCCTTAATTTTGTTAAAGTAGGTAAGATGGGGAGTGTGGGAGCGGTCGCGCGCTCGTTTTAATACTATAATGAACGTTACCGATCAGTGAGGTAGCTCGCGTCGCTAGGGAGTAGCATAATTTTACACTATTATTGTACGTTGGCCCGTCCGCGGGCCGCCTCGTCGTGCCGCCGCCGGCCGACCGCGCCGCTGGCTTTACTTACCTAGCGGTATTTTAATTGTTATTTAAAAAGAGTTACTTTTGTAACTGCTATTTTTCATAAAGCAATTGTTTATAACTAATTCTTATGAAAAAACTATTTTCTCGAGACAGACGGCAGCGTGGCGGTCGGCGGCGCAGAACGAGGTAATTTTGCATAATGTTAGGTGCTGCCGGGTTTTGTTTTGTTAACGATTGCCATTTCATAGTAATCAGTAGGTAAAGTGTAGCTTGCGTTTCGTTTCCCGCGTCGTCCCCGGCGCCGGCTCCACTGTCAGCGGCGTCGCGGCGCAGAGGAGCGGAACGTAATACCACTGCTGACAGAACGGACATTTACATGAAGATGTATAAAAGCGACATACTTAATGACCAATTGTTTCACATGGCCTTCATTCACTCGAGAGGCGTGCGTGAATCTCTGCCCAACTCCACATATGCGGGTGAAGTCCGTTCTTTTTAGCATTTCGCATAATTATTATTACATTTCGCTCCTCTGTGGTGACGCGACTTGCGTCTTGTACAAAGTTTCTTTAAGTTTGCACAAACGTGTTCTAGGTAAGGTGAAACGAAATAACATACGTAATGAAGACATATACTTAACGTAGGTTATACTGAGGGGGAGGGGCGCGGCCTGCGCTAGAGAGGCGTGGTGGGACTCGCGCTAACAGGCGACTTAAAGTCATGTCAAGCGTAACTGGTCAAGCTGGCTTGCCTATTTCATTAAGAAATCTAAATGTAATGTTAGTAATAAGAATAAAACATTTTTCCGATAAGTAATGAATGTCTTCGTCTACAAACGGGGGAAGTCGCCGGTGGGTGCGCGTCCGACCGCGCCTCGGGTCAGTCAACAGAAATCAACAGGGTATTTAAGATTGCTTAAGATTTATTATTTTATATTTATTCCTATTATATTGTCGATTAGTGTTATTTGTACTGGATATTGTTTACATTTACACGGAAGTGGCCGCGGCCAGTCGGCCCGCGCGCTGACACCCGCACCCGCCGCTTCACTTTACTGGTAACTATAGTCACAGAAAAGCGAGACGAAACTTAGCACAACCTTTTCTGTTATGTATTATGTCTCCCTCTGCTTCCCCGAGAAGTTAGTTTCTTTGTATACTGGATAATCAGATAAGTTTTTGTCCAGAAGTTCAATGACTGCTCATAACGTCCTGTATTTTGAAGGGGGCAACCTTTCTAATGTTGCTTGATCGCGTTCAGTTCACTAACAGTGGATCAGTCAGTCAGTCAGTGCGAGGGAGGGGGGGGGGAGGTGTCAGCGGCGCGTGGCGACGTCCGGCTCACTTGCACACGCCTTTGTATATAATGAGTGCTTTATTACGCTTTTTTGATATTCTATTTTGTTCGAATCGAAGATGTACTTACTGTATTCTAAACTTATTTCTGTTTTCTACGAATTTTGTGTATAAATTGTTTTGTATTAACGGCGTGTCTTCTGGGCGTGCTCATTTACACAGCAGTTTCAGGTTCTGAGTACTTCACGTAGGGTGAACTAACTGAAAAAAATGAAGTAGTGATTTCCACTCATGAAATTGAACAACTTTCGCCATTCAGATCCTTGAGGAACCGGTGTCGAATTCCCAAAATTTTTTGGATGTAACAAACAACGTTGAGAAGTCTACAATTGTTTGTGAATAGAGCATTCTTGTTCTATTTAACGAGTAGATATCAATTTTATCACTCTATTCGTTACTTTTTAATCATGTAAGAAAAAATATATTTAATTATAAATCAACTTGTACAAATCAAAAATCAGATTAGTCATTTAGTATTTTATTTATTTATTTATGTAAATGAGCACAACGGAAGATCGCGTTTAACGAATTGAAGGCCTAACCTGTGAAGTCTTCGGCCTAACGTACAAGTGTCCGAAACCCAGCGGCACTCTCCATTAGTCACACCCCGATGTTATTGGCTAGTCAACTCTTTAGGGCATAACGTAACTCATATCATTAGGACGTCGACGTAGTTCTGTGCACTCGGATCTCTTTGCTGTTGTCAACTACTTTAGTTACCTTACTGCCGGAGGCCATGCAAGGCGGTCTCTCGTGTAAGAATCCTCGGGTGTGCCTTCTGGAGACTGACCGTGTGTGGTCGGTTGTGTATTTGTATATCAGACGAAATAAAATAATAGAAGTGGTTTGTTTTTGTAGGTTTTTGTAATATTATGTTGATTTTAAAATGTGAGCGGTGATTGTAATGGTTTGTCCACGCGTTGGCGGCGTGTTTCGCCAAGTTTCTGAGAGAGAGAGAGAGAGAGACAGCTATACGTGAGAGGATCGTGAGTGGTTAGCTATAGGCTTGTCTCTGTCTTTCCGCACTTGGTGGGCGCGCATTGTGAACGTGTGGATAACATGTAAGGCACAGATTATACGCTCAAGTCGCTTTTGTCAAACTGGAGACAAAATATATATTTGCTTGTAGGTTAGACAATAGGATGTCACTGCTCTCTAACCTATAGCGCTGTTCTTGCCGTCTAACCCTGCTCGACAAACCAGTTTGAGCGTGTAAGGTCTGCCTTCGAACGTCGCCCGACAGCCATAATAACTAATGTAAGGTCAACTGCAGGCAATGGTTACCAGTATAAGTTGAACTATGCTTTATAGAAAAGTTTATGCAAAGCTAAATCAATTTGACTTTTATTTCACGAAGGCACGGGCCTCGCTTGTGAAGAGTACTCGTAGAAAACCAAAGTAAATCTTTTTTGTAAAGTTTTTGGCTTGTAGTAGAGTTCTTCAGCCGTAAAAAAGCTACTGCGCATATCGCAGTGTTGCCATTTCCGCGCAGTTGACGCACTCTGCAATCTAGTTACGTTAGCGTTACGCGTTCTCGAATAGCTTGTGATAGTTAGTTATTTGTGCTGTCTGTGTTGTTTCTCGAATACGATTGCGTGGCTCGGCTGGTGTTCCTTCCTGCAACGGAGTGCAATGAGACGCGGGCGCGGCCGCGTCAGGCGACTAGGCTAAGCGTGCCGGGAACTTGGGACGAGATCACATTAGCATGCCACTGCCAATGCTCCGATCAGATGAACGACCACGACCGAGGGAACGGTTTATTTGTCCATACCTCGGAACTTCACACGGGAACGACCGTAACTATCTTTGTCTCACTCTTTCATGCCTCTGTCCATAGTTTTTCCATCGTGTCATGTTCGACAACTATTGTCGCGGGTGTCGTCTTATATACCTAGTGTAAAAGTCTCCCATATAACCGGCCGGCTGAAATGACCAAATGGTTCATAATATTTGCAGGCGCTTCATGTTGCCACATAATAATTATAAAGAGTTCAGATCTTATTTTTGCAAAAAATGTCGTTTTGTCTCAAGTTATCGGCACAATCTTTAGTGTTAAGTCTCTATCAACGAGTTAGTGTTAGTGTATACAGACTAATCTCTGTGCGGTGCGCGGCGCGTGAGCTGTGGAAGCCGGCCAAGTCATAACATAAAGCTAGAAGTTACAGTATGACAAGTCTAAAATGGCAACACTAACATTGCTATTTTGTGCTTGTAACACTGCAACTATGAGGCCGGCGGCAGCGCGCGCGGCGCGCCGGTGTTGCCAGCGCACCGTGTCGCTCAACTATTTGTACAGTATGTATATTTTTGTAAAATTCGATTCTAACTCGTGGCAATATTATGAAATCTTAAAACTTTATCTCTATCTAATATTAAAACTTAGTACAATTGTTATCGCATACCTACTATTTTTCCGTTCAATCGGTGACGATAATCAGTCGTTTTTAATAAAATACGTAAGTACATTTTGTAAGTCGAGTTAAGGTCGGGAGGCGCCCGCAAGGTTGTGAATTAGCGCGCTTCGGCCCCGCGTGGCCCCGTGCGGCCCCGTGTGGCCCGCAGCCAGCCAGCCCTGCACTGCACACCCACACCCCGGCACCGCGACATCGCCTACTACACAGTTTTGTTCCGTTCCTTTTCAAACTTACCCGTGTATCCGGCGCGTGTGTCAACAAATGCCGCAGTATTGTCGTGCCAAAACTTACC
Organism: Coleophora deauratella; assembly: GCA_958295455.1. Taxonomy (NCBI): domain Eukaryota; kingdom Metazoa; phylum Arthropoda; class Insecta; order Lepidoptera; family Coleophoridae; genus Coleophora; species Coleophora deauratella. Next base: position 10,850,105 of record OY282413.1, on the reverse strand, counting down.
GAAGCAGGAGCAAAGCAATAACTACCGCCAATTAAAAGCAATAAATGAACTTTGTTCCCCACTAAGACTTCAGCTTAGCATTCGGTCGCAGCGTGTCGCCGTGCGCGTTCGGCGCGACGCACGCCCGCCCCTCGCGCGGGGCCGCATCTAGCTCAATTTTATTGATACTTAATTATTATAATTTACATTATATTCGCTTGTTATACACCGTTATTAATATACTTACATAGTTGTTTCTTATCTCGGCCCATCCGTTTCTAAACTGTCGAAATATTGGAATCTTGGGACATGTTTCTTACTAAAACGTCTGCATCTCATAAATTTTGCGGTGAATCCTTTTACATTATACCACATGCAAACATTGGCACTACGATTATAAGCTGGTCTTGAAATGTTGAAGTTTTCTTCGTAGCGTAGTTCGGCTTGTTCTCGTATTGCACATTTCGGCGAAGGCGTTCAGTTCATGTCCCGGGGGCCGGCTTCATTACTGTGTCTCGCAGTCGACGGTGCTTGTTCGTGCAGAGTGACGCGTCGGCGGCCGCCGTGCTCGTTGTGCCGTGTATCGCTCGAAGTCGTTTTATTGTTCCCGTTCAAGCTAGTTTGAAACAGAAATCTAATTGTAACTTACATGACAACTTAATAAAACTTGTCTGTCCATAGTTCTATAGAAGTTTCACTTGAAGTCAATTATTTTAGAAGCACAGGCACCGCCGCGCGAGCACTGTGCGTTTATACTTTTTAAAGTACAATTTTACATTTTATCTGTAACTAATAATTGACTATTATTGTAATGATATCACTAGGATACGCCGGCCGCCGCCCGTGCGCTAGCGTGGTGGCTGTCGTGTAATAACTGACGTCACCGGTCACCGTCACTCGCTAGGGGCGGGCCGCGCCGCGTGGCCGTCGCATTGCTAGCAAAGTCGATAATGTTTGTACAGTTTTTAACGATACTTCTCGTAGCGAACTAAGCCAGAAATATTTTTAGTATCATAAGATCTAATCGAATTACGTTTTAGTGTATCATATTACTATAATTATATAATAATAATAATGAAGTACTCGAGGTTTTCGAAATTTCTTTTAACTTTGTATGTCCTGTGAGTTTTATTTAATAAATAAAATAGGTATATTGATATCTCATATGAAAACGATTCCGTGGAATGTAATTAGAAATTGAACAGGAAGAAATTTAAATAAAAAAACAACATTAATAATGATAAGTAATGTATTATAAATAGTACTAAGGTAAAAAGTTATTAACATTGTATGGAAAAAATTGTGACAAAATTATAGTCATTTGTAATATTAATTATTGTTTCATTGTTCCTTACAAGCTAGCCCTAAAACCCGTGCGCGGCTTGCATTTGCAGTATGTATTGCTTTGCAGCCGCCCCTTATTTCTTGAGCCTGAAAGAAAAAATCTGTTAAAGGTAGTAAAATTCTCAATATTTTGTTTGTTTGCACTTGTCCGGTTTAGCCTGCCGGGGAAATAAATAGTATCAAGTACCTATTCCAAAACTGCTTAACGTATTTGGAAAGTGAAGATGCTGGGTATTCACTGCTTGGCAACATTTGTTTAGAAACAGTTTCAAAACAATCGCGTAACTGTTGCTCAAACTGTTGCGAAACAAAGATGAAACAACATTATTTCAGATACATGTTGCCTGAGGGATGCTGAGGGCCTCGTTGCCTGAAATAAATTAGGTAATAAATAAATAAAAAAATATGTCTAGTGAACATCCAAAAAGAACACACTACGCTGCAGCGGAACTGCGCGACGCGACGCGGCCAAGTAATTTGTATGAAATTCCAGTGTCGCGTCGCGCAGTGCGGTATAGCTCGTACGATTTCATAGAAAGAATATTGGGCCGCGCAGCGTCGCGTAGTGCTGCTGCGGCCTAGTGCGGTCTTTCCCACACCCCGGACATTTCATACAAAATATTGCGTTATTGTTTACTGCAAAGGAAGGGTCTCGCCGGGTTTCCTTATGAAATCTGCACTGGCGTCTTTTTTTTAACATTGGTGCCTTTATTATATTGCTAGTTGTGGAATATAATTTTTGGCCAATTATCAAACCCCCTAACTTCATTCGTTCTTGGAAAATGGGGGTTGCATGCAACTCCTAACTTCAAAATTATTTTTCTACGAAACTATGATAGATATTTGAATGAAACCAACGCAACATAAAAGCTAATTAGTTTTACATAACATTTTTTTAAACTTAATTTTCCAAATAAGGCTGTAAAAAAATATTGAGAAAAAAGGGGTGGTTTTTAGTGGCTATTTCTTGAGGTACACCGACCAAAACAAACACGTAAAATCAGTTAGTACATATTCAACTATAATAGATAGCAATTACATAGATGTGTGATGGGTGGAACATATTAAAAAATATATATATGTAAGCAGGCACTAACTGTATTCTAGCTAATCCAATAAAATCACTTAAATTAAAAGTGAAAGTATTTTTCATAAAATATTAATATTTTTTTACTTTTCATATAAAAATATATTATGCTTATACTGTGGGTCTTACCTTTATGCACGAAAGGTTAATGGATATGAAGATAACTCGATAGATGGCGTTGACGTGACACGGATTTTTGAAAACATGCGTCGACAGTCGACCGACAGCGACACACAACAAAATCCTTTTACTAAATCAGAAAATACGAATTTGGCATAAATTTATTAACAATGGTAACATTCTACAGCTGTTTCCATGTTTATGTCGTTTAGGTTTGTATTGTCTATTCTATGATTAACGTATAAAATTGGTACTACCAATTCTCACACTTATTTACTTTTCTCTTTTACATATTGGATATTAGAAAGAGAAAAAAGTTACGACAAAGTGAGAATACAGTGACTTGAGCAATCAGTACCACTTCTGACAAAGGATGTCACAGCTATAGAACGTAAAGTGTAATTTTATAAGTTACATACAAGGTTCTTTATGGTGCAAAATATTTTTCCATTAAATATATTTGGTTTCTTTATTTTAACATTGAAACAATGTGCGTTTTGATCTTTTAAATAGATATTTTTTGTTATTAAGTTTATTACGTTAATAGAAATAACAGACTAGACTAAGGTAAATAAATAGTTGTCACCGGTTATTTTTAGTAATAGAGAGCCTACATCACAAATAACCCATATTTGATAGCTTTGAAACTGTCCATAGACAAGCCGAGTCGTCCGAGAAAGGTACCGAAAAGATCGGCGGATCGCCTGTAGAATTTGGAGAGGATTGAGATGTCGGATATCGGCAGCGGAGACGAGGGAATTTCTAGTCAGAGTACGTATTCTTCCTCAGCAGCCTAGCGCCCGATGCGCCTCTGAAGCGGCGCCGCGGCCGCCCGCGGTCGTCGACGGTTCGTCGGCCGTCCGGTCGTTCAAAAGTAAATATCTCATTGTTCCCGTTTCAAAATGGCGATTCTGGGTTCGCGCGAGGGTCGGCAGGGCGGGCGGCCCCCGGGCGCAGCGCGCGGCGGCGCCGGGCGGCCGCAGCACCCGCCGCCGGAGGTTGACGACCTATCGATTTTTTCGTCTGCGACCCGCCGGCGGCGGCGGCCCGTCGTCTGCTGCGGCCGCAGCGCCCAGCGCCAGCTGAGCGCCGGTCACTGCCCCGGGGCTGCGCCGCCGCCGCTGCTGCCGCCACCTGCTAGTTGTGCCTCTACCCGATCAGTGCCGACATCTAGTGCCTCAGCTGTTCCAGCGAGTTTCAGTGCCAGTGGTAGTGGTGCAGTGAAGTAGTTACCAGTGCAGATATTGTGAAGTGTCAGATATTGTGAAGTGGTTCTTTGTTCTCTGCTATAGAGTCCAACTACGTAGTGATCCTAAGACTCCTCTAACTGCTGTTTGTGAAATTTACACAAAACTCTTGACGCTAGTGCTGGTGGACATGTGGGCATGTGGTAGAGCTGCAGTGTTGTCAAGTGCTCGCTGGACAAAGGATTCAATGATATGCCCATCGCAACTGGATATAAAAACAAAGGAGTGAATCTGAATGTGTTCTGTGAAAGACTTGTTAAAGAGGTGATGCAAGGAGATGCAACTTGGTTCCAACCAGCATAAGTATACTTTTGTCTATTGAACAGTCTAATGTAGAATACCTAACTTTATGACCCCTTTTTGTAGTTGGTGAAAGTGCCTTTTGTGCACTCTGCGGGTGGGTTTCTTTTTCTTGCCTTCTATTTACATTACATTTTTTTTGTCATTACATGTGTTTGTATTCAAGATGTATTTCTTACTTGGAACTCTCCTAAATTCATTAAATTAAATTTTCTTAAATCACAGTTAACGCACACAGTTTAATGACCTCTGCCTTAAACTAATACTGCTTGGAGGGTCAGCAAATGTAAAATGTTTCCTTTGTTCTGAATTTAAGCTCACTTGATGGATTAAAAGACACACACATTTAAAAGAATGTGTAATGCATCTACTTAAAAAAAACATATTTTGAATTTTATCTCGTATATAATATTTTATCATTACAGCTGTGAAAAGCACTCTCAGTTTCAGCCAATCAGACATAAGTACATAGCATAGATACATCCATCCATGAAGCATTGCCATTTTTCTGTCACAATAAGTCAACTAGTAGTTGGCTGTCGGCCTTCGATAGCTCGAAGAATATTCCTATACATTACATGACAAAAGACCTTGAATATTTTCATGCTTATTTGATTACTTGTTTAAAAGAAATGATGAAGAATTGGGGAATTGTGAGAGCATAAATAATTATGAAAAAACATTTAAATCTGTCTGTCAGTAGATGTCTATATATAGTTATAATTGGACAAACAGACAGTAGGACAGCAAAATGAGGTATTGCAGTTTCTTAATATTTAACTTTTGTACAAAATTAGAAAATAGGTAAAAAAATGGTAGATGGAAGCTAAATAATGCATATATTTTGTATCTATAGCAATCTTTTCACTATATTAATCCTAATGAAGTTTAACCAGGGTTCGTAATTGTCAAGATAATTATTTTCTTCGATAATTATCCCATAATTGTCTGATATTTATCCCATAATTATCCATGCTGATTCATAATTTTATGACTTTAATTTTTGATTTAGATTATATAATTTAATCACATTATTATATTAATAAAACTGAACACAAATATTTACTAAGTATTGTGCGCATTGAACACAATTTTGTGACCAATTTTTGAAGTTTTTTTTAAATTTGATATTTTACTCATTAAAATATGCGCAGAAGTGGAAAATCATATTTGGATACAAATAAAGCGACGTAATAGCTTTTATGATTTTTATTATATTGTAATCAAGGTATATTTATCATGATAATTATCACTCCGAACCTGAGTTTAACGTAAATGTTATTGATGAAAGGTTGTTGCTGATTATTTTTAATGTCTCGAAACTCTGTTCATTAAGCTGTTCGTTTTGTTTGTTTCTTCTTCTCTGTGTAATACCTATTTGTCGCATCCATGTACAGGTTTAGAGTGATAAGAACTTTGCTTCTTCTTCATGATTAACCAAATCATTTGGGTGATCAGGCAGTCCTCTGGGTTATTCCTCTAGCATTGAAAATGTTCTACTGATAAGTGGTTTGTATAGTTTGCTACTGCATTGGTAGTTACTCATTTTTAGTGTTCTAGTGTAGATGATTGTGATTTGATCATAAAGCAACAGTGATTGCTTCCTGACCTTAACAATTTAAATTTGAATTTCATTTGTAAAGATAACAGCAATCAAGCCATTTAATATTTTACCGGCTTGGGGCTATTCCAGCCTAAGCCATGCTCCGCTTTTCACTAAATCTTTTCCAAACAACAACAAGTCCTTTAAACCTAAGTTGAATATTTGTTTGGTTTAAACTAACCTAACCCACTCAGCTTTGTGTTGGCAGCTCCACATCTTTGCTGCCCTTAAGTCAAGGCTTTTTACCTATTTGCTAATGTAGCAAATATGTATGAGGAAAAATAGTTTATTAGCATAATTTACCAATTTATTGTTAACTAATGTTATGTTGTGTCTGAGAATCTTCTGATGTTGATGTGGGTTTGGTAATCCCATATATTTGCATAAGTAATTCATTATCAGGCCCTTGCCTTGCTTAATCAAATTTGTTTTTTTTGCATTTATTACCTTTTAGTTGGTTATGTAACTTGTGGACAAGCACTATACCAGTGAAACAAATCTCTTGTGTTCCAGTATAGAGCATTTCAATATCACAATTCTACCGAAATGGTCTACTGGTATTAATTTAATCTATTTTGTACCAGTATGACATATTAATTGGGTATATAAGTGTATGACGTTATACCGCAATTCAACCGATACAATACCAAAAACCTACAATATTGAAAAGTAGGTCGTATCGTACTTATCTACGCAATTTTTTTATGCGCGTGACCTTCGCTTGGCTGCGCCGCGCCGGCGGCGGCGGCGTGCGAGCGTCCGCGCAGCAATTTAAGCAATCTGTGGCAGCGGGCCCCCGGGTGGCCAGGCGGCGTGTCTCTCGAGACATGTCAGAAAATTGATGCTCTTGTCAGCGGTTTTCTTGTGTAACTCACAGGATTTTCGACTGTCTTCTCGTGCTGCTACCCAGTCATCTTTTTACTTTTAACCACTTCCGTGGTCTAGTGGCTAGTCCGCTCGCTTCATACCAGGAGGTCGCGAGTTCGATTCCCGGCGGGGTTTTAGTTTGTAAGACTCGGTGTGGTTGTTGGTAGGGCATTTTCTGAGCCTGCCTGGCTAGCTACCTACCACAATCTTATCTCAGTCTTGTCACCAAACATCAATGTTAATAGCATTGCATTGCATTGTGTTCCGGCATAGAGATAAGATAGCCAGTTCGCTATTGAGTTGGGAAATCTCTGTAAGCCCGTTTCCATCTTCGGCATCGTCATCACTTACCATCAGGTGAGATGATGCCAAGGGCTCATGTGGATTAAAAATTAGAGGAGGAGTATGAGTTTATATTAGGTAACTTGCGAACACGCCTCCGCCTCCACCTCGATCCGATCGGCTATGGGCCGCACCCCGCCGCCGCCGCCGGCAGACACTGCCCTCGCCGCGCTCTGCTGGAGGTGCCCGTCTGGCCTTTGTCTGCGACTAACCAGACCAGAGAGAATTGCAAACAAATATTGACTGAACTGAACAACCTACATATATGCAAATCAAGTAAATGTGTTTATAAAAAAAACATTATTTCATATTGTCAAATCTTGTTATGTATATATTTTTTATTGAATTACAAATAAGGCGACGAAAACGCGACGTGTTGAGCATGATGGCGTGTGGCGAGCATGGCCCCGTCACACACCGAGACTCGACAGCGCCTCTCGACTGCGGGTGTAACACACACATGATAGTTGGGCAGTCTCGCTAAAAAGCAAACTCATTGCGCGGCCTGGAGGCGGTACTTGCAGCGCCATTCCGCTGCCCATTATGCGGCATCGTTTCAATACAAAAAACGTCGAGTTTCACTTTTTTGCGCGTCTGGTTAGCGTCTGTGCTCGGCTCGGTGTCTGCGCGGTGCGCGCCCAGTCACTGACCCGCCTTGACTTACATAATGACGCTTAGGGCGCTAGCGCGCTGAGCCGATCACGATAGAAAAAGACGTCTCACAGTCTACAGCTAGGTTCAGTTCTGTACTTTTTTATATGGACACTGGAGCAGTGACCCGGCACCGACGTTTTATTTGAGATAAAAGTCCAGACTCCAGATCACTTTAAGAACGGCCCATGTTTTTATCGTCCCGTATCAGTCGCTGTATATTTTGAATGCACGCTCTGGAACAACAACTAATGGCCATCCTGTACCGCATGAATGAGTTTCCCTCCAGTTTTCTACATATGATAATTTTATACGACCGACCGATAATACTCACGCTCTGCCGTTCGTGTCGTACCGTGTCGGCTCAGTGCGCGAGCGAAGTGAGTTAAGCGTTTTTAGCCTTGCATATTATCTGTAACTCGTGGCCTCGTAGTTGCCTGTACGAAGTGCCTGTTGCCTTTACTGGTGATGTGAATTTTCGGGGCTCGCCTGAAGTCTGTGTTGTCACTTGGTTGGTCGCTGTCATGGCCGTGCAATAGTTACTGGGCCCAGCCTCTGCTCAGCCCAGACAGTGTGGCACTATTCTCTAGCGCAACTTATAAACCGCAAATTATGATAATTGAATTCGCATGTCGATTGAAGGTTAGTTTCGGTTTTCAATAACACCTTTCTGGGTTTGATTCGCGTTTTTTTGTTTGATTGATATTGGGAATATCGAGGATCTATTTGAATGCCAATAATTTTCGCCATCGTCGCCGACGCGTGTGCGTGGGAAGAAAAACCTCTTTGCTATTTCAGTTTTTATTAGGGCAGCTTTTTCTGGAACACTTGGCTAAATACATACTCCGCGCCAAGCTTGCTGGAGAACATAAAAAGTTGGTCATTCAGTCTGGTCGAGATATTTTATGGCTCCATATATTGCTTCTGACGTTGGAGTAAAACCCAATTTTTAAGGGCTTTTAGAGGGTTTACTGTTTTTTATTCTAAATGTCAATTCATGGTTGTTTTTTCTTATGATGAAAAGGAGATAGACTCTATATCAATAAAAATAGGTAAGTAGTTGATGTAATGCTATTAAATTATTTATTATTAGTAATAATATAGGTATGGTTATTTCGTGTTTACTGCTGTTTGCGCCTTTTAATATTTAGTTCAGTATAACGTAACACTGCCTCTGCTCACGAATATTTATGATATTATGTGTGTCTACTCAATTTTTGCCATGCCAGCACCCAACATAATATCTGTATATTTAGTATTTTTCATTCCTCCATGGTTAGTGTCAGATATTGGTTCATTTGTATTTCCGTTCTCCATTTTTATATAACAAGGTGATTACTTAATGGCGGGCGTGAACATATAATAATCATAGCTATTAATTGGATTAAGTGAATGTGACACCTCTTGTTCTACCAATTTTAAAATAAATGACAAAGAATTCTCCATACAAATACGGTCAATCCGACGACCGATTTGTATGGTGAATTCAAAAATGTTTGTCTTATTTAAAAAGGTACACGTTGAAAGGTCAATTTGTACATTTTCATTGCTCTTGCGAGTATGTCGTGATACTCGTATGATTAATAAGAGCGTTAAATTCTGGGAACAAAAGAAATTTCTGTTTCGCAAAATGTTATGTGACTTCTTCGTAGCGGTAAAAATGAGCGAGTTTTATTTGACTTAGGACAGGAATGAGCGAGCGAGCGACCGAGTTTACGGTCCATCGCTTCGGGGCTCTCCTCGGTTTGCCATTATTTTATTTATCCGGCTTGGTTTGCGGAGGTCTGACAAGCGGCTTGTTCGTCTATGTCAATCGTAGTTTTTCTTGGCATCGCATCAGGCGACCTAAACGGTACACGACTAAGCTTGTACTAAACTAACCGATGTAACCGTGATACAAGTTAGCGATAAGTTCTATCGCCCTCTGGTCGATCCGCGGGCTTGGCGACTAGCTGAGCTACCCGATCCAGACCCTAGACTTAAAAAAACCTTAATCAATTGGGATATGGGTCTCTCATATTTCTTAAGGTACTTAAGTCCAGTGAGTAAGTCGTTGTAGTCTGGTTTTAGGGTACTCTACCAAGTTCCCGATTAAGGGTGCCAACGGGGCCGTTTACTAAGCCTACGTCGCGTCCTCGTCCACATGTATGTCTGTCCTATCTTGTATTATACCGATCCAAAGGTCCGTAGTAGTGTTATCAAGTAAAAATGATTGTTTTTCCCTACGGAATATTATATTATTGTTTGTTCTTCATCTCGCCAGCTGTTATACTGTACCTAGAAATAGGCGTGTTGCTCTGTTTGCGTCGGGCAATGTTTGTGAAAAAGCAATTTGACAAACCCTGTGTGGTTTTCCGTATCCGTTTTACTAGGCCCAGATCATTTAGTATTGTTTGAACTGAACCTCAAGCAAAGACCTGTTCTAATACGTATACTTTGACACTTTAAAGGCAATCCTTTTACGGGCTCTAGCCCGCCTTGTCTTAAGCACGCAGGATTTTGTTTATACTGCAGACCGTCAGAGACACAGAATTGAAACTAATTAGAATCTGTGGTCAGAAATCATAGACGTGCAGTGTGACACAGATGAAATTGAGATACATTTTGGTTCGTCGCGCCGCCATGCCGCAACCCGCACGGTTGGTCGCTTGGCCGCGCCTGCCCGGCAGCGCCCGCGCCGCGCCGCTCCGCTCCGACGCGCAGGCGGCATGCGAGCGTCCGCGCCGGCGCCGCTCGCTGGTCACAGCTAGTCACCCGCAACGCGCCTGCGCAACCTCTAGCCACACGTGACGGCCGGGTTTTCAACATCTGGGGTTTCAGTTAAAGAATTATGTAATTCAATTTTGGCTACTTTCACAGACTGTAGAAGTTGTAGACTTCGTTTGTTCGTGGTTTGTTTTCGGTTTTCCAGTTTTTTTTTTACGAAATTTCCCACATACGTAGTGGTTTCCTGCGTTATGACGATATCGACTGTACGTTGTAAGATAACTCAGTATGGAGACTCAGTCAGAGGACTAGGTCGACCGAGAGCGATTACACGAACGAAAACTGTGGTTTATTGTTTAATTGCATGCTTATTGAGAATTTTAGGAGTAAACCCTCTGTGACAGTAACCCGCTTTTTTGTACAAACTTTGCAGTCGTAATCCCTAACTATATATCTCGGAACCGTATCTCTTGGCCGCTGGCAGTTGCCAACCGGAGTGTGCCAGATTAAAAGCTTACTTTTTAACGCTGCGATACTCGCTCGCTGCATGCCTCACACAACCTCAAATTGACGAACCCACGGTTTCAATCCGGCTTCGATAAAGTAAATAATAATTAATCTTCATATACAGGATGACTTTAAATTAGTTCTTGATACGAAAGGTTATGCATGTGCTCGTGATAACAAACAACTTTCCCCAAGGAACCCATAGTCAATCTCAAAAAAAGTTTTGGACCCTCCACACAAATCGGTCAACGGATCGGCCAAATTAGTATGAAGAGTCCAAAATTTTTTTTACGATTTGACTATTGGTTCCTTAGGGAAAGATGTTTGTTATCATGAGCACATGCATATCCTTTGGCATCAAGAACTAATTTAAAGTCACCCTATATATTCATATTCAATATACTTTATTGTAATAAATAAACATATATACAAAAGTCAATCTTCTAATCGGTCCTATATTGTATACTTTTTATAATTTGATATGCCTATAGCCTATCTGTGAATTCGACCGTAGTCTGAAGGAGCTGACGACCGTCGTGGTCGACTGATTGTCCTTTTGTTGGTGGAAAGCCGAAGAGCAGCGGCCTCATGATCTCATTCCAAAATTCAGAGAAAACATCTAATGGTATAAAAAAAATCAATGTAGGGCGGAGGATTTATCTGTCTCTGGCTGTCTCGTAGTTCTGACTAGAGAGCGCCGGTCTACGGCCGCTGCACCGACGCAGCCCCGGAACCAAACGCGATACAGGGTTACTGCATCAGCCCCTGCTAATTGTACACAAATTCATTAAAACACTCGTTAAGCCGTTGCATACTCCGCGCGGACAACTACCCGCATTGACCCAGTTTTCCGAGTTCCCTTCCATTTACCTGCGAGCAAAACTCCGTTGCTATGCGCGATCTGTCGATTAGTTTTACATTGGACAAGTATTAGTATTAAAATGACCCGTTCTAAGAATGCGTTCCTGACACATGAAAAGATAATTAATCTTACTAGGGAACCGACACATGAAAACGTCAATTGCCTAATAATTTATTAGAAGTAAATTCTTATAAACGTCAAAGCTTGTATGTAAAATATTTTACAATGGGCAGAGGAAATATCGTTGTTTTGCTAAACACTTCAATAAAAAGAATTCAAAAATTCAAAATCATTTATTTCTTTACGTAGGTACATTAAGCACTCTTATAAACGTCAGTCATATATCATTTTTCTGGAGGAATATTCCAAATTGTAAAAGTAATTGGGAAATCACACTGCGAAATATCGATGATAAAATCCTTCCTGTTGCCAGTTGAATGGATTTGACACCTGTCATTCTGAGTATCATCATACATAAGATACACTTGGGTTTGAATAGAGTAGTTAAATAAGGTGCTACTTTATTGGTGCCCGATATTTGTCAGTGCTTCTACTGGTCTGGTCAGCTTTCCCCAAGGAACCCATAGTTAAATCGCAAAAAAAAATTAGAGTCTTCATACAGATCGAACACCCAAGCGGCCAAATTAGTATGAAGAGTCCATTTTTTTTCCAATTTGAGGGTTCCTTGAGCAAAGTTGACCAGAATCAGGAGTAGAAGCACTGACTAAAATATAAGGCTTTTAATCAGAATACTGAACAACATTCTCAAATGTCTTTTCATACTAATTCGTGTTTCTCATACTGATTTGTGAACTTGGTTATGGATGATACAAAAAAATTTTGCAAATTGAGTACCTGTAGGTCATTTGGGGAGAGTTGTTAAGGTTTTTTTTATTTTTTTTTATTGGCCAAAACATAAATTACATACAATAATTGTCTTAACACACCTGCGTAATCCATAAAAGGTTTATGTGCAGGTGTGGAGTTCTGTTAACATTGCTGTTTAAATATTATATGGGTATTAGTTTAAACAATTTTATAACAGGTATTTTACATTCATGATATCTTGTTCTAGAAAATATTTTTTTACACAGTTTTTAAAGTTATGTTTTGTTAAGAGTAGTACCTACAGATAAATTTTTTCAGGTATTTCAGACGGAACCTAAAGTTTCGGGTCGGTACAGAGAACCATACCCAACTGTGTGGACAGCGGCAGCGACCCCTCGCAGCCTTAACTTGCTAACGATTATAAATATAGTAAGGCTTTTAAAAGGAATCATTTTAAAAATAAACATAATTCCTGCCAACACCGAACAAAGTACTTTTATAGTCAAAAATGGTGAATTTTTCCTGGCTAATTAGTTTTTAGAAAGATATACCTACTTAATTTGTAACAGTTCGTTAAAAAGTAGAAGAAAAACAGAAGAACCCTTAGAGAAATCGCATAAAACGACTTATATAACAATTTCATAAAATGATCTGCCAACTTAGAAGGGGAAGTCAATTATTTTTTCGCGGAATAGTCTATGTTGTAAGGGAAGTACATATTTGCAGTTACACCTGTATATTTTAATGAGCACAAAATTACTTTATGAGCAATTTTAGCTGTCTAGCTGAAGCTGTCATTCTCGTCCAGTCTGCGGGTTCGCGTGGAAATCACAGATCTCATTGTTGTCCTTCACTCTTGTGACCCATTTCCTTTGAATCCTTGAATCTTTTTTGCGTTTCCCATTAGCGTAGCCATACTACGTATCCCGGCTAATTTCATCTCTCAATGCCGAGAGCGTGTGGTGGCTGGTTTTCCTTTTGTATAGCTTTTATGTGTACATTAGTTAGTAAACTACATAAACATTTATGATAAAATGTCATTTGTTAATAATAAATGACTTAAAAATGTATTACCTATACTTCATTCCAATCAAAAAAAAGCAAAACGTAAACAAACTTACTATGGAACTGACACATGTCAATGTCATCTGCATACTATGTTTGTTTACCTTTTGCTTTTTTTTGATTGGAATGAACCATACTTTATTTTATTAAGACATACGATGAATTTAAGAGTTCCCGAAATAAAATGATGCGATGAACGGGGCGAGGTTGATTCGCGATGACGCAGTGTGCGGTGCGCGGGCGCCGGCTGACCCACTTGAGGGTCGCCGGGTCAAGGCGGCGCGATTCGCGAATTTGCCGCTCGCCCTCACACTGGATCTTAAGTCTAACATTAAGAAAAGTTCGGAGATCATCTAGTTATTGCAGCCGGGATACCTCTATTGCTACATGCAAGTCTCCTCAGATCGACTCTCATACTCTGCAGCGTCCAGCGAGCGTCACTAAATTATCACTCCATCCCATTCAGTAACCATTCTCTCGCATCTATCTGAAGATATAAATACAATTCATACATAACATTTGACCAGATGTTCATAACAGGGACAAAGAAGAATGAAATTTGTGATCGATAAAGGAAGCTGTGTGGTGTTAACTATGCTTTACGAGGTATCTTGCAGGACATCTGGGAAATATGACATTTTAGTTATATCTTGCTCTTAATGGTTTTTCCAATCTCGGCAAGTGTCCACTTAGACGAGGACCTGTCAATAAAACCTTGTTTTATTCGAGACCGATCGAATGAACTTCGCTCCCCCGCTTATGGCTCGGGTTGTAATGTAATGCTGGCCGAGATATGTAGACATTTGCCGTAGGCTGGTCTACCACAGGAAGTGCCTGGACGTAGCACCGAAACGTGACGCATGATGTCTACCAAATAGGTCACGGATAGCGATTTTTGTGATATGACGGACGGACGGCACTCTTAGCTCTCTATATTTACAGACTGAGTCTGCGAAATAAGAATGTGTATTTTATACCCCCTTTTTCACACCCCTTAACATATTTTCAAATTGCTTCGTTGCTATGTATTATATATTTGTGTTCGCATTTTATCCCCGAAGTTGTCATGATCGATCATATTATGTGACAAAGTAGGTGAAATATATTATTTTCGTTTTAGAATCACTTTTTCTGCCTGTCTTTTGCTCACGTTATGTCACGAAAAATCTATAAAATACTACGCATTAAATGGACAGAAGAGGAATCCGGGTTTCGGTTCGTATGTGGTTTGATTCTGCCGGATTCAACCATTAATTACAATATATAGAGTCTTAAAAAAGTGCATTTGAATTTTTTAAGGGTTACTGGAAAAATCCGATCTGCTTACAATTATTTTTTTCCAGTTTCCCCATTATTATTTGGAGGTAAAGGGGTATAGGACCAAACGAGTGCCCTATTGGATCACTGCGACCTGGGTAGATCTATTGTGATCGAGTTTCCCCATACTAAATCTGAATAGTGAATCATGAATTTGTATGGGAAACTTAAGAAAAAAATTCTAGATCGGATTTTTATAATTTTTCTTCCTGTAATATATACTTGATTCTGAGTAACGCCTTAAAATTTCAAACGCACTTTTTAACATCCTGTATATGAAGTCAATTCAGTTGAATGTCCAACATTGATTGGAACTTGAACTGATTACAGGAAGGTTGCTGTGGGCGACTGCGACATATAGAGATATTGAGCTCTCTCCCACGTTGTCCCACGTTTGGATTGTCGTAATGTCGAAGTTTCGTCAGGCACCATGACGAAATTCTGGTACCATAAATCAGTTACGTTCGACGAAAAGGATGTAATTGAAGGAGCATAGTAAAATCACTCTGAATTGACAAACTCGTGACTGACACTAGAATGTGGCAGCGTCCGACATTACTTGGCGCCGCTATTTGTCCTGCAACACTTAGTAAGTGTTATAGGTATGTGAGGTCTTATTAGGTTTTATAGTATAGGATCTGAAAATCAGAACCAGAATGGTTTCTAGACGCAGGCGGACCCCCAGTTACAAAGACTACTAGGTATACAAAACGAAGCGGTTGAATATCCTGGGGGATATTTAATTTTGTGCTCCCCAGTAATCTAATGTGCATCTGCATTAAGTGTTATTTTTTAAACCCTTGCCAAACAAACGGAGACTTTAGGGAATTTAGTAAAAAAAAAGTAAAAACTTAAAGCATGCGTCGAGTTTCTAAAACTTTTATCTGTAGCAGGCAAGGTAAGACGGCGCCGGCGGCGTGTGCAACCTCTCCCGCCAAAGCTACCGCCTGTGTCCAATCAACAACACACTGGCCAATAAAGGAGTAATTCGCAACGGGAAAGGTTGACGGTGGAACGTAAAATAATGCTGTAAACAATATCATAAACCCGCCAAAGCTATCGAAGCTGATGAGTTCCGTGAGGTAGAGTGAGGTTTTAGGTTTTAGTTTAGTTCGGTTCTTATCAATGAATAGTCTTATCTTTTGGACAGAAAATGTTTGAGAAGAAACTTTGAAACTACATAAGGAGGAAATAAGATACAGGAAACATATATTTATTAATAGTTTAGTTTTTAGTTGTCTTATTCATATTTTTAAGTTGGTTCAATCTATTTAAAATTTTAAAGGAGGTTGCCCAGACATTCAGAGTAGACTATTTTGAGTTCTATTGGAATCGCCCGCTCGCGACGTTATAATATTATTTCCGCTATTTTTGAATGTTTTTCATACCAGGGGGATGCAAGCGCATCCAGCGCCCATGAGGTGACGTCATCACTATCTGCCTTCACGCAATTTTTCGGCAAAACAACTCGATTTATAGACCAATAAAAAATTGCGTGAAGTTTTTGCCACGGTATTAACTCTAGTCGGATATGAAGGTTTTGTGTGAAGTTGTAGCTTTAATAATGGTGAAATAACTATTGTATTAATTAGTATTTTATCTGTTTCAGAATATCATGGTCAAGGCATGGACGCGGGAGGGAACAATTTTGACTCCGGTGAGTTGCAGTTAAATGCAGTTACTATATTTTAAAATTCCATGCTCGCTTATATTGTTAATGTAATATTAAAGCGTGGGTGTTTGTTAGCCACGTGAAAATGGACGAATGGATCTCAGTGAAATTTGGCACTTAGGTAGACAATGACCTGGAGATAAACAATAAACATACTCAAGTGAAATCAGAATAATTTATTGGTTCTCATAGGAGACACAGGCGCGGACGCTAGGTAGCATTAAACAAGTGCGAGCAATATAAGGTATACCCATATACAGGGTGACTTGTTCGCTGAAAATGTCAGATCCTACTCATGAAGCTAAACACTTTTCCCTAGACCTGCAAAAAAATGGGAGCTTGCAAATACAGGGTGTCCACTTTCTGGAAAAGTCAGGGAAAAGTCAGGGAAGCTTTTGGTGGTCAGGGAAAGTCAGGGAAATGACCTGGCGACCTGGAAAAGTCAGGGATATTTGAGTTTTTCCTAATAATCGTAAGTCCATTAGGGGAAACTTCCATGCTCTAATCTATATCTCTTTGTCTTTGCTGATATTTAACCCAGACTTTTGAACGTTTTTTTTTTTCAAGTTATCAGTGAACTTCATCATTACTTCGCATTCCATAGCTTGAAGGTTCTTAAGCGGGTTCATACGCAGTAGAACACACAGAGAGAGATAAAGTCTCTCCGAAAGCTGAGGGGTTCAAAACCGCTTGTGAGATCTCGGTCGTCGACAATTCTGATCGCGCGTCGCTGGGTGGAGTTGAGGGGCTTCAATTGATACTTGGGTGCACCTGCCCAGATATATGAGCACAGATTCTATGTATGAGCAGTTCTCCATATGCGGCCTCACTTAATAGCAGCAAGTACTGCCTGGGTCTGAAGAACCGCTTTGCTTTATTAAGCACTCCAGGTTTTTAAGCTTCATCTTGCCCTTGAGGTGACCCCGAAGTTAGACATTGGTAGAAATGTCGACAACTAAGATCCCGACGCTCGTAGTAACAGCTGGCGTTGTACCTTGGAACTGAGGCTCCAACAAAGTAAAAGCGTCTTTTTTGGCGTGAACGTAAAGACTTGCGTCTTCGTGGGGTTAAAACGGACTAAATTTAGTCTACCCCCATTCAGAGAATTGCTCCAGAGTGTCTTCGACTTCAGACACAATCCCGATATGACTCTCCTCCACCACGGCCCATGGGATGTTGCTCAGCCTGTTTACTGCGCATCATCTGTACTGTCATCCGCATAGCAATAAATACCGCATATTTACAGGAGGAATATAGTTGATGAGAGTACAGAACGTTGCAGGTCACCAGCATAATGTGTTTAGTGTTAGTGGACCAGTTGTCGCAAAGGACTTTAATGCTCCTGTCCCACAAAAAGGTGGCAATCCAGTTGCACAATCCTACGCGGAAGCCGTACCCTGGTAATTTCGATGGAAGTGCCTTGTGCCAGACCTATCTAGGCTGATTACCAATGCCTCCCCTCGACTTTCAATGGCTTCGGCCTAGCGGTATGTTAGGCATACTAGATGATCACCAACTGACCGGCCATGACGAAATCTGTATTGGCGGTCATTGGTCATGACTCATGATCTTTAAGATATACTAGGAGCTGTGTATTAATTACATGCTCCACCACCTTTGAAAGGAGGGAGATAATAGCTATTAGCCTGTAATTCGACGGGTCAGTTCTATCCCCCTTTTTGGGAACTGGTTGCACATATGCAACTTTCCAGTATGTTGGCGTGTGGAAGTAGGAGAGCTCGAAAATGCTATTTAAAGCTGAAGTCTGTGGTCTACATACAGTAAATAGGGGTGTAAGACAGTTCATCAGCATAATGGGTGGGACATATAGAATCTATTTAAATCTATGTACGAGATATTCAAAGTCAGTCCAGCATGTTGAGCTCTTTACACTGTTATCACAGGAGGCTCTTTATTTCCACAGCACAGAAATTCACCTCAGTAAGATGGTTGGAAAATCATCCTTCTCATGAAAAAGCTCCAAAAAAAATGTTGATGACACAGTCCCAGAAAACCACAACCAAAAAATTTAAGAGATTCAATGAGCTGCTGTGAGGTCGTTATTTGGATTTCGAACCATTTTTGCGCCGTCTTCAGATGAAATTCAAAAACAAACCAGCAATTAAACAAAATTCCCCAAAAACATCCAGAAACGGTTCTAAAATTGATTATAAGGGTCAGGGAAGTTTTACGAAATGGTCAGGGAAAGTCAGGGAAAAGTCAGGGAATTATTTTGGGAATTTTGAGTGGACGCCCTGAAATAGACTGATCAATTAAAAAAAGCGGCCGAGTGCGAGTCGGACTCACCCATGAAGGGTTCCGTAGCAGCAACTAACATAATATAAACGTTCTTGTAGTTCGTTGTAGGTAAATTGCGATTTACGATTTATGACGTATTAAAAAAAACTACTTACTAGATCTCGTTCAAACCAATTTTTGGTGGAAGTTTGCATGGTAATATACATCATATATTTTTTTGAGTTTTATCATTCTCTTATTTTAGAAGTTACAGGGGGGGACACACATTTTACAACTTTGGAAGTGTCTCTCGCGCAAACTATTTAGTTTAGAAAAAAATGATATTAGAAACCTCAATATCATTTTTGAAGACCTATCCATAGATACCCCACACGTATGGGTTTGATGAAAAAAGATTTTTTGAGTTTCAGTTTTAAGTATGGGGAACCCCCAAAATGTATTGTTTTTTTTTTTCAATTTTTCTGTGAGTATCTTAGTGCGGTTCACAGAATACATCTACTTACCAAGTTTCAACAGTATAGTTCTTATAGTTTCGGAAAAAAGTGGCTGTGATATACGGACGGACAGACAGACAGACAGACAGACATGACGAATCTATAAGGGTTCCGTTTTTTGCCATTTGGCTACGGAACCCTAAAAACTGCAAGTATGAGAATACAGTTTTTTTCTGCTCTGATTGTATAAGTAGCAATAAATACTTTGACTTTGACTTTTGTTTGGGGAAAGTTGTTCAGTTTACGAGGTATCTGCTATTTAATTACCGAATATAAAGTCATATACTTAGAAAATACGTGTATTTATACAGCTCAAGGGTACGCCTGGCCCTTGTCCGCTCAGGGTATAAGGGATCTTGGATCGTGAAAAATTGGCAGCAGCGTTATTGGAGAAGAAATTTTTGCATTATTTATCGTAATACTACATTTTGGTTTTCTATTAAGGGGTTATACGTAGTTGCAAGGCCAAAAAAGTCGTTTGAAGTTTCTAACTGCGTATAACCCCTTAAACGTTTAGGGAGATGGAGTGTGGGAAACTCCAGTTTTTTTTAAGATTTCAGCAAAGTCGTAATCAGTAGTGGTTCAGTACGCCCCCATTAACGGGTCCTGCATCTTTCTACACACCCCGTATAGAGACTCTGAGCGATAGAGGAAAGATCGTGATTGATAGGCAATTTATTACTGATTAATTATCAATTAATCAATAAATACCCATGTCCAGCAGTGGATATCTTGTGGCGGTTGTCGATGGTGACAATAAATACTAGGTAAATTGGTGTGAACTAGGCCTTACAGCGTCTTAGGCCAAGTTAGGTTGCTTGGCATCTACTAAGGTACAAGATGTAGCACCTACGTTATATTATTGCCTGCATTTTGATTAGACTTATATTCCTTGGCATATTATGATCCGAATTCTTAAGCTTTAATATAGTAACTATATTTTGTAAATCGGACTTTGTTTGTTTACTTGTGGGAGGGAGTTTCTTTTGGATCTGACGTTTCTTCTCTCCGCAAACACTACAAAACGTTGAGCATACGAGATGCAGCTAGTAGGACAAAAAGTGTCCTTCTAAAAATGCACAGTGCCACCTACTTCGAAACACACATGTATTTTGACTTGATTGGATTTGACTGATTATTGTATAAAAGAGGTCGTCATTCAACTGTCCACCGCAACTGAAAGACAGCGCGCCTTGCCGCCGCCGCGCCGCGCCATCGCGCCGCGTGGGAACGCTCCTTCCGGCGGCAAAAGGTGCGCGCGTAATGACCTGATTATTGAATCGCTGCTGTAACGAGCAGTGCCGGCACCAGGCTAGCACCGACATACCTGATCGGACCTTGCGTATTATGATCTTACCAACGGCAAATTCCTATGAAATACAATACAATACGAGACTTGATATGTAATATATTCGAGAATCGTTTGGCCAAGTCTTGTTGATCAAAGGTTGCTGCGAATTTAATCCGCGTACTTACTAAAGTATGGAGGCTTTTTTGTATGTGCGGAGCCGGGCAAATTTTCTAGGCGCTGCCAGTAAGGTAGCTGTTAAAAATTAGAAACTAAAGACTAAGTTAAAGACAAGGTTTTCACGAACTCCAGGACCTCTTTTAATGCATTTAATTAAAAAAAACTTTCTGTGAGCTGAGCTCGCTTTTTCCGTAGTTTCCTATGTAGCGTAGTTCAGTTTATACTGGCCACACCCCGGACACTTCATACAAATATCGCGTTATTATTTACTACATAGAAAGACACTTCTTCGTGTCTGTACACGTGTTAATGCGTGTGTATCTAGGATCATACCGCCTTGTCGTAGGTTACACTTCTTCTTGTTACAGTTTATAGAAATTGATATTTCCGATAATAGTGGAACTTTTAACGACAGATATGAACATAAACGACAGATTTTTACAATATACATTTTTAATAAAGTGAATACTGTACACACGAGACAAGGCTGTAAAATTTTAGAAGCCTTTGCGTCTCTTCCTAAGAAAATAAAATTGTCTTTGGTTTGCCAATCTTTTGACAACCGGAAGACAACCGGTCACTTATCGGTCACACAGGGGGGGTGAGGTAGCCTTCAGATAGCGGCAGGGAGTGTCCATATTGTATAATGTCCTTATACTGTGCAGGGTGCAGTGCGGTTGACTACGCTCGCTCGCACATGGCCGTGTGTTTGTCGGCCCGCGGCCCGCGGCCCGCGGCCGTGCGTGCCGCGATCGATGCGGTTTCTAATCGCGCTGTTACGAAGCCTGCACTTAGCCGTTAGCAGGTCGTAATCACCTCGTAATGATGCCATCGGGAATTGGCCTGTTAGTTCCAATGAGGCTGTACGTATTGGCTAGGCCTACCTCGCCAATCCATTAGGATTGGCGAGGCCACGGCCACTGTGACACATTTAAGAGCTTTTGACCCGAGAGCATAACCATGTCGCATGAAAGTTTTTGGTTTGAGAAAGAACAGTGCAATCTCGCTCATACAAAGATAGAACCAGTAGCGTGCAAGGCGTGCAGTTTATGCACGGGTTAGGTGGAGCCAAAATTTGGTATTTTTCAGAAAAACTTACAATGTAAGGTGCTCTCAAAATAATTATATCTGACAATAGGTAACCGAGCAGATTAACGGTTTTTTTTTTGTGAATTGACAATGTGTTCCTTAGAGAAAGTTGTTCAGAGTATAAACCCGACTTCGGCTCCTGGCCGATATTTTGAGAAGACTATATATCGGTTCGTCAGTTCTAGGTAGTATCTGAACTTTGTTATTAAGTATTGGAAAACTGGCAGTCTTGCTACACTCGCACTTCCACCACTGGTATCACAGTAATATTTTTTCATTTTTCTGGTGCGCTATCAGCCACTTAAATATTATATTTGTAATAACTTAAGACAGATTCCAGATCTCTTGCTTTATTAGATTTCCCAATACTGTCCCTCTTACAAAAACACTGAACAAAGTAAATTGCTTTATGGGATTTCCCAATACTGTCCCTCTTAAAAAAAACACTGTACAAAATAAACACGAAGCTCGCCATCGCCCGGCAACTGTTTGACGGCAAAACGCCGGCGCACACCGTAAGAAACAAAAGATAAACATCTTTCCGCCATGGCAACAGAGAGTAATTAATAAGATATCCAGGGATTTTCTTTATTTTCCTGCATCCGTGACTGAACCGCTGTTGTTCGCCATGCACGATCTCTCAGAAAAACAAAGGTCATATAAGACAAACTTATCAGCCGATCAATTTCTGTGAGAAATCCAGCGATAAGCAAGGATCTAAGAGGTGATGACTACGCGCTGGCCTGACATAAAGCTTTGTACATCGATCCGTCGGCTATTGCAGACCAATTCTGTATGTACACACTGAGTTAACAGTTTCGAATGTTGTACGCAAAAATCACACAGCCGATTCGTACGTAGGTTTTTTTCCTTATAGTCACGATGCGGACACCGAATCCAGTGCCACTTTTCCCTTTTTTTTAAATATCTCTTGGGAGTCTTTAAAACGTATTTAAATAGGTATTGCGGGATTTTGCTCGTAACGTTCATCACTATATCGCAACATGATGTTCTTATTAAACACATTGTGTTTAGACCTTTAATAGTATAATTAATATAACCTAACCAATTAACCATATTATTTTTAAATAACCGACTGCAATGAAATGTATCCTATGTCAATCTTGGGGATCAAGACGAATCTAAGATACCTCTCAAGTTAAAATCCATTAAGCCGTTCCCTCCTTCTGTCGCAGTCGGGTAATTACTAAATCGGGAAGTTTGTTGCTATTTAGATTTAAAAAAATTAAATAGTTTAAGGCGCCCTTTTCCCAAAATGACGTTTTTTTGAGCACTAACGACGTAAAACTATAGAAATTACAGGTCTGAAAAAAATAATACTTATAATTGACTTAATTTCCCACTATGGGATCGTCCATTAATCACGGGATGTTTATTTAGCAACTTTTTAACCCCCCGGCCCCCCTGGTGATATGTGGTGAGGTTTTAAACTACCCCCCACCCCCTACCCAAAATCACGTGTATTTTTTTGCTACAAAGTATCTTAAAAGTTTTCAGAATTATTATCTTTAAATTCAGATATAATGTAATTTAATTCTGGAAAATTAAGCAACGTGATAAAAATGTCTAGACAGACATTAAGGTTGCAGGTTGTAGGAGCCTGAAGCCGTTTCGAACCTTGAGACGAGTTAAAAACAACATAACAACAACAGTCCGACCTTAAGAACTTACTCTAGAAATCGCGCGTTAAACGAAATAATAAATACACGTGATATCTCACTACACCCCCCCTCCCCCTTGTGATATTTCGTGATTTTTTCCGAACCCCATCCCCCCCTTTTGAGCCTCACGTGATTAATGCGTCATCCGAAACACGATTCAACAGTTTCGGCTCGACAGAAAAAAATCCAAAGGTGGGGTCAGTCTACCCTTACTTAACACAAGTGGATAACTCGGTTCTAGCGTCGTAAAACCTGGCCTTAATGAAATAAGTAAAAAATGGTTGCGGCACTTCTAGCAGCAGTGTTTGTTCTGTGTCTATTCTTGTTAGGTTGTCTCGCTGGACCGTGCAGGCAGGCAACCTGACGCGCGAATGTTGCCAGGCGTCAACAACAACAGAAAAATAGTAAAACTTTTTCAAATGTTACATATTCACGGTGTGGTTGTATTGCAGGCCAGCAGCCGCAGGAGCAAGAGCTGGCGACGAAGATGCTGCAGATCCAGTCCAAGCGCTTCTACCTGGACGTGAAGCAGAACCGCCGGGGACGGTTCATCAAAGTAGCAGAGGTCAGTGCCGATCGAACCTCGTTCAAGACTGAACGATGCAACGGCACAGAGCGTTCATTAGTGAATGATGTTTATCTATACACTTTTGTTAATCCTAAATTGCGATTACTGGCATACAAGACATCAATCCAACTTAACCCTCAGTATCCAGTATTTTCCGTCATGTGGACCGTCAAACTTTTTCCACTACAATAATTGAAAAAATACCTATGTCATCTTTAATTATTCCAATATTCCGAATGCGAGGACTCCCGCAGGCGAGGTCAGAACACCGAGAAATTCACGACACCGCAAGTTACCTTGCAGTTATTCCAGGACAACAAAGTGGGGAACTTTATGTTATGGAAACTAGGAAAAATGTTATATATAATGTTTCGAAAATCTCATTGGTGCATTCACAGCCCGGGATTTGAGTTCAGTACATATGATGATCGGTCTCGAGCGTACCGTTGAGGCCTAAAAAGCCTATGGTTATTTAATGCGTCGTTCGTTAATATCGCCCGCCAATGATTATAAATATATTATCATGGCCGCCATCCCGCACCCACAGCGCGCGTTATTACTTTGAATATGAAGGCAGCGCTGGTGGAAGGTGCGATAGGGATAATTACGTGTAATCGTCCGTTGTATGTAGCTTGTGCTTCTGTTATCTTATATTGATATCAAGCGGACCTGTCTGCGGTAGTACCTATGGAACATTTGAGGAGGGTGTACATTATTCCAGTACATAGGTTCGGTGTTTGGGTCCATACAAAGTCAGCTAATAGATTAGTTTAATGAGTTCATCCATGTAATACCATTTTTGTTACATCTCCACACTGTAGAACAATTAGTATTCAGCGCAGCGTCGACTAATTTGCATCAAGCCCCTAAATTGTGTTTATGACTGCGATATTATTTATTATTTACCAACAGACAGATTACGTGTTATATGACGTAACATTTCATGTTATACGTATTTGTACTGTCCACCGAGCCACCCGATATTGATATTGAAACACTATCAATAGGTTGAACTAGGCTATAAAGGAAACTTCTCAAAAACCTGGACCACTTTATACTGGTTGTGTTTCAATAACTGAGATAGACTACAACAGTCGGTGCAGATGTAACAAAATACAAGTCGGCGTGTCCTTCCGTGATAGTGGGCGGCTTTTAGTGGGTCACACGTCGTCGTGTTGAGACAGCGTCGAACTCCAGCTTCTTTTGTATAAAAAAGCGGACAAGTGCGTGTCGGGCCACGCGCAGTGTAGGGTTCCGTAGTGCTTCGACAGACACTGCTTCAAGGGGAAAACCTCCCGTTTTACAAAATTAACTACTTACTACTCGTAACTTGTAAATCCTACTTAGCTGTGATAGTTTTCCTTTTAACTTCGTTATATATACTACTGCCGCGAATATTTTCACATTTCTAGAAACAACCGTTTAGCTGGGAGGGGACACACGACTTTAACAAAAAAAAAAAAACATTTTAAAGCTTAATATTTGGAAAACGGATCACTGAATCGAAAAATGATTTTCGCAAACCCACAATATTTTTAAAAGACCTGTCCAACGACACTCCACACCATGGGATAGTCGAGAAAAAATATTTCATTCCCACTTCACGTGTAGGGGAGGTACCCTAAAAAAAGATTTTATTTTACCACTTTGTCGGCGTGATTAATATACATATCCGTGCCAAATTACAGCTCTTTAGTACTAATAGTCTCTAAGCCGCGGACAGACAGACAGACGGACATGGCGAAACTATAAGGGTTCCTTGTTGACTACGGAACCCTAAAAACGTTATGTCACAGCCTGATTGATGGTTTCAGTGAAACACTTTACTACCTTAAATCGAAACGATATTTCTTATAGGAGAGTAGGTGATCCATCTAACCTTCAAGCAGGATACAGATTTAACAAAACAAATACTTTTTGTCTACCTCCATGACGTCGTGGGTCACTCGCTTCACATTATTGTGGGTTCCTTTCCTGGCGGGGTCCAACTTTGTAGGTATATTACTTTCTGGTTGGTGGTAGGGCATTTCTGACCTCGCCTTTATCGAAGTCTTGCCGCCAAACATCAATGTTAACTGCATTGATGTGCATGAAGGTAAGATAGCCAGTTCTCCATTGCGTTAGGGAATCTTAGATCGTCCGCTCTATCTTTCATCTCATCATCAATTGCCATCAAGTGAGATGCCAACAAGGGCATGTCAATTGTGTGCGACAAACGGCTTTGTCTATGTCTCATCTACCCTTGCAGTTCTGTGTACGCTACAAATAGATTAAAAAGTCGTTTCCAACTTCTTATCGCGTGGTACAATGAACCGCATATTTCCATGGTACTTTATTACAATGTTTGTACCAAAGGTATAAACGGCGATATACCTGGCATCATGGAGCTGGGGCGGTCCTGTCGAGTTATTGTTTACAACCCATATCGTTCCCACTGCGGGGGCACAGTGCTCTTCCCATACCTTGGGATGGTTATACAAATGACATTGTCCACACACGAGGACCAAGTTTATACAAATGACATTGTGATGTTTGTCAGATCGGCGCGGACGGTCGGCGGAGTCAGATCTTCTTGGCGATGTCGACCGCGGCCGAGTTCCGCGACCACCTGTCGGCCTTCAGCGACTTCTACTCGTCGCTGGGGCCGCCCAACCCCGACAACGTGCCCGACGACGGCAAGCTCAAGTCCGAGATGATGCTCAAGGTGGGTGCAATAATCCATTGCCGCCAAGTGGGTGCCATTAGGGAGATGGCGATCCTGCTTAGTTCCGACCACGAAATATACTGGTAACAACCCATATCATTCTCACTGCAGGGGCACGGGCCTCCTCCCATAACTCGGGAAGGTTAGGCCATACTCCATACACGGGGGCCAAGTCCGGATTGGTGGACGTCGTAGGACTAGTGGCCAACACCAGTGTAAGAAGCTTTCAAGCCCCCTACTATAAGGCCTCAGACATCGCTTAATGATTGCCATCTAGTGATAGCAGCCAGCACCAACGGTTTAACGTACCTCGTGAAGAACGAAAACGGTCGAGATAAACGCCATTAACAAACTGCAAAACTGCAATGATATCACTGCTGCGCTACATTTTGTGCGAAGCGTTTACGGATCGCGCTCGTGGGCATTCTCTTGAAACTCCAATATCTCAGTGAATAATTGAGACAATCAAAAACGACTCTGACATAATACGTTCAAGTTACCAAGTAAAGAGGTTTTCTTTATCGACGTGCTTCGTTATCCCGTCGGCAACCCTAACGCCGCAGGACAACCGGCGCTACTACCTGGACCTGAAGGAGAACTCGCGCGGGCGCTTCCTGCGCGTGTCGCAGACGGTGACGCGCGGCGGCCCGCGCTCGCAGGTGGCGCTGCCGGCGCAGGGCATGATCGAGTTCCGCGACGCGCTCACCGACCTGCTCGACGACTTCGGCACCGACGACGGCGGGTGAGTCTCGTCGTGGTGCGGCGTGGTGCGGCGTGGTGCGGCGCCCTGCCGCTGGATGGCGCTGCTGGGCGGGGATAAGTGGCACTACGTACTTAATTGCATCATTAGTCCATCAGAATCAGCCAAAAGACGTCCACTGCTAGACAAAGGCCTCCCCGCCGACCAGTCCTGCGCTGCCCGCATCCAGTGGCTTCCGGCGACCTTCACCGGGTTGTATCAGCGGTGCGCGATGCTAGGTGCCCGTTGTATGTGGTGTGTTGTATCGGTTTAGCTCCATCGCCCATTAGGTGACTTCGAACCTTCTTATGAGGCTAATGGCAAGTAATCATTAGCCCCCCGCCCCCATTTAATCTCGTGATTATTGCGTTATATATCAGCGGCACACGCTGCTAGTGCCACCTGTCGTTGTGTGTGTAACCAGTTCGTGTGCGGGCAGCTTCAAGGGCGAGCTGCCGGAGGGCCGGCACCTGCGCGTGGACAACAAGAACTTCTACTTCGACATCGGGCAGAACAACCGCGGCGTCTACATGAAAGTCAGCGAGGTGAGGCCGCTAAAATAGTTAATTATATGTTTAATGTTCCTAAAGCGGCAGTGCTATATTAGGCTGCTTTACCACCAGAGATGTACGAGGAAGCGGAGCGGTGTGCGAAGAAAAAATCCACTAATAGAATCGCTTTATTTTCCTAGCCTCGCTTAGCACAGATCAGGTGGAAAAGGGCTTAGCGAAGCGAGGTCTTTTATATAGGTAGATATGAGTAAGGCATTTGATTTTGTTGACCATTCTATACTTCTAAATAAACTATAATTACGGAATCAGTCAGAGGTACGGCATATGATTGGGTTAAAAGTTTTCTACATAACCGAAGGCAGTGCACAGAAATCCAGAAAATTATGAACTCACACTTAGTGAAATATAGATCTGATTTCAAATTAAACTGTTGCGGGGTTCCACAAGGAAGCATTCTAGGTCCTCTGTTATTCTAATGGTATATAAATTACTTACCTAATGAAAACAAATGCATAATGTTCGCAGATGACACAGCAATACTGATAAAAGGTGATGACTCTGATAGCTTAAATGCCAAAGTTAATAAAGCGTTATCAAATATTGTGACATGAGTAAATAATAATAATCTAAAAATTAATATTGACAAAACACATTTAATACAATTTATGACATATAATTCTAAAGACTTACCACTTGATGTAAATTATAATAATAACAAAGTAGGTAATGTAACTGAGTCTAAGTTTTTAGGCTTCACACTGGATAAGTACTGTGACTGAAAAATTCACATATAATGTTTGTTCTAGAGTTGACAAATTTGTTTTTGTACTTCGTCGACTAAGTCGAATAGCGTTAAAGAAAGTTGCTATAACGGCATATTATGGATACGTGTCATCCTTGTTAAATTATGGATTAATGTTGTGGGGAAACTCCGTTGATGCGACAAGAGCATTCACAGCTCAAAAAAAATGTATCCGAGCTATTTGCAGAACTCCGAACGGGAACAGGGATTCGTGCAGACCCTTATTTTCAGACCTATAGGTTACTGACATTGCCCTCCATGTATATCAAAGTCAAAGTCAAAATATTTTTTATTTAAGTAGATGCTGTACGCATACTTTTAAATCGTCTTTTTTTTCTACCTAGTACAAAGTTCCTACCACGCGGAACTTGTACACTCAACGTTTCGGGAAGTGTTAGCGGAGCGAGAAGAAACGTCGAGCCCAAAAGAAACTCGCCCCAACACATTTTTCGAAATAAATACTTAATATCTATTACAATTGATGTCATTACTAAAGCTATGAGCTGGAAGATCTATACATGTCCATACATCATTGTCATTAACATAGTCTTGGGTTTTATAATATCCTCTTGAACACAGGCATTTCTTTACATAGGTCTTAAACTTATTTTCGGATAAGCTAATTACATTTTCAGGTATTTTATTGTAGAATTTTATACACTGCCCCATGAACGACTTCTTTACCTTACTCAGTCTCGAATAAGCAACTTCGATATTATTTCTATTTCTAAGATTAAAATTATGCCTGTCACTGTTTTTTGGAAATAAATCTAAATTCTTACGAACATACATGATGTTTTCAAACAAATTTGTATTTTTGTTAGGGATCACCCGGAATACTTTAGAACTCATGGTCAGGTGTTTGAGAGAGCCACAACACACAAGGATTTATTATATCTTCCAACACCTGATTAGGTAGAATATAATGAAACCAATTTTGTTATTATATTTCCATCTTTGTAATACTTAAATTCTATGCTCAATAAATTATCTTGAATCTTGAGGGATGACACTTTTCTCGCACGTGTTTGGTGGAAACCCCCACACATTTCCACAGCACAGCTACACATTTTCGTACGACACATTTTCCTCTCACATCTCTGGTAGAAAAGCAGCCTTAGGGCGAAACAATATCTGGCCGCACGGAGTTAACCATATCTGGCAGCACGGAATCGCATTTTCCCGTAGCACTATACTTTTCTGTCGCTCAGAAACATTGTTCGCTTGAACGAGAAGAACTCATCTGGCGCTAACGACCTAAGTTTCTGAGCGACAGAAAAGGATAGCGCTACGGGAAAATTAGATTCCCTGTGGCCAGATATGGTTAATTCCGTGCGGCCAGATATGGTTCAACTCTTCTATAACACTGCTGCTTTAATATAATTTACTCGGTCGGATTTTGTATTATAAGATTCTTTCACTGGTGAAAAGTATTCTCTTGAGTGTGTACGGGTCGGCTGGCACCTCATAGATGGCGTACAGAATAATTGCGATGTCTATGTTTAATATGCATCTGGATGGCGGGTGTACGGCTGTAAATCTGCATGAAATACATATGAAAACTTACTATTTAGTACCTATAGAGATTTCAAATGTCAGTCAAACAAGTCAACACTTTTACTTTTTTTTATTGGTAAAGTGTTGAACGTTGTTTTTTCGCTAAAACCGTATTTTTTTAACATTTACTGTTTAGATCGTTTTAGTGACCTCATACATAAAAAATTGACATGCATTGATGCATGCCACGACGTGTGCCAGTCATGTGAGTCATGTGACGTCCCGGCCGGCAGGTGAAGAGCAATTTCCGGACGGCCATCACGGTGCCGGAGAAGTGCTGGACGCGGTTCCGCGACATCCTGGCCGACTACTGCGACAAGATGCAGCGCGCCAACCACGCCGCGCAGCGCGACCCGCCGCAGGTGCGTGCATCATCGTCATCGTCATCATCACCCGAAAGACGCCCACTGCTGAACAAAGGCCTCCCCCAACGATTTCGACACCGACCGGTCCTGTACTGCTTGCATTCAGCAGCTTCCCGCAACCTTCACCGGGTCGATACATACATATATATAACATTTATTCACTTACACGACACATTTACAAAACAGGTTTAAGACAGCATCACAGTTTTAGAAAAGAAAACAAGAACAAAGAAAATAAACACAATAAAGAGCATGCAGTAGAAAATTACATTGAACTTGCACATCTGATTTCTAGATGTGTATGATGGTCGCGTAGCACACGTCCGTAGGTGTAAATCTAAATGCCTTACACGTGACCGCGGGTGATGCTAAGTGCAACACCAGGCAACCGCCGTCTATACCTTGTGGATAGAACGCTCAAATATGCCACACGATAAGAAGAAGATTGAACCTTTAAACTTTTAATAACTAGGTGGGTGCCGTGTTAAGGAAACGGTTCCGATGTCAGAACCGGCTGTAGTTTCCTGCAGCGCTGATTTGCAGTCGGCATCGGACATGAAACAAACCAGTTTTGGCTCGAGATGCAAGCAGTACCAAAGGTTAAATTGTCACCAGGGCGGCCCGCAGGGAATGTTACACAGTAGTCTGATCGGTACCTACCCACCCTTTCTTTGCTGCTGACTGGGATTTTTTATTTCTGATTTACGTTCGAGTGATGACAATCCTGTGTATGTCAGACGTTCAATTTTTTCGCGAGAAAGTATTTAAAAAAAACAATTTAAATTGAATTATCATAAGGCGGGTGTAACTTTGTTGTTTGTGTTGTGCATTGCAGGAAGGCAGCGCGCCGCCGGACCGGATTTGATGCGAGCGCGCCCCCCCGCGCCGCTAGCCCCTCCCCCGCCCCCGCCCCGCCCGCCGCTGCCCCCGCCCCCGCCCCCGCTCCCCCCACGCCACGGCACGACACGTGAGTGAGGACTTTAAGTGATTCTTCACTTTCAAATCAGTGATTTTTTTGTGAAAATGTTTGAAGCAGAGTTCTTCTCAGCAAGAATACTTTGTGACTAAAAGCTATTAACAGCCTACCGTTCAATTGTGGACGGCTCAGTTGGGCGCTAAGCCTGTGTTACCTACATGGGAGTTATTTTTCATTTTGGACATTCTTAGTATCGACGCCCTGTGACAACATATGTTTTTAACCTTACTTCTCTTATTTTATTGATGAGTAGTCACAGGTGAGGCTCATTCGCCTCGTGGTTGCGTTTGTTTAGGCATATAAATAATTCAAAAACTGGATGAAACCATCCATTAAAACAAAATATGAATGTATGAATTAACTCCTCTGTAACATCTAGATATACATATGTAGGTATTTATAAGTTCGCGGCAGCGGTAAGCGACATCCCCTTATACTTCGTTGAGTTTCCCATCTATAATATCTTATGTGTATATAGTATTTTAAATACGTATAGTGGTATATAATATACACGTCTCGACGTCTCCGCGTCGAGTCTTCAATAGCTGTAAGGTGATGTGATAAAATGTTTCAAGCTTTATCATTTCGGTTTGACGTTCGTTTGTAGGGTCTCAAAATTGCGTCATATTAGGGCCCATTTGTGATCGGGGAGGTGGAGAAAAGGACGGAACTTCGTTACTGTATCTTTTATCCTTTTCTCTCAACTGGTGTGGTTCGGTCCTGTCGATCGTACGAGTATTACAACATCTGTTACTTTTTAAAGTTCCAATGTTGGAGAGCAGACAATAATCAACGTGCTCGCACGCTACCGCAATTTGTCACTTGCGGCTAATCTTCGCGCTCTTCGATGAATAGAAAGAGATAGAGTGACGAAACAGTACGGATGCGCAACTACCGTTCGGCTGAGACGTCGCGAGCGCTACCCGTAGCCGGCGACTTAGTGCGACGGTATTTCCACAGATGGCGCCACATCGTCTGTAAACAAGATCATTTATAATCTGCGACCTGTATCATTACTCGTTGCGAGCGTCATCTGTGTCCCCGAAGTCGACAGGATTCTTCCCCCAACCCCCACTCCCGCCATCTCGCTGTTTTGTAGGCTACATTCTGACTTTAAAAATATCGAGTCGACATTAATTTTTTCCCGTCGATGTAAATAGCTGCGCGACATCGAGCATGAAATGAATCGAACGCGGTGCTCGCGTTAAAATAATAAAAAAGAACACTTATAAAAGTAATTTTATTTTCTGTTAATTTGTATGATATTGAATCAGCGGAGCGATGGACTTGTTGTAGATTAGGTGTATCTGAAAAAAAAAAAGATAAACCGTTTAAAAAAATTAATAGATATTTTGAAAATTAATATAATAAAAATCATAAGAATGGCGGCACATCCCGGGGCGATGACCCTAACCAACATAATAAATAAATAAATTGAGAAAAATCTTAAATGTAAAATGCCACTTATCTAGTTGTAGGTGTATGTGTTTTTTTTTAATATCGATTATTTAATTGTAAGGTTTTTTGTCTGTTTGTACTAAGAGATGAACTGTACAACAGACTGAGTGAGAGCGACACGCGGTCGCTCGCACTGCGGCTCTGTCGCGCGGAGAAACGGCGCGCGTAAATACGTCCGCCGCGTGCGGCGCGCAGTGCGGGCGGCCGCGGGTGGGGACTACACCGGGTGTTTACAGGCGCGACACCGGCCGCTGCCCTCAGGTCGCCTCGACGCGAAAATAATTGCAATCTTATTATCACGCCACTTTTTTTTATTAAACTTAAACATTTTATTCCAACAAAAGATAGCAGAGAAAGAAAAATTACTGACAGTAATTCTGAATACATACAGACTCCACCTAAAATACCTGAGGAAAAACTGTGGTTTCTTTTTACTTATGAAACTCGGCAACTTTTCCGAAATAACCTAATATAATATGTATGTATATGTAGCCTAGGGCCGTGGCACACGGCGTACTTTATACGCTCAGACGCTTCAAGTGAGATTCTTCATAGCCAATATACTTTTGCACACGTCTTCAAGGCGCAACATCCGTGCCTTCGAAAACACGCGTCCTCTGCGCGTATAAAATACATAACGAGCCATGGCCTTTAGCATTTATTTTTTAAAATTGTATATACAAAGCTTTTCGAACCAGCTGCAAATTAAACATTGATGGGTTCCTTGAATAAAGTTGTCAATTTCACGAGTGAGGGTGAAACCCCAGCTATTTTTTCGGCTATCTCAAAAGGATTCTGTGCACGTCGTAACAACGAACGAGGCGAGTGCGAACTGAGGTCGCAGCGGCATAATCCAACCCCTCGACAGTACCACTCCGGTACGCAAGCTGTGATAGGGCCTTCTCCAATACTTTGATGCGATCGGAAACTGCTGAAGTAGCGTTGAGTGTAACAATGATGCGTTAATTACGTTGTCTGCATCAACTGTAGGGCCGATTTACACCGAGCGTTGTTAACACAAAGCTATTTTTGTGAGTCGACGATGTGTTTGGGAAGGCCCGTACGCGGACGCCGCAGTCGCCAGCGTGTCTCGGTATGATAGGGATCAAGTTGTATTGCTAATAAACTTTTGGCTGCCTGCTCGAAGTTTTCGAACGAGAGACGCTAAATTTTCTGTGATCAATTCTTTATAATTCCCTTTAATACTCGATTATTGAGTTTTTTTGTCATAAATTTTTTGTGATACTATAAAATTATTCAAAACGCTTCTCTTCGCGCGGACCAATACGACCTATGCACGTACTTGTATCACTGCCATGAAAAGACAATGTACTGTGGAGTGTAACGTGGGCGTGTCCACGCTGTGTCTGCCTGCGCGACTGCGCGACTGTGCCGCTGTGCCGCTGACCGACCGTGCGACTGCGGCCGTCGTGTAGGCTAAGTTTGTTGTAAGCACCCTGTGTCGGCGCACGCTCGTTGCGCAATGGAAGTTATTCTTTGTATTTCTGTATAGATCGATCTCGTTAAGTAACTTCGACAACCCGTAGGGTATTTCACCCCTCTTCAAACTAAATGGCCATAAGATACAATAGTTAACGTGCTCAAAGATGACAGCCCTTTCAGAGTTGTACATTTTGCCAATCATATAGAATGTCACAAAAATAGGACAAAAATAACGATATTAAAGCAAAAGAACAGATCAAAACTAACGTTAACCGACTCTGATTTAACAAGGTGTGACCTCGATATTTTGTAACAAATTGAAATAGGTACCAAATATATAAATATTAGGTACAATTTTAATTTATAGAAACTTCAAACTAGAAACATTAATGAAGATAATATAGTGTGACCAGCTAAAAAAGAAGTTTACTTGTATTGCGCAGCGAATGTGCGCAAACCGCGTGAGCGTGTGCGAGCGTGACGCGTGCGTGTAGCAGTGCGTGTGTGTGCGTGCGCGGGG
The DNA here is from genome assembly GCA_958295455.1 of Coleophora deauratella. NCBI lineage: Eukaryota > Metazoa > Arthropoda > Insecta > Lepidoptera > Coleophoridae > Coleophora > Coleophora deauratella. The sequence goes on along the minus strand of OY282413.1, from coordinate 10,814,972 downwards.
CGCAGGCGTAGTATAGCTAAGTGCACTACACCCGGCGGCGGCGCGCCGCGCGGCGGCCATCCGGCGTCTGCGCCGCTCGGGGGCTCGGGGGCTCGGGGGCTCGGGGAATCACGCCGTAAAGGGTATTTGATAGCTTAAAACAAAAAAAAACAATATATAATAGTATTTTTCCTTGAAGAGTAGAAAAACTTACTTGTTTGAGATTTTCTTCCATTATAAATTTTGTATTTGCATAAATTTTATCAAATTATAGCTCCTCCAGTACTAAAAGGTCACATGCCAAGTAATACGAATAATTTCGGAACAGAATTTAATTTGACAGTTAATAATAATAAATTAGCTTGGATAATAGTCAAAAACCGTATTTATGGGAATATCGATAAAATAAATCAGGTAACATGCGCAAAACAAATTCGTCGATCTCTCGAGCGATGGAGAAGTAACTTTTAAAATCGGGACTCGGGAGATAGAAAAATAAATTTTAATAAAATTGTCTAAATCTCGTTACTATCTCCACAGCAGCGCGCCTGATGTCCCCCGCCGACTTATTTATGCATTTTTGTTTTGTTATTCTATTTTTTCACTTCACGATTTATTGGTAGCTCGGACCGACATGACGCCATTTCCTTCCGCGCCTCTGTGGCACCTGTTATTGACAACTGTTACTAAATTAGCAACGAACGCGCCTCAACTGCCACAGATGGGACAATCTTTCGTATCCCACACTTTATAATTATGTAATAAATGTATGTATTGCTGCCGAGTCAGATTAGTGATACGGTAAACTAAGATATTTTTGTATTATAATTAAGTATATGTAATGTAAGTATATTTTTGTTTGTCGATACTCCTACACGCTTGTAGCTTGTTCGGACCAACTTGCATTCTCTATTTCGTTTAAGAAGTACGTACATCACTCCAGTTGTAAAGTTATTTTCGCAAACGCCCTGCGACCTTCTCTTATCATTCATTAGTAACGATCCATTACGATAAACTGTAAAACTGTTATTACTAGTTTGTCCAGTTGTAATTCTATGACTCTATGTCATTGAAATAGTCGTCTCCAACCGCCAACCGCCGCGCCGTCACTGAGCGATTCTCACGAACTTGTTGGCATAATCACATCAAACTTGTAAAATAATTAATTCACTTCTTTATGGTAGTTAGAAATAGCCATCGTCTTAGCCTGCATCTGTCGATGTTACAATAGCTTCAAATATTTCAGGGAATTTATTTCTTGACTTTAGCCAGCCCGATGCAGACTAAGATAGAACAGTAGGTTAATTTACAGTACATTTCCTCTGAGCAGTAATTAAATATAGGAATCAATAAGTCGGTGACGTCCGGTCGAGATTTACATATTAGAAGAAAAAAAAACTATAAAAATAACTTTCTCTTTACGAATAATAAATAAAAATATAATAGTGGAAGCGGTCGGCGCAGTTCGTATAAGTTAGCGTAGTTTTGTTTTGCGGGAGGCTGCGGGGCTGTCAAAAGGCGCATTCGTATCCGATGACGGGTGACCCTTCGTCTCCCGCCAGAAACTTGATGGCTTTCCTTTACAATTGCAACATAACGGCCCAAATAAGATATTATGGATATGTCTGTAAAAAAACAATCTTTCCTTGTAATATTTATGTATGTGTCAAGATTACACGAGTATATTTCTGAAGCACGTCAGTGAGAAAACTATTATTTAGCTGCTCTGGCTTTGAATTGGCCCCTCGAATTTCTACATTGCGTAGTTCTATGTGCCGTTTATCCTGGCAGCGTTATCATATTTGTGACTTCAGTATATCGATATTTTAAGTATGTTACAATTGTAAACAAATCGTGCGTGTCATTTTATAATAATGCCTTATGGCTTCGGTTCCTGCCAGCGAGCGGCAGCGGCTCGCGAGGGGGCGTCGAGCGAACTTTAATCCGATGTTCCGTATCGCTTGAGTGTTTGTGTGTCGGATTGCGGAAGGGCGCGCTATCATATCTTCCTATTACATATATCTCTTTCACATTGAGTACTAAACAGTTGCTGCCGGTAATCGTCATCCAAATAAACAAATAGTGCGCGCCTTCTCGCGACAAGGGCTTAATTTTAACAATTTATGGTACAAAAATAATTTTAGTTACATAGACGTTTAAGATATCTACAGAGTTATATTTAGACATGTTGAAAAATATTATTACATATGTACTTTTATCCATTAGTCGGAACCATCGACGAGATTTGGTGGTATCCCGGCCTAGCATCCAGTCAATAATACAGATAATACTATATATTATGTTATACATAATGAAGTGAAATAATATAGAAATTAAAGTAAATATAATGTCTATAATATGTTGTGAAGCTAGTTATCGCGTGAGTTCATTACGTCGGCAATAGACAGAAGTAGATAATTCGTGGGTATTTCGCTATGGGATTTTATAATTTTCGAGTTTATCTGTTCGGTCGGGTCGGCGGCGATTCTTTTCTTTTACTTTCGAATATTTTTGTAATTATCACGATGGCTTGGGGATATTTTTAGTTTTGGGTAGTGTGTGTTTGTGGGTCTGTGTGCGCCGCCGTCGCCGCCGGCCGCGCGGAAGCAGCGAGTGTTCGAGCTGCCCTGTGATACCTTGCCGACGCCCCCTCGTTCCCCCGCTAGCGCCCTCGCTCCGCCTCGCTTGGCATCATACTTCTCTTTAAGTTAGTTTTATCGTCGCTACTCGCTTAGGTATTTTTATTCGCCTTTTCATCTATCTAGATTTAATATAATTGACAGTTTCTTTATAGGTAAGTTAGTTTTATTGTTAGTGAAAAAACCTAACCCATTCAGGTAAATGTTTGCCGCGCGTGCAGTCTGGTATGATAGTCAATTATTCTAGTATTCACGTATTCATTAACGCAGCACGTCGTTATACTCGAGTAGCATTGCAGACTTTCTTAGAATTAGACGAAACATTAAAGGACAGTTCTCTTAGCCATATGCGTCTTGAACTTGAATTATATTTTCAAATATTGAAGCTTGAAGTTTACAAAACATATTTAGTGCTTGAGAGTATAGCGACGTGTTGCTGCGCCGCCCGCTCGCTCTAAGTGTTACATTACATTAATAGATCACTAAATAGATACGAAACGATTCAATTCCTAAAAAGTAAAAAAAAAACAGAGTTATAAATAATAGTATGTTAGTTTTAATTATATTTCTGATATTACTTGATGTTTTGGTGAAAGATAATTTTATCGTGTACGTTACTTTTGAAGTTTAGTGGAGGGCACCCTTTGCAATGTGCGTGCGATCCGCTGACAGCAACCTTGTTTATTATAAAACTATTGTTTGAGCCCCACCATTTGTTTGATTGTTCCTGTGAACACTGTAATGCATTTTAGTTTGACTAGAAAAATATAGATAAATCCATCGATGTAACATTCTATGTGTATGTCATTATTATATTTTTCTGGCCACACAACACCAATCAACCGCCATGTACAAAAAGACGAAACCTCAAAATTCCTTATAAATTACATATAAGCAATACCATAGTACCTGAAAATGGAAAAAGTATAAAATGTAATGATAAATAGTACGGAAATAGTGGTCGGATCACAAGACTTGGCGGTGTTGGAGTGCTGCATACCAGTGTCCGGTTCCGTTTGTCTGTTGTGTTTTGTTTCCGCGGCGGCAAGTTTCTGAGCGAGGACTGCGTGTATATGTGACACACTTGCAATAATGTTTGTTCTTACTTCTGCTGGAGACGCGTTGGAGGCCGTGACGGTTTCGCGTCGTGCGGCGCGCGACGCAGGTTAGCGTAAGGGTTGAAGGGATCACGTTTTGTGGCGTAGGATTGTGAACTCGCTTTAAGATTGTATTTAGCCGGGACTACACGATGCATCCACGTTGACAAAATCTTCATAAAATACCCAAGGTCGTCGTATTCAAGGTCTAATAAAATATTTGAAAATGTATTATTCTATATTGATGACATGGGTTGCGTCCGTAGTCTCTTAAAGTATGCATAGTGCAGGTCGTGCCATAACGCGTTTGGATTGAATTTAGGGGTCGGTCGGCTTCCAGACCTTAACCATCGCCTGGTCTCCTTTTATATGAAGTTGATATTTAGAGCGCAGTTCAGCTTACACTGGCTTGCGATTCTGGAGCGGCCGGCCGGCCGGCGATCGAGCATTGTGGTGTGCACTTCGTGTTAGATAGGATCTTACCCTTGTATTTACGTCCACAAGCAGTAGCATAGCAACAGCTTCTTATGTCGTTCTTAGAAAGGTGGTTGGTCGAGAACGTTGGCAACCTATATAGAATCTTTTGCGTTCTTAATAATTGATAATGATAGGTAGGAATGTAAGTAACTAACGTCATTAGTATCGCTCGATGCGCTAGAGAGAGAGAGAGAGGAGAGACGCGCCAGACAGAGACAGATAACGACGCGAGTCATTTGACGCTAAATATCATGAGTGTGAAGCTGGAGGTAAACAAATACTGCCAATCGATTGTAGTTTGTATTATAATGGATAATTTGTAGAATTAAACGATTTCGAAATATTGTGTCCTAAATATTGAATATTTTATGTATAGTATCGATAACGACGGTCGGTCGGGTCGCCGGGCGCTCATTCTCTGATCATCTTTCGTAGAAGTAAAGTTTTGTTTGTGCCTTCGATGCCCTCTGGAGCATTTAGTAGTAGCAGAGACCCCTCGATTGGTTCCGCCGGCGCCCAGCGGCCCCCGCCGCCTTATTGTTCTCCTTAGGGTGCAGGCGTTGGATACAAACTGTGTTCTGTAGTGTATGGCGAGACGGCGTTGTCTAGATAGGATTGCACTCACCGGACGCCATCTCGCGCCCGCCCCTTGCATGCCGTTGGGTTGTCATTCACCAGACAGTTGTGTGGTGGTGCAGAGGGCGCGAGGTGGCCGCCCGGCGACACGATGAGCGCGGACCTTGTTCGCAGAATGAGCTAAGATGTAAAAAATAGGATGCAATATAAAATGTGGTGTTAGTTTTAACGACGACGACGGCATATTGGGTGTTGTGTATGTAGAGAGGAGTCCTGTGCGGGTCGGAGTAGGAACAGTCCAGTGGTGGCCATATCTTCGGAATGAATTACGATCTCGTGTTAAATTGTAAAACAATATTTTGAATATTTCCCATAGAGTAACAGAGCGATTTTAAATGTTTTTGGCACCCTATATGCACAGGAAAGGAGAGGGAACTTTAAGTTCAGTAGGTAGATGGTAATGTTTTGATATCTCGGAGACGGAAAGTGACTGACGGCTCATGTGATGAGGATAAAGTTTTTGAATGTTTTTTTAATGTGATTTCTAAATTCGTGTATAACACGGCGCGCTTCTCTTGAGACTGGTTTTGTGTGTGTGAGGGTGTCGGCAGCTAGCGGCGGCGTCTCGTTTGCACTCGCTGCTTGATCGCCTTGGGATTGAGACGGAACATCTCTCATAATGGGAGCTCGGAGCTCCCGCCGCCGTTAGCTCTCGACACTCGTGCGCGATTTTTACACTGTCATTGACTTGCTCAGGTTAGATCTTTACTAAAACAATTCGTCTGTGATTCCATTCATATTCGTTTGTTACATGGAAAACTTTGGAAGTGTTACTAAGTTCATAAGTGTTGTTTATGGCGTTATATAAGAAATGACAGTAAATTTATTAATCATTTGATTTTTTTTGCCTTAAGTCTCGTCAGTGACAGCGTATCATTCGCGACTATGAGATTTTGTATCCAAAGATTGTATAGTGTGATTTATACTTCCTATAGTTTTATTATACTAGTATTTTATATATACTTGTTGTTTTCTATAATTTGACACTAGTTAATATTTTGTATTGTAATGTTGGCAACACTCACGGATCTCTCAGATCGAATTAAATTGTAACATGCAATATGACTGTGGCAGGTACTTTCAACCTCTCATGATTTAGCTATGCACGTTGGCTAACCTGTTTGTCACTGAGGCTAAACTGGTATCTGCCACAATGTAAATTGTGGAATGTTTTGGAATGTGCGCTCAAGGCTTGAGTGGACAGAGTTGCTAAGCAACCGTCGGTCCGCCGGCTTGAGCGCGGCTCGTAGGAGGGGAAGGCAGTGAGACTGCAGCTAGGTGGTGCTTGTGTGTACTTACGATGGAAAGTGTAAAATACGCCTATTTAATTTATATACATACTTACAGTTAACAAATTATATTTTCTAAAACCAAAATTGTATAATTCCTTACTTTTAGTATTTTAGTTTCTTTCGAGTTTTTTATTTTTAATTTCGAAATCTTTGTGTGATCGGCGCGCGTTTCTTTCAACATTCGCCATCTTCTTTAATAATAATAAACTAACTTGCTTAACGCGCCCTCTGTTGCTTTGCGATTGAACTTTGCAGTTTGTGCGCAGTGATGAAATCGCGCTGTCTGTGGTTTAATTGACAGCAGAACTTTTAGATTCCGAGCGCGATCGGTAGATGGCGCTGTTGCGACACGCGCGTCGAGTTGAGCCGTGATGGCATGACGTCACTCGCCAATGGAAGTGCATGATATTGATGACGTATTTGATAGTATTGTATGGAGAAGTGTCGCTTCCGCTCGACATACACAAGGCGGAATATTGACGCGCGACTGCGACGTGTGCCGTAGGAAAGTTTTACGATAAATGGTGAAAAAATAAAGAAATTACAAAAAAATAATGATTCATTGTTTTATTTTATTAATGACCCTATAGTACAGATATAGAGAGGACACCTTGGGAGAAAATAAGAGCGATCAAATCATGGATAAAACAGATATCCGGTTTATATAAAGTGCATTTGAGATTTATGGGGGTACTCAGAATTAAGTATCGTTAACAACCCATTACGTCCCTACTGCAGGGGCACGGGTCTCTTCCCATACCTCGGCAAGGTTAGGCCAAACTCCACACACGGGCCGAGTCCGGATTGGTTACTTCTCCACACATAATGTGGGATCACAATGTTTGACATCTAAAATAATTATCCAAGAGTGCAAACGCAGATGTGAGCGATAACAATCGCGCTAAAAAGGAATGATACACTTGTTATCACGCTCGCCCCTCACTTTGTAAGTGGATGGTTATCATTGAACGGAAGAGATGGGACGCCGATCTCCCGATAGCCATTACCTGACGTGCCAATCATCCTGTGAGGTTGAAAGTTAAAATACTTTACCGCAAGTTTAGCGTAGAGTTAATTAATAAAAATATCGTTGGGTCATCATATCATAGCAATTATGAAGTCTCGATTAGAATTTAGTTGTCACAAGGAAATTCGTTTATGCTGCATCACTGGTATTGGTAGTGGAATCGGAAGCCAAGACACATTTTGGGTCGCTGAGCCAGCGGAGTAGTAAGTGTCGCTACTATTATATTAAAAAGTTCTTCATTTAGCTAATCATAAAGAAATAAATATTATTAGCTTCCGCCCACAACATCGTCTGCGAGGACTTCAGAATTATGTCCAGCCAGAGAGAAAGAAAATGTTAAGGAAAGAAAAGAACAACTTTCTCTTGAGAACTCATTAATTGGTGAAAAATATTTTTTTTCAATCAATCAAATCAAATACTCTACTAACTACATACAAATACACATAACACATACAAAATAAAAAAGAAAAAGAAACAAGTAATACTCTGGGCGGTCTTATCGCTAAAAGCGATTTCTAGACAACCCGGATTTTTTTTATATAAATTTCAAGACATTTCTCGCGGATTGACTACTCAACAACTTGAAGGGCGTAAGATTTTGCAGTTTGTACACAGTAGGTATATTACGATATTATCTCTTCGTAATTTCATACTTAACTTTAGTTAAAATTCATGTTTCCCAAACTTTTTATGCCTTCATTCGTAAGTTTGCGGGTAAGTAACGGTAATCTATACTATAATAAAACAGTAGAAACCGCGTGTCTGTACATTGAATATTTTTACCAAAAATAGTAAGGAGGTGATAAAATAAGAGTAATAGAACACAAATAAACAAATTTAAAATTTTTTGTCTGTCTGTCTGTCTGTTCACGCTAATCTCCGAAATTACTGGACGGATTTTCATGCGGTTTTCTCGAGTAGATTAAGCTTAGTTTGGAACATTATATAGTCTTTGTTTCATCGAAATCCAATGTCAAGAAAAAAAGTTGTCGTCCTTTAAAGATAATTTTAAATTCACCGCCTGCCAAAAATTACATAGCAAATGGGTCAAAAGAATGTTCGGAAGCTTAATTCATGTAGGCAATCGATTATAATTTTAATTTTAACATTTTTACATAAAACAATAAAACATCTAATTATTTAAGGTTCCGACCCTTCTTTCGACCTATTTACTATGTAATAGTATAGATGTAATTTTGGGCACACGAGCGGCGAATTTATTACTATGTTGGTAAAAATATGTAACATCTATACATATAATAAAACTGTAACGGGGCCAATCCTGTACATGGAATTTTTTTGAAAATAATACCTGGAGGGGACATGTCTATCTATATAGAGACGAAAACAATTTAATTTGGAATTTTTGTCTGTCTGTCTGTCCGCGCATCACGCAAATACGGCTGGGCCGATTTTGATGAAACTTCGTACTATTATACTACGTACCCCGAAAACCATCTTAGATAATTTTTGTCCCGGGAAATTCAAGGGTTCCCGAAGGAATGCATAAAAACTTTAATTCTTAAAAGCCTTATTACTCATAAACTACGAAGCCGATTTTATTGTAATTTGGCACAATGATACTTTATCATAACTACTAAACATCCAAACCTTTTCATCTAGGTTTCATGAAGGGTTCCCACAGTAAACGACAACACCGTATCTCCACAATAACTCAGTTTATTAAGATAAAACCTTAACTTTTTGAAAAGGCGTGTCGATTACGGTATTTTCGTATCATTCGATACATACTATTGGTCCTAGAAATTCAAAGGGATTCCGAGGGAAAAGCTGGAAACTGTATCTAAGTATTAAGGTGAAACATTCACTCTTAGATTAGACGAATCAGAGGTATAATTAGTTAACATTCTTGACCCGGAATTGTCAAGGATGTCCCGAGGGAACTGACGGAATCCTCTGTTTCGATGAGATTTATGTTTACATTGTTTTACGGTGTAGGTAGCTGTAGAATATCGAAAATATACGTATAACGTAGTGTAATAAGCAAAGCAAACTACATTTGTAAATGGTATTTTTATCTAGTATCCAACTATTCAAGTGTACGGCAATATTTATCAAGTGGTGGATGTTATGAATGCGTAGGCTGTATATTTGATTGCGTAGGCGTAGGATGTATATTTTGATTCTGAGTAACCCCTTAAAATCTCAAACGCACTTTTTAACACCCTGTATTAGGTAGTTAAAGAAAAAAATTAAGAACAGGTCCAGTAGAATGCCTACGCCTTTATAACATCCTGTATACCACCACTTGATAAATATGGCCGTACACTTGAATAGTTGGATACGAAATAAAAATACCATTTACAAATGTAGTTTGCTTTGCTTATTTCACTTCGTTATACGTATATTTTCGATATTCTACAGCTACCTACACCGTAAAACAATGTAAACATATCTCATCGAAACAGAGGATTCCGTCAGTTCCCTCGGGACACCCTTGACAATTCCGGGTCAAGAATGTTAACTAATTATACCTAACATCTATAACCTAACATCATTACATCTTACCACTATCCAAACTTGGACCCTGTGTCCTAACCTTCCCTAGCTATTAGAAGAGATCCATGCCCCAGTAGTATTGATTGTGAATATAAATCCAATGCATTTTCATTTTCTTTCTCTCTTTGTTCTTATTTTTTATTGTTCTTTTTCCTTTTCTTCTTTTTTATTTTTTCTTTTACATTTTCTTTTTTCTTTTTCTTTCAGTCGTTTTATTGTTTACTTAATTTTGTTATTTTCTTATTTCTAAAGAATAATTTAGCAAAACATATGAACTATTGGGAAAACCCTAACACTAACGCGTACGAAGTCGCGGGCACCAGCTATAAGTAATAGTTTTGATTTGTGACGTTTCCGCAAGTTACAAAATGTAGTTTACCTTTTTAGGTACTCCCTGCTGTTTTCTTACCCACATCAATATAATTATTAATTGAGTAATTTCCATATCAGGCACTCGAGTTGTCACCTAACGATTGTAGTATACCCGTCGGGCTGCAGGAGGGGGCCCGTGTATCCTCTCCAGCCGTCTTTGATCTGCTCTCGTTTCTGCTTATTTGCTTATTAAAGGATTCAGTAACTGAATTGACTTCGCCCTTTGTGGGCGAGTGTAGTGCCTCCTTAGAGAGCGGAGAGTCCGGGCCTGGCGGGGGTGGATTGGGAAATAGACAACACTAAACTGATAGAGGGTTATTGATATGACGACGGATGCATTTGTGTAGGTGAATAAGAATGTGAAACTATGGTTAAATCGTAAAAAGTTTTTGGCCTCTGTGGTTTGAAGCGGGGCTCGGGGTTGCTACGGATAGGAACTGTACAATAACGCGGATAACACACTGCCCCGCAATCCGCTCCGGTGTGCGGTTTTACGTCACAATTTCCATAGTAAAAAAACCGCCGCACCGTATAACGTAGCGGATTCCGGAGCAGTGTGTTATCTGCCTTAGTCAGCTGATTATTTAACGCCTCCACTGGACCACTCCAGTGGCTAGTCCGCTCGCTTCACATCAGCAGGTCGCGGGTTTAATTCCCGGCGGGGTCCCAACTTTGTAGGACTCGGTTTGGTTGGTGGTAGGATAATTTTAAGGTCGTCTCGCTAGCTACCACTATCTTATCTAAGTTTTGCCGCCAAACATCAACATTAATAGTACTGATGTATTCCGGCATGGAGATATCTTATTATCATATTTTATTCACATTATTTGTAGCAGTGTGTTCACAACACGTATTTAATACGTATTGTTTCAAATCAAATCAAATTATTTATTTGCATAAAATATGATTATATACAGATCTTTCAAAATTAAATACAGAGCTCCTCATACTTTACCAATCTTGGCATGCAAAAATATATTTAACTTTAATGAACAACATATTCAACCATTACTTATTTATGATCATAGAAAATCACGGAAAACATATTCTTTAAATAAAAATCACACTAAATACCATGTCAATTCTACAATACTAATCTTAATAAAAATCGTTACAATAAATGAAATATATTAACTACAAAACTACATATAATTTACTTCATGTCAAAAAATTCCGATAAATTATAGAGGCATATGTCAATCAGCCATTTACGTAGGCTCAGCAAAAGTAAATTTGTTGGCTGCTCCCTAATTTCTCTTGGAATCTTGTTATATATTCTGATAGACATCATGTAGCAGTTTTTTTGGAACAGTGTGCTTGTGTATAAAGGTGTTTTTAGTTTATTAATATCCCTCGGGCGCAACCTTGGATTTACGTTTTCCTGCTTCTGAAAGAATTCAGGATATATCTTACAAAAGTTCCGACTTCTAGAATATAGAGACTTGTCAATGTTAGCAACCTTAATTTACGTAATAGGGGCCGACATGTATCGATTGGTCCTGCTCCACAGATCGCTCTTATGCATTTCTTTTGCATTATGAAAACTTTCTGGATATCTGGCGAGTTACCCCATACTACAAGCCCATATCTTAATATTGATGCCACTTGGCCATGATAGGCTATTAATGCAGTATTTTTACCAGGAATACATCTCAACCGTTTTAGTGCATAAACAAACCTGCTTAACCTTGTGCAAATGCTTTGGATATGAGATTTCCAGTTGCAGTGTTTATCAAGAATGACTCCCAAAAATCGTGATTCTTCTACTTCATGAATTTCTTGTCCTTGACAGGTAATTTATAGTTTTAATTGATTCGCTTGATAATTTGAAAAGTGCACAAATGTTGTTTTGGATATATTTGCGCTAAGTCCATTATTTGCGAGCCATTTATCAACATTTTCTACAGCAGTATCTAAGACATGGTTAAATGGCATGGTATTATTAATGTACGGAACAATCAGCGATAGGTCATCCGCAAAAAGAATACTTTGATAGCTTATTGATTTTGGTAGGTCATTGATATATATAAGAAACAAAAGCGGACTCATTATGCTTCCTTGAGGAACGCCATGTTTATTATGCAAAAATGATGATCTGTACGGGACTATTTCTTTTGTCTCATTTATCTTGTTTATTTCAACGCACTGCATTCTATTTGATAAGTAGCTCGCGATCCATTTCAAAGCTTGACCTCTAATGCCGTATCTTTCGCATTTTGTCAAAAGTATCTCATGATTTACCATATCAAACGCCTTGCTCATGTCAAAGAATATAGTAACCACGGGCACTTTGTTATTAATATTCTCTGTCACAATTTTTATCAATGAATAAATTGCAAGAGTTGTGGACTTTTTTTTAAAATCCGTTTTGTTCCCTTACTATCACGTTGTGCTTATCAAAGAAGCTAGTGATTCGATTTACCATGGCCTTTTCGAATATTTTCGAAAGTATTGGAACCAGTGTTATCGGGCCATAGTTTTTTAGATCCTGTTTGTTGTTTTTTTTGTGCAGAGGCTTTACTATGGATTTCTTTATCGCTATAGGGAAGATTCCTTGTATGAATGATATATTTATAAGAAATGTCAACACAGTAGCTAATAAATCCACACATGATTAAAAAAAAAAGTAGGTAGCGAGTCAATACCAACTAATCTAGTTTGGTTTAAGGATTCCACAATATTTATAACTTCTTGTTCAGTGCAGGGCATCAAAAATATACTGTTTTTTATAGAGTCACTTTTATTTGTCACTTGGAGTGTAGGTTGATTCGGGTTCATGTTAGGTACATTTATGAAGTATTCATTGAATGCCTGGGCAATAACATTCGGGTCATTAATTATTTTATCGCCTAATAATATACTTATTATCAATTTCGTTGTGCATTTTCGTACTGTCAGTTTTGTTTTCAATTACATTCCACGTGGCTTTACCCTTATTTTTAGCATTTGTGATTATTTTATTATATATACGCTGTGATTTGTTGATACACTTTCTTAATAACTTCGTATATTTTTTGAAATTATTTTTACTCTCCAATGTTTTGTTTTTATGGTAATGTGACCTTAAAGCACGTTTTTTAGCACTAGATATTTTAATACCCTTTGTGATCCATTTAAGTCTTGAGTTTGACTGGAAAGCACAAATCATAAAACAGACAGATATCCTCACGAAAACTATTAAAAGCGGCATTTAGATCCATCTCATTTCAATAAACATCACTCCAACTCAAGCTTGATATGCTTTTTCTAAATGTGTTGATGTTATCTTCTTTAAAGTCTCTTACAGTTTTATACCAATATGTTACTGTTTTTTTTTTCTTCTGTGATAGTAAATTCTAAAGTTTGCCCAGTATCATGGTCAGATAGGTGTAGATAGTGTACTCTACCTATGGCGTCCTTGACGTTGCTGGCAATATGGTCAATACAAGAATTAAGCCTAGTAGGGACGTTTATATGTAGGTTCAGATTGTAAGTAACTAGTAAATCTTTTAGTTCTTGTGAGGCACTATTTATTTTCAGTGTGTCTATATTCAAATCACCCAATAGGATTATTTTCTTTTTATAATTTTTGATGATTTTATGTAAAAGTAATTCCAACGAGGTCATTAAAGTATTATAATACAATTAAATTCAGGTATTTCAATAGCACAATATTCGAAGTGTTTTTTGAAAGTTCTGAGCATTCGGCGATAGGTTTAAACGTTATTGATTTTCGTGTCAAAATACACACTCCACCACGCCTTTGGCTTGTTCTGCAAAAGCATGATGATCTTAAGTTGATAAGATAGCCGTTCCCCATTGAGTTCGTGAATCTTGGTAAGCCCGCTTCCGTCTTCGGCGTCGTTGTCACTTACCATAGGCACAGATTTTATAATACTAACGTATGATGATGCCAAGTTGCAAAGATGCCATGTTTTTATTTTTATTAAAAAAACTTTGTTGGTGGATACGGGAACTTCTTATGTTCGTGTCGTAATCAAAAGAAATAAATAAAAACACTTAAACGCATAATGATGAAAGCATCGTCCATATTTACAAACAGCCGTCACTAATTGTCTCCTCTAAATAACTTCTCTGATCTTAGCTGAAGAGCTTCCACCTTCCGCTCTTTGAGATGCAAACGAGCATCGGAGTGCAGCCACTCTGTCGGTTTTGCACCTTCTCACCTTGCAATAAGGACCAGACATGACCACTGGTGGGAGACACACAGACAGAAGTCACTTCATTGCTATTCTTTTGATTATAATAAACGCGGGTTAGGACAAACGCCGCTTTGTCAAGAGCCCTCGCCCTCCCCCTCCCCCTCCCGGCCTCAGACTTCTGTTTTTAATACAAGTTCCTTTCAAAGCTACTTTTTCTTTAATTAGGTGTTATTACCGCGGCTACCATTTTTATTTTCATGGAAAAAAAGAAAAATAAGAATATAGCAATATTTTTAAATAAGTAGTTTATATTATTTATAATATCTTCATTTGTTTACGTGTCCAGCTTGATGTTGCGTTGTCAATGTGAAAACTTTAATTATGTAGGAGACAATTTAGCATAACTTACTTATTGTCAGGCACTGAAATGTTCTGCCCAGGACAGGACATACAGGACGTTAAAAAACTGCGTTTGAGATGTTATGGCGTTACTCAGAATCAAGTAGGTATAGAATACAGAAACAATCCGATCTACAATAATATTTTCAGTTTCAGTTTCATGCTAAATTTGAATAGTGAATCAAAAAATATATGGAAAAATAAAGTTGTAAGTAGATTGGATTTTTTCAATACAGTATTTTTCCTGTATTCTTTACTTGATTTTGAGATTCTGGTAAGCCCTTAAAATCTTAAATGCACTTTTTTAACATTCTGTATATCTACAGTGTGCAAATGAACAGTCCTGGAAACTTTAATAGGATGTTCTACTCATAAACTGAACTTTTATTGTACTTACTATTGAATTCGCAAAAAAAGACAGTTGTCCAGTTCCATGACTGGGATTTGGGACGCATCGTTCAAGTTTTAGTAAGTCTTGGTATACTTATGGTTCATTGAATTTCTCTATCTGTAACTTCAGATTGAATTAAATTATTGGATGCATCCAAATTATTTGAACATTTTTCGCGCTTGATCTATCCAAACACAATAGATTGTCATACGCCATCATTATTACCGAATCATATGTCTACTGTATTGTGAACGAATCCTTTGCTTCGCTATCGACAGTATTTGTGCTACACTCGAGACTTGGTCCTTCGAGTTCGCCGACGCATGATGTCCTCGAAATCGGACTCCGGCGCAAACAATATAGGACCCTAAATCGTTAAAATAGAACTCTCGGCAACGATACCACTATGGTTTCATCTGCAGGAATCAAAGCAGAATGTAATCAAAGGGATCATCTACTCGCCCGCGCCCGCGCCCGCGCCGCCGCGGCCTGATAAATATTTCTTTTAATCACGACATCAAGTGTCGCGATGTGCGACCGAGTGAGATTTTTATTCCGACATTGAGGGCGTTTTTTCTGCAAATATTTGAGTTTCAAGTGGACTTTTTAGAGTGGTTTTCGAGTTTTAAGGTTCACTTTCCGTTATTAAATAAAATGTCCATCCTTTAAAATAATCAAAACCTCTTTACCGCCGCTTCTAATTAGGTCATAGGTTCGATTCCCGGCGGAGTCATAAGACTCGGTTTGGTAACCAGTTCCCATTTGCGTTGGGGAATCTTGTACCTAAGTAATGGTTGCATCTTTTTTCGGCATCTGTTCCCAAACTTTCTTCCTAGCTCGAACGGCAGAAAAGTAAGTACTGTAAGGTTCAGTTTATTAACTTTTGTTCCACCACTTGCCTGAAGTCTAAAAAACTTCCCATTTCTAGTTACGTTGTTTTGCTTTCTAATTTTTGAACTTTTCTTCTGACGTCATCGCTGCTTGCACACTGAATATAATCATTAATCGATTAATCAATCGATTTCATACTCACCTCGTAACCAAAGTGAAATTGATAAATTAACAGACTCGGTGGCTCAGTGCTTAGCGCTCCTGACTACCGATCCGAGAGTCGTGGGTTCGATCCCCATCCAGGGCAAACATTTCTGTGATGAGCAGATTTGTTTCATCTGTGTCTGGGTGTATTATATCTATATATGTATGTATTTAAACGTACATGTGTATCTATATCAGTCTCTGATTCCCATAATACAGGGAATCCTAGTTTGGGGCCAGATGACCGTGTGTGATTTGTCCCGGATATTTAAATCTTTGGCATACTTACTCTGATTTTCATATCTACTCTACCCCATATTGAAAATGCAACTGGCAAGCGTCAGCAAACACGTCTTCGACTAACCTAATGAGAGCAAGCGAGAGCGACTTATGTCTCCTCCACAATGCAGACGGAGACAACCCTATGTGGCGGCCGAAAGCGCAATACCTGCTATAAAAAGAGCGCTGAAACAGGGCGATATGGGTTGCGTGAGAGCGAGGGAGAAGGGTAGACGTGCTCAGTGTTGCTTGGTTAGTGAATAATTTAGCAGCGACCGCCCTTTAGCCAGTCACTTGGAGCTGAAACAATCTGGTCCTTCGAGGCTTTCATGTCCTTCGTATCACAGCACATACCTCACCTGCTACATTATGTGTCGGTAAATAATGAGCTGCAGGTTGTTGGGGGTTGATGGAACGAAAAGCAATTTAGCTGTTGCCATGGGAGCAGGCTGAAATATAAATTGTATCGTATTACCTTCTTTCGCCTCAATATATCTCAATGATTACAAAAGTTCTTATGCTCTAAGCGAAAGAAGTTACATACAACCAAATGATCATAATACGTTTTGTATTATTTTTGACATTAAATTAATCGTTTTTATCTTATTGTTATTTTTTATGACAAATCAAAAATAACCGACATAGCATTAGAGACTAAAGTAGCAATGGGCCGGACACAACTCTCACAGCTGAAAAACGCCAGACAAAGCTAGTTCTAGAGTGGAGACCGCATTAAAGCAAGCAGAGGCTGGGAGGCAGGCGCGCTAGGTAGAGCAACGATGATGATGGTGATGCGTAAGATTGCCGGTGACAGCTGATACTCGTATACTAATACGGCCTGATGCTGACAATTTTGTAGATATAGAAGACTTGATAGAAAAAGTTACGTAACGGTTAGAGCAAGCTGTCGTGCCGTCTGAAGATGTTACAACAGAACAGAACAGGAGTATAGTGGAAGACAGATTCACTGTAGCCTCGCGGACACTGGACACTAGCACGAGCCCATACCTTCTCTGGTTGCATAACATATAATGAGGCACTGAGCGATCTTTGCAGATTACGTAATAATTCCTAAAGGAAGTCGTGCGGATGCGCGTGGATTGGAAACCTTCTTTAAACAGGCTGGACGGATCGTGTAAACCAGCTGGAGGAATCAGCATGTGTAGTTCTGGAGCACACTCTGAAATTATTCCAGTAGAAGGGTAAAATACAGCGATTAGCGTCGACGATATTGTAGTGTGTGGCGCACATCCGCCTTGCATACACACACATAAGTAGGTTAAGTCATTCATTATAATTATAATTGTACCAATATTATTGGCATTACACGTCTGTGACTTGCGTGCTTGATTCAACGTCTCTCCCGGACCCCACATTGCAATATCATAAATAAATATGTAAAGAAATGTTTACTGGGTCACTTTTGACAACGTTTCATAATAGAGGATGAGACCTCCTTTTAGGTTCCTCCAAAGGCTGACTTCGCCTATCGGTCTCCTGCGCGTGGCGTCCCTCATTGGATCCAGCAGCAGCTATTTCATAAGTGATTTTATATAGGCAAGTATGAGTTATTCCACATATCGGTATATCGCATGTAACAAAAATCTATAAATATCTTTATTCATTATGTCGTTAATACGTATCCATCCTACAGGTCGTAATCGTCCGGACCACTAACGAAAATTCCTAAATTCCAATCAGCATGTGTAAATAAAGGGTGACTGTGAAGTTGACTGTTGGCATTTCGGTCGCGGGTTCGATTCCCAGTCCGATTACCGGCGGCAAACAGCTCGCAGGCGCGGCTCCCGCAGGGCCGGCTGTCTGTTGATACTCGTAATGATTTCGCGACGACAACCCTAAATAGCTCGTACAGAGATTTACCAAATTGTTTTGAGGGTAGATCGTTATGGAGTAACATGTTTATAATAAACACAGCAATGGATAGAGGGTCAGAGGGCGTGTTTATAGGAATGAAAATTCCAAAAATAAATTTTGAATAATAATAATAATATCATTAAATAAAATATATTAAATAATAACATTAAGTAATTATATTTTGATATATTAATTTTTAAAGTTTCAGCTTCACGTGGGTGTCTTATACACCTTGTACGAGATTTGTCTTTTTGGCAACTTCTCTGCCTCTGAGATATGGGAACATCCCGCGTTGCAATTCACACAAGTCTCTTCATTTAAATATGTATTTATTAAATGTAGTAACTGCGTCCCGTGTTGGATAGGTAATGCACTTGCCTAAAAACTATCTATACTTTACATACTAATACAGACATACCTTATCTTCTACGTGCTAAATCTACATTCTTATGCTATCTTAACTATTTTGGGCTATATTTAGGCTATTTTGAACATTATATCAATAGTAATCTTAGGTTTCCCAAAACTCTTTGGAAAAACCTTAAAAATAATGTTTTGCCTAATTTTAAACACAAGCCGGATATACCTGATCATTTGTGCAATCCAAATGAAATAAATTCAAAATTCAAAATTATTTATTTGCCTTAAACATGGTATACAGAGGTCTTAAATATAATACATAGCACTCATGTTTAGCCATTTCTTAATAGCATGCAAATAGTCTTAATCTTATTTAATTAATTAAAAGTTCTTTAACATTGTAAAAATTTTTATCAGTCAGCCAACTATATAATTTAATTTTAAATTGTCTCTTATTCAATATCTTAAACTCTAGTGGTATTTTGTTATAAATTCGTATGCACATCGTCAAGCAGCTTTTATCGTAAACAAATGATCTGGGAATGTCGTCAAATATAAGCCTATTTGGGTCTCTGCGGGATCTGGTATAGCCGTCACATGCTGTTTTAAACAATTCACCGTTGTTCTTTACAAATATACAAATTTCATAGATATACAACGAGGGCAGTGGCAAGACACCAAGTCTTTGGAAGAGTAGCTTACAAGACACATAGGGGGGGATTCCATATATAGCTCGGATACACTTTTTTTGAGCTATAAAGGCTCGATTTACATTAGTACTATTTCCCCACGCTACAAGACCGTAACGTAAGACTGACTCTATATATGCGCGATACGTTAATATGGTTGTTTTCAGGTTAGTAATATTTTTGACCTGTTTGAGAGCATATACGAAACTGTTTATTTTGCAGCATATATTATCTATGTGTATTTTCCAATTAATATCCTGATCTATGGTTACTCCTAAAAATTTACTATGACTAACTTCATCTATTTTATTATTGTTATAATGAATGTCTAAATTGAGATTAAATTTATTATTAAGTGATTTATTAAATTGCATATAATTAGTTTTATTTAAGTTTATTTGTAAATTATTAATGTCAAGCCAATCTATTACTTTATCTAGTGTATTATTAACATTATTTTCATGCTCTTTTACTGTAGTAGTCTTTTTGTCTGATGTTACTATGATGGAAATATCATCAGCGTATAATACGCATTCATGATTAGTGATATCAGTAATATCATTGACATACAGTAAAAACAGAATTGGTCCCAGGACACTTCCCTGTGGAACGCCGTAATCATTTGTCTTATATTTAGAAAAATAAGATAGCATAGTGTGATTGTTATCTGGTTTACTGATAACAACGCATTGTTGTCTATTAGTAAGGTATGATGCTATCCATTGCAGCGTGAGACCCCTTATTCCTATTACCTCTAATTTGGATAACAGTATGTCATGCCGAACGACGTCAAATGCCTTAGAGAGGTCCAGGAATAGTCCCGTTGTCATAAAGTTTTTATTAACATGAGTCAGAATAGTTTTAAGAACATTAAAGATAGCCAGTGCAGTCGATTTACCCTTTTGAAACCCAAATTGCTTGTCATTAATTATCTTGTATTTTCCACAAAATTCCATAATTCTCTTAAGCATACACTTTTCATATATCTTTGAAAAAATCGGGATCAGTGTTATTGGGCGATAATTATTGATATCATCTTTACTGCCTTTTTTATATAATGGCTTCACTATTGAGATTTTCAGAAGTTCAGGGAAGGTTCCAGTTGAGAAAGAGGAATTAATGAGGTATGTTAAGATAGGAGCAATTTCATCAATACATGCTTTTGTCACTTTAGTGTTGACTTCGTCATAACCTTCAGAGTTAGTGTTATTTAGTGAAATCAGTTCTAATTTCAATTCATTCTCTGTCATTGGCTTGAGAAACATCGAATTAGGTAATGTTTTGTTCATATTTGGCCTTTTTTGACTACATTTGGGTTTTTGTTTTGTAGAATCTATGATATGATCATTAAAAGCCTCAGCTATATCTACAGGGTTTGTTAATATATTGTTATTTATTTTAATGCTGGAAATGTTATCATTATTTTTAGATTCACTTAGTAGAACAAACACTTTCTTGATGTCCCTGGCGATATTGATGTAAAACTGTCTACTCTCACTTATTTCGAATATCATAGCTTCTGTGACAATTCGGTAACCTTCGAGTTAACACCCGTTAGTGAAGAGACTATATCAAAAATAATTTTCAGCATCACATCTAACGCTAAAGGTCACGACGGCCTAAATAAAGACATGGTACTTCTCACGCTACCACATAGGGTAAGGATGCAGAATATGAGATACCATTTTTTTTTTTGGCATAAAACGTTTTACGTAAATTATTGCACTAATCACTATGAAAATTGCAGTATTCGATAGGGTATTTAATGAAGTTTATATATGAGAAACCATTTAGTTCTAAGTATAATACATTTTTATTAAATCAAAAAATATTAAAAAGTTCAGAAATTACGTCTCAAGCAAATGGTCTCCTATTATGAGATACTGAGGGTTGCTAATATGAGATAGTATCTCATATTAGGTTCTTTAGGGTTTGAGTATAGATTTAGAGAAAAAAGAAAAAAATGTTGTACCACTGTTATCCCAGTCTCATCGACGTTATACACTCGGTGAGAAAGCGATTTTATTTTATCAATTTCTGGCTCATACAAATCAAAGGAATGGTTGACGGCAATTTGATTGAATCCTTTTACTCTTGCAACAGAAATTGCTTCAGGTGTTCTAACTGATAAATCAGGATGTCTGCTCATAAACCCACGTAGCCACTTTTTACCAGCAGATGCATTAGTCAAGCTGAAAGGGTGCTTGAGATTATTATTATTATTTTATGCGGGTGGTAGGACCTTGTGCGAGGTCCGTCCGGATCGCTACCACCATCTTACTCGCTAATCCTGCCGCTAAGCAGCAGTGCTTGCACTGTTTTGTTCCGGTGTGGAGAGTAAGACAGCCGAGGAAATTACAGGCACAAGAGGCTTTTCATCTTAGCCCTCTAGGTTGGCAACGCATCTGCAATCCCTTCCGGGGTTGCAGGTGTCTATGGGCAGTGGTGATCACTTACCATCAGGTGACCCACTTGCTCGTTTGCCTTCCTTATCACATAAAAAAAAAAAAAAAAAATTTAATTGCTAATTGAAACGCCATGTGCTTGATGTCCTTTAGACGTAACCCATAAAATCGTCGATCCAATTCTTTACAATATTCTTCTAGCTCTGCTTCTAAATGGTCGGGCAAAGCTGGAGGTCTTCCCATATGAACCTTGACAAGTACTTCTGCATTGGCATCTTTCTTGACATAACGTTCTAGGGTACCCTTAGGAACACCGAAATGTTTTGACGCTTTTAAGTAACCCATTTGCTTGCTTCGCACTGCATTCACGGCCCGAATCATAGCATCATGGTCCCAGGATTTCCTTTTGATCGGCGCCATCTAGAAAAAGGATTTTTCGAATAGTCATATTTTCATATATCCTAATATGAGATATCTCATTTTCAGAGCCCCCGCGTGTCTCATATTAGAAAACATCTATATTCAACAAAATGGCTGCCTATTATTTCTTAGTAAAGAAAATGCAACAAAACTGCAAATGTATCGTAAAATTCATGTTCTAATTGACACAATGACTGTAATAAAAATCATTTAGTGTAATTAATGCGGTTGTAACATACCTTGTAAACATTTGATGACAAAAATTTGGTTTTGGGGTTTCGTGAAAATCAGCGCGTACACAACCTAACTCCGCCTCGAACTGGGAAGCACTAACACACGTTTCGATCTTTTGCCGCGTGGCTTCTAGCGACAGTGGCGCCAAATGGCTGCCGTGATTAGTTTCGCCGAAACCTAACTATCTCATATTTGGCGACTATCTCATATTCGGCATCCTTACCCTACGTTGAGCACTATAACGGAAATTGTCAACACTTCAATTACCACAGGTACTTTTCCTCAAACGTGGAAAAACGCCCTTTGCCTAAGCAAAACCAACCCGAGGAGCTGAAACATTTGAGACCTATAAGTATTCTGCCTTATTCGTCTAAGATACTAGAAAAGGTGGTTTACAATCAGGTTAGTGCATTTTTGGAGTCCAATGACATTTTACCAAATGTTCAGTCGGGTTTTAGTAAAGATCATAGCACAAATACAGCTTTGCATGACGTCTTCGACGAAATTCTTTCAGGTCAAGACGTTGGAATGGGTACCATATTAGTTTTGCTCGATTACTCACGCGCATTTGACTCTATAAATTGTTCTCTTCTTCTTTCTAAAATGCGTTACTACGGTTTTAACACAAAAACAATAAATTGGTTCGACAGCTACCTTCGTAATAGAACTCAATTTGTAACTATTACAAGAAATAACGATGGCAGTACTGAAATACCCGAACCTCTTAGTGTAACAAGAGGAGTCCCGCAGGGATCAATACTTGGGCCTCTTCTTTTTATTTTGTACACATCAGATATAGTTTGCAGCATTCAACATTGCAAGTATCACCTCTATGCTGATGATCTACAACTTTACATATCATTTCTGCCGAGGGATACTTGTAGTGCTGTCCATAAACTTAATGAAGATCTCGATGGTATTACACGTTGGTCAATTGAAAATTCGCTAGTTTTAAATCCTTCGAAGTCCAAGTTTATGATCCTTGGATCAAAAAGACAAGTGTCAAGTATTACATTACAAAAACCGTTGGTATGTATAAATGGTACGCCAGTAAAACAGGTAGAAGAAGCGCGAAGTCTAGGCATTCTTGTAGATAGTCACCTTAAGTTTGAAAACCATGTAGCTTCTATTGTTCGCAGCTGTTTTTATCGTTTGAGATCTATTTATCCAATTAGAAAATTCCTTAGCCTCGATTTGAGAATCAAACTTTGTGAAACCCTTATACTCTCAAAATTAAATTACTGCCTGACGTCATACGGTTTTTGCATTTTAAATAAAACAATGAAACTCATGCAAAGAGTTCAAAATGCCTGCGCGAGATTTTGTTTCACAGTTCCTCCACGATCGCATGTCACACCTTTCTGAAGTGCTGGAACAACATTCCCCCGCCTGTTCGCGAGCTGCCTACGCTACGAAGGGTAGTTTTAAAGCCAAATACAGAGCTCACCTGCTATTAACGCAAAAAACAAACACACACGCTGATTGTACTTAAACATTTACTTTTAATACATACATATACATATACACATACATATACTTTTAATACATAAAGATACACATATACTTTTAAATACATACATCTATAGATGAAATACACCCGGGCACAGAGAAAACAAATCTGCTCACCATAGAAATGCTTGCCCTGGGTGGGGATCGAACCCACGACTCTCTGATCAGTATACGGGAGCACTAACCACTAAGCCTCCGAGCCATAATAAGTTGTTCCTAAATAAGTTGATAATTTGTTCTGTATCCTTAATATGTTTAACACTAGCATTCCGTGGCCAGGACATAAAATGATTTATGTATACAACCTCATAGGTTTTTTTTACACTTACTTGTAGGTAGAACATAGTTAATATTAGAAATAAAAATATTGTCTGAATGTGTAGGAATTTGTAACCTACTAATTTGTTAAGTTGTTATGACAGAGCTCTTTTACCAACAAATGCACTGCTCGTAAATACCTTTGTCCGGGTCGGTTCTGCTTTTCGGTGCCGACTGAAAATCAGCGCTGTAGGTCCCACCTGCAGCTTTTTTGCTGAGCTCGGAGCCGTTTCACAATGCGGCACGAGATACCTATCTGTGTTTCTGTTAATTAATGTTTCTTGTGTTATAGATTTATAATTATGTCTGTTGTTTCATTTTTTGTATTTTGTGTCGTAATTTTGTGAATAAATGATTTATCTATCTATCTAACTAGATAAGGGTAGAGACTACAGCGCAATGATGCAACACAGCGTTTATACTCACTTTATTTTCCCAAACAAGTTATTATTTGTACAATCGAAGCACTAATAGCCACGCTCACAGGACGGAAGCCCTGTTAAACGGAGCGCGACCTGCGAGTTATATGACCACTCGATTAGGCGCACGCCGCCACCGGTATAACATCTATGTTGGACATGATTGGTATTAGCGCGGTAGACGTGGCTGCAGTGAGAGGGCAGGTCTCAGTTAAGGCCCAGTCAGTTCAACACAAGTATACCCACAACACGGGAATCCTAGTGTACAGACAGACACAAAGATATCTGAACCTCTCCGTAATACACCATGTATGTACCATGCTTTAGTAGGGGTTCAGATATCTCTGTGGGCCAGTGTACTTTTTTGCTTTTTTATATCACTTTCACTCTCCTAAAGTGAGAGTGCAAAAGTTAACGCTCTACCGATAGAGGCTTACGCTCGCGAAAATGGATCTTCGACATCGTCTTCAAACACACGCATCCGTGTTTCAAAACATCTCATAGGTATTTCTCATAGGTATAACTCATGTTTGACGAGTAATTTTTAAGACCGAATTTTCTTAGAAGAATACATATTTTTATTTAAATGATAAAATTTGCTGAAAGTCGTGACTCGCTTCAGATATAGTTGAGTTAGTCGAGTTAATTTACAATACTTTAAGTTTTTATTTTATTTTATCTTGATACTTTTATTATTATCGTATATAAATATATCATATATAGTATCTTAGTCGTTACAATAACTTTTATAGCATTCGCATTATCTTTTAATTTCAAAATTGTATGAAAAAAGGCCCGTTTTACAGAGTCGCCTCCCCTTAACAGTAATAGCAGTTTAGCCGCCCCGCCGCCGCTGGAGAGGCGCGTGCGATGAAATGAGTTATGACAGGAAATATTAACTCTTAATGTCGGACGTTGATAGGTATCTGATTATTAAAATAAACAGGTAGCATACTGATGATCACAACATTCATAGATCCGATGGGGCAGGACGGTAAAAGAGCTAAGTAAGTGCACTTACGATGAAACCTGAAATATGAATAAACCTGGGCAGTTAGCAAAAATAATGTTTTGGAAACTTTAAGGAGGTATTTAATTAAATTTAGGTTTCGAATAACCTGGGTTAAAGTAAAACAAACTTATAAGATAGGTATAGGTACTTACTTTCACTTGCGACGTGAGATCGACCTTCCCAAGCTTTTCCTACCAGGGTTCAAATCCTGGCCAATGCACCAATGAGTTTTATAGGATTATACTTATGTATGAAGAAGAGCGCAGAGTTTCCGACAACGCTTCAGTCTTCTAGTATTTCTTATAGCAAGCAAATTATTTAATGTCCTGTAGTTGCTCCCCTATCTCTATCCCACTACACAACCAGAACACGTCCTGTTCGCAATCCTCCCGTCGAAGGCTGGTAACTGGGAATTCATAAAATCCCAGCCCAGTCGGATTGTCTATGTCGACTATGCGGGCAGCCATTACTGGCGCGGCACGGCACTATCATGGGCCAAGTGATCGCTTCCTCCTCCAACCGATTGGATGTAATAGGAGGTTATTTGATTATTTTGTTGAGCATGTACCTCCCTTCCCATCTATTCGTATTATTATACCTACTTGCTGCTCTTAAAGTTACAGTAGTAATAAACGGACGTAGCAACTTTAATAATGGCAAATAAACGTTATGTGAAAAAGCAACTTAAACGATTTCGCGGTAGTCACAACGTTTGGATTGCTCGAATAGCTATTGACGTAGCTTATATCTAGTTAAGTATGCTTTTGTTATTTATATGTATAGATTTGGTTGCATTAATTATTATACCGACAAAGAAGGATAATTAAGATCGAATTCACTTGAGGTAAGTTCGTTTGATCATCTAAAAATAGATCAAGTGTTTATCGGCCATACAAAAGACATCAACGAGAGACGCAGTACTATTTTCTATTTCTATTTAAGTATAATAGCGAAAATCTTAAAAACTACTATTTACATTTCGGGATCTTAAACGAATTCCGAGTAAGATTATTCTCCTGGCATCAAGCTTTCTATCAAACAAATTTCACTCCCACCAGTCCAGCAGTTTTCATAATAGCCGAAAATAAAAACAATACATTTCGAAGTCGCTTAAAAATTAAAATCATTAAGATTGGAATATTCTACTCATAAAACTGAACAACTTTGTTCTTTGGAACTGGTGGAATCATTTGTCCTGCACCCTATGAAACCTACAATATGAGATAAAAAGCTTTTGACTTTTAATCATCGAAAAAAGTGAAGAAATATAAATACAGCGTGTATACAGTATACAGCTGTTAAAAGTCTTTGAAATTTTAAGGGGTTACACAGAATCAAGTAAAGAATACAGGAAAATATTAAAAATTAGGTATATTATTTCGATTGTGTTGGTTCCTTGTGCAGTTTTTCAATTTTAAACACAGCATGTACTATTTTCCGCTTTGGGATTTCTACGAATCCATTTTCCGGGTATAACAACTCACACCGAATATCTTAGGTAAAGGCATACTGTCCACAGATACTACATCCCCTAGTGCATAATTAACGAAGCAAATTAACGAACGAAGAAGGCACAATTAAAATGTGATAATAAAATTATACATAGGTACCAGCGCACATATCTCGCACAAGACCACAACATCAACGCAACAACCCACCTACTTTCTACCAAGTATTCTGCCTACTGTCTACCTACACAAATCATAAACTTGAATTGATTTTCCGAAGCTATCGAAAGTCGGGAAAGTCAAACGAGTTTCATACACGAACGAGCACTTATTTGTATAGGTACCCCCCCCCCCTCCCCCCCACTGGCACCCCCGACGCTCCCGGGAGCCGATCAGTCGCGCATGATTGACTCCAATCTCGCGGCGTGTGCCGAAAATTGCCTTTTGTTTCCCATCGTGAGAATGAAGGCCCACAGACGTGTAGGGACCGAGTAGACCTTACCGTTGTGCCAATGATACGATGATTAATTAATGTTGTGTTTTACGTTTATATTAGTGTTTATATTCAAACGTTAATTGGTCGTTGACAGGAGACATGCATTTTACTCTTTACAAACTTCCAAATCAGGTTCCACATCCACAAATCATCTATTTCTGTAAAAAAAATCAGCAGACCCGGTAATACAAGATTATAGTAAGTATATCTCTAATTGGTTCAATCTGTAGTAGAGTTATCATGATCTCGAAAGCAAGGACCGTGGAGACAAATAGCAAGACTCAAAACCAGCACTGACCACGATCTTCAGTATTGAGTGACCGACCACAGAGAGAGAGAGTAGTTCCGAATTTCCGATAGGGCAAAACAAAAATTCCTATTGCGAATGTATATGTAATGCTCTGTTTGTATATTTTTGCTTACTCAAAGTAGTTCATTATTAAGAGCAGCATCTACCATACCTATGTCGCTTTATAAATATTCTGCCGGGCATCAGGCAATCAGTTAACGTTACAGCATACCTACCTATAGCGTGGTCTCTATGAGGCCATATGGACGAGCGATCCCGCGGGGCTCACTTGTTTGCACGCTTAATGCTGCAAATATTTGTAATAGCTGATACATATTGCCACAGACTACTAGCACTACAGATATTTAACAATGTTTATTTATGTTTTTGTTTTCGCAACTAAGCCCGTGGCATCAACTCACCTAATGTAAGTATTATACAACTTCAACAAGGGTTGCTTTAAGTACTTTTTTACTTTATTATTTATGTTATGATCTTAAAACTCTTATACCCGTGATGATCACTCTTCTTAATACATTGCAAGCTTATATCGTCGACAAACTCGGTGGCATAGTGTTGAGAGGTAGATAGATCCGGCGGCGCGGATCCGCAGACCAGTTTCCCTCGCGGAACTGTTCTAACTGCAGTCAGACTGTACCGGCGGCAGCGGAACAGAACGAGTGAAGTTGCAGATTGAATTTTAGCAATGTTTTTCTTATTTATAGAGCGTAATTTCACATTTTGTTTATTTTTTTATTTTTTTTTAAAGCAAACACAAGGAAATCTTACACGTGTTATGCCGTTGTTTCTAAAGTAACACAATAAGTGAAGTCTGTTACTAACATTAGTTTAAGAATTTTTACTAACACCACTGGACCCTGTAGTCTGATTAAATAAAGATAAAAAAATAATTTAGTTACATAGAGCATGTTCTTAATTGGTCAATTTTATTAATGAAGGCCGATATTTTGTTTTGTCAATTAACTAATTTGTTTTCCTGGCAAAAGTTATTCATTTTATAATGATTAATGTCTTTGACGAAAGTTGTTCAGTTTCATGAGTAGATGCGTTATTTATGTCAATTATGTCTCAGTAAAAGCTTCAAAGACTAGACTTGATTCTTTCTTCATCTATACATAATGGTAGTACATATTTCTAAGCATGTGTATACAAAAAAAATCAGGGATTACTACATCCCAAAAATCGATTATATCTCTTTACAAATAGTTGAATTTAATACATTTCTTAAAGAAGTTTCCTTTATAGTGTGCGATTCTACCACCTACTTGTGTTGTGATCCTTTTACGATGTAACAAAACAAATTAACAAATAAAATTCGCACTGATCCGGGCGAGTATTGCACAAAGCCAGTTCCGGAGAGCAGCGCGCGACCGCATCCTGCGCGCGGCGGAACTCACTAAGGACGAGGTGGAACTCCTTGAATGGGATCCTGAGATTAAAAAGCCTTTATTTATGATCCAATTGCGTCGATCAGCCGGACACGCCCGCTGTTTAGCCGCGTTTGGGACCTTCAATGACCGTTTTAAGGGGAAGTTACTTATAAAAAAAATATATTTTAAAAGGGAGCTAAGTCAAAACCTTTGGCATTTGTTCAAAGTTCTGGGATTGTTCGAAACAACATTTGAACTAAAAGTTATAACAAAACCCCTTGTTAAAATAAAAGAAAAAACTTGGAATTCTCAGCAGATTAGTTCTGTATGCACAAGACCAATAATCAGGGTTCTCTAGCCAACATAGAATATCAAAACATAAAAAATACCTAACTATTCACGTCATTTAGCCATGAAACATAGAACTCTTTGTCGAAATCAATATATTTTAAATAACATTCCTAATATTTTCACCGCTGTCGGTATCAGAGAAGCAGTAATCGACTCTGGCTATCTTTTTCAATTAAAGATATATTCGACTTCGTCTTAACATTGAAATTCCTGCAAAAAATACTATTTAATGTAATCCTTACACCTCTCACTAGCGAGTGCACCGCGTTCGCCGCCCACAAATAAAGTGTTGCACCACGGACAATGCGCTTTGTTCCTCAATCCTCATTGACTACTGCTGTGCTACCGACTGCCTACACCATCTATACACAGGCTGTGACTAAAAGGTGTGCCTAATATTTTAAGGTAACTTCTCTCAAACTCTAAAGGTCAAACAAAACCACATTTTTAGTTCTTAACTTTGATGAAGGAAAAAAACCATTTCAAGTTGCGTCCCATTAAAAAACTGATTTGATTGATTCGAGTTCCGAAGACATTGTATCATTGTTCTTTTAAAAATTTTTAAAGTTTTTACAAGACCCTACCGTTTTGGTTGTGCTTCAGCGATTTAAAAAATGTAGAGCAAAAGTTGTTTATTTTTATTTTTAAACCTAAAAATATTTTCTATATTACACACAATTACTTCTGTCACAGTCACACCCTGTAGTTGTTATTATGTTACAATTCCAGACGCAGACAGACAGACCGACGCCGGAATTACAAGGAAACTGATGTAATCCTGCGTAATCCGGAACGCACGCAAAAACCGTTCACATCCGACAACACCCGACCAATTGTAGATTGTAGTGCGATGCGGTTGATAAACTTGTAGCACTGTTGTTGAAGGGTTTGGAATGTCTTTATGGTTTGTTAATGTACCTTCTATAAATCTGTCTATCTAGGTACATAAGGACTTAGAAAATCAACTGAAAGTATTTAAAATGGGGCTTCTAGTCTTAAAATTGATTGACCTAGTCCCAGGGAAGCCATATTCAATTCGCTAGAAAAGTTTGTTGATAGGTATGTTTAAAACCCATATCGTGACCACTGCAGGGGTACGGGGCTCTTTTCCTACATCGGGAAGGTTAGGTAAAAGTTTGTGACTTTTTTTTTAAAGAATTATATGACTGTTATAATTTTCGTCTATATTGATGGCGACGGCCTAAAGTACCGTTAAAATTTTCGGTATTATTTGCTGTGGCGTTTTCTCTCGTCATATAAATTTTCGATGTATGTATGTATGTACGTATAAATACAATAAAATGTTGTATTTGGTGGGCGGCTGGCTAATAGGCTTACCGCCACAAAGCTCCGACCCGGCCCGACCCGGCCCATTGTCGCCGGATTTACGGAAAACTCGCGTTTTGCACAATTTCTGTAATGCTCTCTGACAGCCGTCGACTTATTCTGGGATATACCACATGTGTAGCTGCAGAAATTCTCAGAAAACAAATGAATTGAACAGCGCTTCCCAGTCATACTGGAACACACAATAAGAAACTAAGAAACTCGTTATGTACTGATTTTTTGACCTTTAAATAGGACAAGTCAGAATAAGTACTTGGCACTCGGCATGTTTCAAATAGAACTCTAACTGTGATTTGCTGAAATTACAAAAACTTACAAAGCAAAGAATTAGGAATTCTTAAGAAAAATAAAAAATGATGTTGCCTTGTTTTCGCTCAGAATGGAGATTTCAAATCCACGATTGGTAAGCCCTTGGCATCATCTTACCTGATGGTAAGATGAAGATGAAGCGGGTTCACCAAGGTTTCCCGTAGGAAGGCAGAACTACCCCACTTACAGATAATTCCATATTGGACCACATCAGTACTGTTGTCTTATAAGCAGAAACCGCAGCTTTTGTTCTACGGTTTCAATTTCACCCTGTATTATAATAGATACCTACATATTGAATTTTTTTATGTGATAGGTGGCAAACGAGCAGACGGATCACCTGATGGTAAGCGATTACCGCCGCCCATGCGTTGTCAGCCTTTGAAATGGGATGGGCGGATGGGGAGAATTGGTGGGGGGGGGGGGAGTTGGGCCTCCGGTACCCTCACTCACTCGGCCAAACACTGTTTTCTGTGAGGCCGTGGTATCACTCCGGTCGAGCCGGCCCATTCGTGCCGAAGCGTGGCTCTCCCACGGTCAAGCATTTTGAAGGTCGACTTATTTACTAAATCACAGACGGATTTAAGAATAATATAATAATAATAGAGTTGGACGACGTTGACGTCAGCTCCGTAGTTTTTCGTTATAAAAATAGTAAAGTACGTAATATTAACATGAAAAATACGTGAAAAGGGTGCAGTGCTCTTAAACTATGTGTGAAAGTGATTTATTCGCTGTGAAATAACTACAAAGACAATAATTGTTCAAATAAAAATGACGTGCATAAAGTATAAAGACATTACCTACCGATTCGTCTTTAAAGGAGTGTGTAAATAAATAATTTGACTGTACAGTAAAATCCGTATAAACTATCACACAAAAAAAACTTTCATAAGCTAAATAATAAATATGTGGTGTTATGATAATATGAAAAGTGTAGTAAACTGTGAATGAAGGTGTCTGTAAAAAATAACTCTTTCGTCAGTTAACTCGTAGCAAAAATCGTAAACCACTAAAATATAACTATGTTTTTCGTCCACTAGTTCTGAGCACCGGTGGCCGAGCGGTAATCCGCACGGCGCAGCAGCGTACAGAGTCGGGTTCAAATCCCCATCGGCTTCAGACAATTTGTGAACTTTTCCATTTTTTAATTTGTTTTATTAAAAAGCAAATTAATCAAGATGTACACTCCAACATATAGAAATATAACAATTCGTAAACCTAGAAAAAATGTGTTAGAGGAATCTCTGGAGATAAATAATTCTTTGTTAAACTCGTCTAGCATATCGAACAGATCGACTCAGAGCCTACCTAACATAGGAACGGGAGAACATGACATTACGAAACTAATAGAACAAATAAGACAATTACAAGCTGATCTTAAAGTAGCCGAAGAAGAAATAGAGAACCTGTCATTAGAAAACAACTACCTAAAAAAAATCTAGAAAAAAAAGAGCAAAGTAATGAGATCATGAAAAAGCTGTTAAAGTCGTCAAACTACATGGAATATACATCAACGCCTTGTTCGGAAAATATAAGAAAAGGTACTACCTCTACAATAAAAAAAAATCTGCTAAGAAAAAGACTTATGGGAAATTATGAATATGGAGTTAGTAGAGAAGAGCAAGAATTCAGACAATGTGATGAAACCAACAGTAGAAGTACAGAAGAAATAAATGCAGATAGTAAAAAAGAAAAAGATATGGAAAAATATGAACAAGTACATGACGAATTTAGCAACAAACTGGTTAAATGTAAAAACAACAAAATACTTACGAAAATAAACAAAAAACGACAAAAGAAAATAAAACAACTTGAAAAACAGGTAGCAAACATAAAAAAGCAGAATCGGGAGTTAAAGAGAAAACTAAGCTTGCTCACAAGGAGAATGGAAAATGAAACTCCGCCAAACATACCAATTCAAAATGCAAGAAAAATAGAATGTCAAAATAGTACTAACAGAATGCCGAAAGAAGCCTTTACCATTAAGACAAATGCAAAGGATCAAGGAACTACCACAACACAAGAACTCCCAAAAGTGATTGTCTTTTCTGATGAAATAGGAATCGAAGCTGGGTCTAAACTAAAGTAATGTACGAATTAAAAACCTCCAAAAGCCTGACAAATATATGCAAAAGTGGAGCCAGCTTAAATAAGATCCTCGAAGATTACGAATCATATACCCAAGACTTAAAAGAAAAGGACACGGTGATTATCCTAATCGGCAAATATACAGAAGAACACATGACTCGAACGAATTACCTCCTAAAACTTAGTAGTTTAATCAGAACAAGAGAAAATAGATTTAATTTAATATTATGCAGTTTGATTTACAATCGCATCGATGATAAAAACATTTATTTAATCAATCAAGAAATTGCTAAATTGGCCAATCTGAATCAAAAGATCAAATACATAGAACTAAACAAGAATGAAAACCTAATTTATAAACCAAGAGGAAAAACAATTCAACTAAGTAAAACTGCTATCTGTAATATAGCATACATTTTGGACAACTTTCAAGCCTCCAGTACCCTGCGACACATAAAAATCGAAACAGAAGATAGTCCCGCAAATTTTCAAAGGAGCCTGAAAATACAAAAGAAGACTTAGTAGTTGTACACTCAAATGTAAGAAGCATAAATAATAAGTATCAAGAATTAGAACTTTTAGTAAGCGAGACTGACTGCAACATTCTGTGTGTATCTGAAACATGGGCCACAGACGAACAAGTAAACACAATGAAAATTGAAAACTACGAACTTGCAACATATAGAAACAGGCAGACTCATAAACACGGCGGAGTAGCAATATTTATCAAAACTGGAGAAAAATATCGAGTTAGAAATGACTTAAATAAGCTATCCGTGGAAATGGACTGTGAACTTGTAGCTATAGAATTAAAACGAAGTAAAATTGTTGTTGTGTGTGTCTATCGAGCGGAATATAACATTAAAATCTTTGAAAATACTATTGCTACTATTTTGCATAAGGTTACTAGAGAATGTAAACGATTAGTTATTGCAGGAGACTTTAATATCAATATGCTTGATGATACTACTAAAGTAAAAAATCTAAAGGGGATACTTAAGAATTATAATTGTACATATCTCATCAAGAAACCAACGAGAATCACAGAGAATAGTAAGACATGTATTGATAATTTTATCGTTAATTTTAAGAGTGATGAATTGAAATGTAGTGTGCTTGACTGGAAAATATCTGACCACAATGCCATTATGTGTAAAGTAAAAATAGAAGCTAAGAAACAGGAAACCAAACAGACATACTATTCTCGTAAATTTAATAAACAAAATTGTGACTATTTCCAACACCTTATTTCTATAGATAACAAATTTAAAATTCAATTATTGTGTACTAATGACCCAAATGAGAAAATGAACATCTTCATGGATACAGTTATGCATTATTACAAAATAGCTTTTCCATTAACTAAAACAAATCCAACAAAAAGACACTCAAAGTGGGAGACAGACGAAATAATCTCATCTAAAAACAATATAGCTAAACTTGAAATCCTACAGTGTACTTATCCATGTCCTTTACGTAAAATCAGAATAAACAAAGAAAGAAAAAAGCTGAAGAGAGTTTTAAGAAATATGCAAAAAAAGTTCAATATACAAATAGAGTAAATAAAGCTAAAAATAAGATCAAAGAAACGTGGAAAATAATACAGGAACAAACAAAACAAACAATAACAAAGGCACAGATAGAAAAACTTATAGATATTAAAAATAATACTATTACAAATAGGAAAGAAATCGCCAACTATTTTAACGAGTACTTTACGACGGTAGCAAGTAAATTAAGTAGCCACCTTAAAGTAGACATAGGAAACTGTCTGACTTACCTAAAAAAGCTAGATAATCCCGAAACAAACATTGAATTTGGTGAAATCACAATTGAAGATTTAATAAAAACCATAAAGAGCCTAAAACAAAAAACATCTAAAGATATTTACGATATGGATATAAAGGTTTTGAAGAAGTTAATACTATGGAATGAGGATTTACTAATTATATTATTGCATATTCTAAATGATTGCTTTAGTAAGGGAATATTCCCAACCGCTCTGAAAGCTAGTCGAGTTGTCCCTATACATAAAAAGGGTGATAGTTCTGAAGTAGGAAACTACAGACCGGTCAGTATTCTTCCGGTGCTGTCTAAGATATTTGAAGTTATAATTAAAAGAAAAATCGTAAGTTACTTTGAAACAAATGGCTATTTCACACATTGTCAGTATGGATTTAGAAGTCAAAAATCAACGGAAATGGCGATAAGGAAAGTCGTATATTTTATATTAGATGCATTGGATAATTCACAAAAATGCTGTAGCCTTTTTTGTGACCTATCCAAGGCATTTGACTCATTGAGGCATGATGTTTTATTAAAAAAATTGGAATTCTATGGTTTTCGTGATAAAGAATTTAAAATGATTGAAAGTTATTTACATGATAGGTCACAGTTTGTAATGGTAGATAACATGCTATCGGATGAGAAATTTATTAACATAGGGGTCCCCCAAGGATCAATATTAGGACCAGTCTTATTTCTGATCTACATTAATGATCTCGCCTCAGTAACACCTGATTGGGCTGAAATAAGTTTATTCGCTGATGATACTCATGTTGGAATTAGGGATAAAAATCAAGAAAATCTCACCAATAAAATTCAGACTATTTTGGATTGTCTTGAGGATTGGTTCTCATGTAATGGAATTATATTAAATCCTAACAAAACTGTGAAATTACAGTACACAACAAGGCAAACTAAGGGCAAAACTTCTAATTTTACTACTTTCTTAGGCTATACAATACAGGATACATTAAACCATAGCATGCACATAGAAAAGGTATGTAAAAGATTATCTTCAGCGAACTATGCTTTGCTGAAACTTAAACCACTAGTTAGTAAGGAAACGCTAATAAACGTCTACTATGCTTACGTCCAATCTATAATTTCATATGGTTTAACAGTATGGGGTAATGCAGCAGACATCAAAAAAGTTTTAATTCTACAAAAAAGGGCCGTTAGAATAATTTCGGGGGTACACAAAAGAATTTCAGCTCGAGAATATTTCATCCAAAACCAACTTATGACTGTGATCTCCCTGTTTATATTTAAATCTCTTTTAGAAATTCATGATGAGAGAGACAATCTGTTTAAAAAATCGGACACCCACAATTTTAACACTAGAGGAAAACATAAACTGACAATGCCAACTGTAAGACTAACAAAAACGTTAAAACAAGGAATACCATTAAAAATTATGATGTATAATAAACTTACAAAATCATTAACAGATCTTCCTAAATTAGAATTTAAAGTGAAATTAAAAGAATATTTCCAAAACCATGCATTTTATTCCATAAATGAGTTCATGACTGAACATATAACTGATGCTCATTTTCTCAAACAAAACTGCTAAAAAGTGCTTATATTTTATATAGAATTATAATTTATGATGATATATTGATATTTTGACCTAAATTTTTGAACTTTTAATTACTGGATTTTGTAAAATTGACTTGCCTCTAAGCAATGTACTCTATTGTTTTGGTGAATAAATGACTATAAATGACTATAAATGACTATATCTGGGACAAATCACACACGGTCATCTGACCCCAAACTAGGATTCCCTGTATCTTGGGAACCAGAGACTGATATACATACACATATACTTTTAAATACATACATATATAGATAAATACACCCACTCAGAGCAAACAATTCAATTTCATTTATTTAAGACCAACTTAGGATCACAATTAGGGCATGCAAATATTCGAAAATTTTGGTATTCGAATATTCGAATATTTTTGCCTGAGATATTCGAATATTTGAATATTATTCGAAAAGTTATAAAGTCAAATAAAATAGGGTTTTAAGTGGTAAGAACACTATTTTGCAATTAAATAAAATAGACTCATTAAAATTTCTAAAATCAATCATATTTATTTGCGACAACATGTTAAAAATTATAAAATCAAACAATTACCTACTTCAAATAAAAGAAACAAGGTAATTCGTATTATCTTAATAAACCCCATATCTTCCCGTGGGTGTCATAAAAGGCGACTAAGGGATCCATAAACCGGAAGATGGGCAGCAGCGTCTTTTCCGCGTACCATCTCGGCTCACGCCACACTGCGATCGCCAACCTGCATGCCAAGCATGGTGATTACGGCAACTCTCCCCATGGATATAAACCCTAAAAAACGGCCCCTAGTCCCCAACAGCCCCGCTATTCCTGACTCCGGTAGCGGTCACGGTAACGGCGGGGCATGGGGTGCGAAGAATGTCCGGCAGAGGCCAGGCTACCAGAAACGAAGACCTTTGGCCCTGGCAACATACAACACGCGCACACTGCGAACAGACGAGAAACTCGCTGAACTGGAGGAGGAATTGAGCAGGCTACGGTGGGACATTGTAGGATTATGTGAAGTCCGAAGAGAGGTAGAAGACACCATGATCCTTAAGTCCGGAAACCTGCTTTATTTCCGGGAGGGCGACCATCTGTCCCAGAGTGGTGTCGGGTTTATTGTCCACAAGTCCCTCATTAACAACGTGGTCCAGGTCGAGTGTTTCGACGAGAGTAGCGTACCTTATACTCAGAATCACCAAACGGTATTCGCTGAAGGTCATACAGGTATATGCACCGACCGCGGAACACCCCGACGACGAGGTGGAGGCTATGTATGAGGATATCTTCAGAGCCATACATAGCTCCAGGACCCATTACACCATTGTGATGGGGGACTTCAACGCGAAACTAGGCAAACGAAGTGACAACGAGCTGAGAGTGGGGAAATTTGGATACGGAGAGAGGAATGCGCGGGGTCAGCTGCTGGCCGGCTTTATGGAGAAGGAGGGCCTCTTTATGATGAATTCTTTCTTTGAAAAGTCAAAACAGCGCAAGTGGACATGGCTGCATCCCAATGGTGTAGTAAAAAATGAGATTGACTTCATCTTGTCGACAAAAAGGCAAATATTCAATGATGTCTCTGTGATCAACTCGCTGAAGACAGGAAGCGATCACCGAATGGTAAGAGGCACATTGAACCTAAAAACAAAGCTGGAAAGATGTCGACTGATGAAGTCCACGCTCCGACCAGCGCCTATCCAACTCCAAAACCCCGAAAGCTTTCAGCTCGAGTTGCACAACCGCTTCGAATGCCTAGGAGAATGCGAAAATGTGGACAAACGGTTGGGAATAAGGCTTTCAAAACCAGACGTTCAAAAAGAACATCTCGTATCTCAAACCCCACCAGCAAGCTCATGGAGGAAAGACGAAGCCTGATTCTAAAATCCTCTGAAGATCCTTGTCAGTATCGGCGACTAAACAGACAGATCTCCAAGTCCTTGACCCGCGATATACGTCAATTTAATACAAATCGTATTAAAGAGGCTATCGAGCGTAATAAAGGGTCAAAAATATTCGCAAGGGATCTGTCTGCTGGTCAAAGCCAACTGACAAAGCTGAAGACCGAGGATGGCAGAGTCGTGTCGTCCAAGCCCGAGCTGTTGGAAGAGGTTGAGAAGTTCTACGGACAATTATACACGACTACACGCTTACCTGTCAGTAATCTGGCTGAAGACCCGAGAGCCAGATTGACCCGACACTATACCGCAGATATCCCAGATGTCAGCCTGTGAGAGATAAGAATGACTCTCAAACAACTTAAGAACAACAAGGCACCGGGTGATAATGGAATTACAGCTGAGCTTCTGAAAGCAGGTGGAGAACCGGTACTTATAGCTCTTCAGAAGCTATTCAATTCCGTCATGCTCGAGGGACGAACGCCTACAGCATGGCACAGGAGTGTGGTGGTGCTCTTCTTCAAGAAGGGTAATAAGACTCTGCTGAAGAATTACAGACCCATCTCACTCCTGAGCCATGTCTACAAGCTGTTTTCGAGAGGCATTACGAATCGTCTCGCACGCAGGTTTGATGACTTCCAGCCTCCTGAACAAGTCGGTTTCCGAAAAGGCTTCAGTACCATAGATCACATACATACGCTGCGGCAGATTATACAGAAGACCGAAGAGTATAATCGGTCACTATGCTTGGCGTTTATGGACTATGAGAAAGCCTTTGATTCGATCGAGACCTGGGCTGTGTTGCAGTCTCTCCAACGGTGCCAAATCGATTATCGATACATCGAAGTATTGAAGTTCGAATCGTTGATGCTCGAAGGACTCAGTAAAGCCTCCCAACAAGTGGGTCTTAAAATGAACATGGATAAGACGAAAATCATGTTAAACGTCCGTGTTACACCCACTCCTCTGAAGGTTG
This sequence comes from Coleophora deauratella, assembly GCA_958295455.1. Classification (NCBI taxonomy): domain Eukaryota; kingdom Metazoa; phylum Arthropoda; class Insecta; order Lepidoptera; family Coleophoridae; genus Coleophora; species Coleophora deauratella. The sequence continues at coordinate 10,775,495 of OY282413.1, read as the reverse complement.
GAGACTCTACACTTGAAGTTGTTGACGAGTATGTATACCTGGGACAAACAGTCCAGTTAGGTAGGTCCAACTTCGAGAAAGAGATCAATCGCCGAATCCAACTCGGCTGGGCAGCGTTCGGAAAGCTTCGCAATATCTTCACGTCCAAAATACCGCAGTGTCTCAATACTAAAGTCTTTGACCAGTGTGTGTTGCCAGTGATGACATATGGATCCGAGACATGGTCGCTTACTATGGGCCTCATAAGAAGGCTCAAAGTCACCCAAAGGGCGATGGAGCGCGCTATGCTTGGTGTTTCTCTACGTGATCGAATCAGAAATGAGGAGATACGTAGGAGAACTAAAGTTACCGACATAGCTCTCAGAATCGCTAGACTTAAGTGGCAGTGGGCAGGGCACATAGCTCGTAGAACAGATGGCCGTTGGGCAGTAAAGTTCTCGAGTGGCGACCGCGCACCGGAAGACGCAGTGTGGGCAGGCCTCCGACTCGGTGGACCGACGATCTGGTGAAGGTTGCGGGAAGCCGCTGGATGCGAGCCGCACAGGACCGGTCAGTGTGGAAATCCTTGGGGACGGCCTTTGTCCAACAGTGGACGTCTTTCGGCTAATAGATAGATAATACACCTATCATAAATGAATTCTTCAATTATCATTGATTATCTAAAATAAAGTAATGAAAACAAAATTAAACAATTTCTATTAACTTGGCAGTAACCTAAATAGAAACAATCACTCTCTGAGATCACATGCATAAAAATTGTCCTTATTGAAAAATATAACAGCTGAAAATACTTTAACAAATTTAATCCAGGTAAATTAATATATGGCAGTTTGCCATTCTTCTTTCCGAATAACGGCGAGCGGTCACGCAGGAATCGCACGATCCTTCTTTTGGGTGCGTTCACGCAAGATGATTTTTTGATGATTGATGAAATATGTTAAAACCATTTTTTTTGATTATTTTTTTTAAATTGTAATACTGTCTTTTAATATTTAATGTGATGAAATAAATAAACTCGTTACCACTATGGATCAAATATTGTATAAAATTCGTTTACAAGTCAGTTCAAATGTCTTTAAAAATAATCGAATATTCGAATATTCGTAAACATTATTCGAATATTAAAATGAGGCGAATATTCGAATTATTCGAATATTCGAATATTCGATTGCAGGCCCTAATCACAATATATTGTTAGCATATAACAATAATTCTGCTCATCACAGAAAAGTTTGCCCTGTGTGGGGATCGAACCCACGACTCAGAGGTCAGGATCGCTAACCACTTAGCCACCGAGTCAGTCAGAATAAGGACATCGTTCATACAAAGCAGTGAGGATAACCGCATGTTACATTTCCCATGACGATAATAACTTTTCCATATAAACACGCTAAAATCTCACAGCAGCAAAAGATAACAACTATAAATATGTGTATATAAACACGAGTTATTTTAACTAACTAAAGCGTAAGAGAAACAAATAACCTTTAAAATGAGTGCACCCGTCCACTCGCATCTGTGTGAGTCGTCGCTCACAGTTAACTAGCCCTGAACAACAGTTAATAACTGCGCTGATCGCGGAGGGCGGAGGGCGGAGAGCTCGGTATAAACATTGTGTTGAGCGCAACACTTAACAAATCGCATAAAACACAACAATCATAATAACATCAAAGAATACTGTAAGTAACGTTGCTCAGAGAGGCAAGTACATAAACAATTTTTGTTTTCTATGAAATTACTTTTTTTTAAATCCATTTAAATTGCTTGAGTTTTTAGATACCTATACAGGGCGTAACAGATAGGGCTGAAGTCTACACATTATGGTGGACAACTTTTATTCTAAGACTTTGCTGTAATTACAAAAATGTATTTAAACTTTTCACATGTGACAAGTTAATTAATGACTAATTAGTCGATTAATAATCTGTTTCAACACTTTTGTATGAATAGTCGCAAAATTTTACAGATATATGTATATGATAATATGATGACTTCATAAAAACAAACTATCCCTCTAGATATTACGATTATACATATATACCTTATAGACTGAGTGCGATCTGTCAGTTTTTCCGGAAAGAACACAGAAATCGATTGAATTTTTTATGCAATTTTCATTTTCATTTCAGTTCCCTGTAGTCTCTTCATTTCACGTACTCTTTGAGCCGATTGTGCTCAAGCGAGACTCGTCAGGTCTGTTATACCGACCCCCCGCCTGCCGCCGGCCCGCGGGCCCCAGTGCCGTAGCTAGGGCCGCCAGTCGCCCCGAGCGGTGAATTATAAAAAAATCGCGCAATATGCTCCTCATAAGCACTCTTTGAGAGGGAGCAATCAGTTCGAATTAGATCATTCCACTTTACTGTAGGTAAGAAGGATACGGGCTTCATCAAAATATAACAGCTTTATTACTGAACCCTATGCAATGTGTTCTTATTTATTTTATAATTTAATGTGTACTTGTTAGTCTAGCCTGTATTTTATCAATGTGTTGTAAAACATTGATAAAATACAGGCTAGACACATATTTATGAAAATAGTCAGGTTTTCTGTCAAAAATCAATCCATTTCTTTCCGGAAAAAAGCACACTGCAGAGAGGCTGCAAACAACCATTTATATTACAGTTTTATCGTGAAAATTATAATTTGAAAAAAATATTGGTGTTTATTATTGTATTTTCTACGTCTAGGAAGTTATCACACTAATTGGCAAATAAATTATTTGAATATTTGTCTCCTTTTCGTACGATTATCTAGTCTGCTGCTGATAGTATAAATAGATCTATTTGAAACAACTGATTCACACTGGACACTGGACTTCCTAGAGGAGCTGAGCTGGCCGTGGCGTCGGAGCTGGCTTGTCTTGCAATATGGGGATATAAAAAATAAAATTGACTCTATTCTCTAAATAGGCATAAAGCAAGCCATCTATCTACTCTTTACTCTGAAAACGATTTCACAACGAACTATTATTATTATTAGATATTTGATGCTTGGGAATTAAGGATCAAGTTAAAAATATATATTTATTTATTTTATTTTTACATAAATTAATGAACAGATAGCTCGATACTTTTTATTTCGAAGTTCAGCAGTTGAAAACACCAAATTCTTAAATTATCACAGCTTATTTTCTAGTCTAGTAATTTTAAGACATTTCCATCATTTTCCAAGTTATATGTTTTTCCTTTTTTTCAAGTCGTATTTCTCCACGAGATTCTCAAGCTTTCAGGGGAGGGCAACCCCCGCCCCCGCCCCTGCCGCCGTCGTCTGAGATCATACTTAGCTCTCTGATGTGTTATTGTTATTTCCTGGTTATTTCCAAGTGCTTTATGAGCGCATCTGTTATGAAATGAATTGTTTATCAGCCGCGAGAGGCGCATGCGATCGTGTACAAATTGACTTTTGATGTGGAATAAATTTTATCAACGTAATGAAATGAAATAATGAAATAATTTATTGTGTGCAGAATTCAGGTTACAGTTGCTGATCTTAACGCATCTTAAAACATATCTACTACCAAATTCTACCTTGTCAGGTGTACACACATATATTTATTTATTAAACTACGTTTTATTAGATAACCTATAACGTTTTATTAGGTAACCTATATAATTTATTTTATAACAAATAAAAAAGTTGTAAAACCGGATGTAACAAGTATCTATCATAGTAATATTCGCGAAAATCAGGAATGGAACACCACTGAATATTATTATCTACTCCCTGAAGATATATGTATATCTCTCTAACTTTTCCCAAGCTTTTTCCAACAGGATTTTAATTTTATACAACTCTGTACTAAAAGTTGCTTATCTTGCTATGTTCCCTCCAAAAATCTGTAAATCCTTCCAAATTAGCCTATCTCTCACTAATAGTACCACCAACAGTCACGACGTGTATAGCCGCCCGCTGCGCTGACGTCTCCCGACGTGACGACATGAATGGGCGCGGCGGAGGGTTGTCTGAAGTAGTGAGGTGTCATCCGGAATGCGGTATTAGCTGTCCGGAACAGCCGCCGAGCGAGATGACGCTTATATTTGAAATAAGTTCTTAAACAGAAATGTTTCCAGACAGATTATGATTGGTTACAGAGTAGATTATGATTTCTTTATAGCCTACATTTGTCATAATTTAGAGATCAATCATCATCATATTCTTCTTCTTCTTATCGTGTGGCACATTTAACCGTTCTACCCACAAGGTATAGACGGCGGTTGCCTGTTGCACTTAGCATCACCCGCGGTCACGTGTAGGGCATTTAGATTTACACCTATACGGATGTGTGCAACGCGACCATCATACACATCTAGAAATCAAGTGTGCATTGATCATCATTGTCAGCCAAAAGACGTCCACTGTATAGAGGCCTCCCCCAAGAATTTTCACGTCGACCGGTTTTGCGCTGTCTGCATCCAGCGGCTTCCGCGACCTTCACCAGGTTAGCGGTCCATTGAGAGGTCTGTCCAGTTTACAGTTCAAGCCTCTGCCTTTTTTATTTTATCTGTATAAGGTATTAGAAGTATAGAAGGCTGAGGGTCCAATTGATAGAAAGTGGGTACAGTAGTTCCTATGTTATATATATGTATGGACATCTGTAAGTTGTAACCCCAGACTAGAAGAGTTGTGCTTTGCCGATCCCAGTTAATAGGGCTTCGACACCGATAATGGAGGCTGGCGACTTCGCCCCACGTTCTTACGCTAGCAGTGAACACATTCAAACCAGTCGCGTAGGTAAACAATACAATGTTTTCTTTTACCTTTGTTTTCGAAAATTTAATAAATCAGAACATTTCTACTTAATTATAAAAACTACTCTTAGTGAAATGTAAGGACTGCAATATGTTCTCCTTCAAAGAACAATACTCACTTGACGACAAAGACCACATTTCTCTCTCTCTCTAATTAATCGCAGCAGCTTTTATTGCAGTCGTCGCGGGCGCAGGCACTTTGTTACGCGCACAATGACGTGCTGCGCAGCGACGTGCTGTGACGTCACTCGACGCAGGACCGTTGCGCACGCGCACCCGCCGTTCCGCCCTCGCGAGGGGATGTTAATGAAATACTTATAGACTTTTTAATAGTACAGCTTATACTATTTTTATTGTCTTATGGATATGTTGTTATTTTTTTATGTTTAATATTATAAGACTTCAAGCCTCAAATGTGGAATTGACGGCTTACTATATTTATATTTCTTGGGTTGATGAGTAGTTCTTTAAAAAATCGAGTAGATTAACAATACATGTCTTCTGAGACTTCATAACCAATTAACTCTTCTTCTTCTAGGCTGGCGGGAGCGTGCGTGCGTGCATGTGTTTGTGCGAGTATTTTTTACTGTGTTTCATAATTTTTGTCAGTCTACTCCGCTCTAGTGATCGTCATAAGCCAAGAGACGTTATTTTCATTTATTTCCACGGAAACCGGTCTTGTGATGCCCGCATCCAACGGCTTCCCGCGACCTTCATCAGGTCATCGGTCCACCGAGTGGGGGGCCTGCCCACGCTACCTTTCCGGTGCGCAGTCGCCACTCGTGAACTTTAATTTCCCAACGGCCATCTGTTCTTTCCGCTTTAGTCAGTAGTTTGCAGAATTTTCTGTTATACATAGAAAATACTTCAACGAGCACTGCAGCGCTCGTTGATGTCTTTTTTATGACAAAATAGTTCTCTTGATCTATGTTAAAACTAATATCAGTTATGTCAGTTATGGTAAGAGACCCGTGCGCCAACAGTGCCCCCACTATATCCCCAACCCCATAGGGGTATTAACGTTATGCGAGAACAACAAGAAGTACAGTTAAAACTAAACGCTACGGCAGAGTCGCAGCCAACAACATAACTTTTTCCAAGCCATCATACCGTGATAAAGATTATGTGCCTTAGGGCCGAAAACTTTGAACTAGCTTTAATAGGGCCGCAAATTTCTTTGAACTAGCTTTTCAATCTTTACTTCATTTCTGATCGCGGGCCATGCCGTGTTCCGTGCGCACCCCCTGCGCCGGCGCCGCTTCCGGCCTTCACAAAAGCGCAGCGCGACACTCCGCGCTGAGGCCGGTCCATTATTTGCCATAACTCCGATAATTATGATCGCGAAGGCTCGGGTTACCCAATTTGAGCAGATTGCCGTTACTGCAGTGGTTCTTAAAGTTTTCTTATAAAACTGCGAGTTATTACTAAAAAGTTAGGTTTGGTTTAACTCTAATCTTAGAATGTGATCGGCAGACGCCTATAACATAGTATACACATTACCTAAACTATACAAATATGGTTGCGATTTCTTTGCCTGCCAATATCAACCCTTGTGGCAAAAAAGATGACTTCAAAATCGTAAAAAATTTTAAAATTTAAAAAGTTAGGTTTAGAAGTAATGTCACAGATTAGTTAAATAATAAAGAGTGTTGTCGCAAAAGCAGTTGATGAAGCGGTGTATTTGTACAGCTGGGACCGATCCACAGTTATAAATTTACAAACAGCATTTTTTTTTATTTCCGTGTAAAGTATGCTTGTTGCCAACAATGCCACCACTGTCGACAAATAAGCAAATACTTTTTAATGTAGTAGTACCAAATAAACAGAAGTACACAGCAAGTAACAAAAGTAGTAGGTGGTCCTACCGCTTAAAGCAGACATGTCTTTCTGAAACGGACAAACCCTGAATTTTTGAAAATAGTGACGATAGTCTTTGAGAACCACTGATTCGTTGACTTCTGTAGTCTGCAGGGCGTGTCGAGGCTGCAGCCGACTGCGCGCGCGCTGCGGGCGCAAACTCGCAACCCCCTTCTCCGCCGTCAAGTAAAAATGGACAAATGATGCTTGCTCTTATTGAACCAAATTACTAACTGAGAACTGCGCACGACGAGAAGCTGTGATTATAGCACTAAATGTAGGGTCGAATTACTCTGGCTGGCCATTTTACTTACGGGAGGGTTTTTTTTATTGACGTAAAAATAAAAGTTGCTTAAAAGCCAAAAGTTCGTTATTCCCATTTCATATATATATTTATTCATTAAATTACACTCAATATTGCATCATTTACTGTTTAAGTACTTTACATACATACAGCTAAAACGAAACCTCAGTACCTAAGTATCTTTTTAATCACTGTACAAATTTACAAATAAAATCTGCTCTCATCGCCAAATAACTGATATATTACACAGATATAACTAAACATGTAATCTACGTACCTATAGTTAACAGTGAATACTATTTACAAATACAAGGCGTAACATAGGGGTGTAGTAGAAACTTCTACTTATGTAACTGAGCAACTTTTTCTAGGATGCTGCAATGCAAAAAAAAAATATAGCAACAAAGTGGGCAGATCAGCCCGATCAATTTTTGACTGGGTCTTAGCCACGCGGTTTGTAAGTTGATATTAAAAAAACAAAAGAAAAATTTAAAATAAAAATTATTAACTGAACACTTTTTTGCGATTTCGTCATGCTCATAAATCAAAAGTTGATCAGTTTTGTGAGTAGAAGCCTTCCTCAAGTATTGCTTTACCGTTTTGTTGCCAACACCTTATATTACAATATATTTCAATTCCTTTAAAAAGCGACTGAGATTCTTTAACTACTTATGAAGTTAAGATCAAGGGAGAAACTACCTAAATCCTATGTAGAGCGATAAAAATATTTACAAATATATAACTTTCATGTGACTGTATGTAATAATTTCATGTGAGTATGTACAATTGTACAATATTCAGTTTACTTACTACCGCTAATAAGTACATTGACACGACAATTTTTTTTGCTACATCCTGTTCAGGTGACCTCCTGTGGTAGGGCAGAAACAGCTAGGTTTGATAATTTAAGACGTGGTGTAGAACACATCCTATTCGAAGAAATGTGTAAGTGATCATTTTATAAAATAAAGGTTTGTATTGTATTATAAGTAAAATTTTCCCTTTATTTTAGAGTTGCTTATGAATAAATCCCTAAAATGTCAAATCTACTTTTTACACTCTGTACTTATTTACAATCGGCAAATCTCATTAACCGCGGTCATTAACTAACTCAATTAGATTTTCTTTTGTATCTAAAACATCTCACCCTTCTATTTCATATTCAAATCACTCATTGCTTTCGCCAAAGTGGTTGAAATAGGCCGAGGGTCACAACAGCTTCGAGAAAAACGTATTTGGAGCAGTTATTCTGGCGGGGTCCAGGATCCTGGGGTAGGGAGAGTTCAGGAAGGGACGAAACGCCACCCTGCTGCTCTCTTCAGAAGGACTGGTCGTCGCCTCTTGGGTGGACTCGTCTTGCGTGTCCAGCGAGCTGTCGTTGTTGGACCCGGCTCCTAAGTGCAGCTTCCTCGTGTGTTTTTTCAAGTCGAAATTCCTGCAGAAGCCTTTAGCGCAGATACTGCAGGTGAAGGGTTTTCTTTCGTTGTGTGTGTGCATGTGGAAGGTCAGGTTGTAGATTTGGTGGAAGGCTTTATTGCAGATCGAACATTTGTAGGCTTTTTCCCCGCTGTGCGTTAGTCTGTGGTTCTTGTAGTTGCCTTTCTGGTGGAAGCCTTTCCCACAAAATTCGCAGACGAAAGGTTTGTATCCCGCGTGGATCCGCGCGTGGGTGTTGAGAGTGGACGAGCGGTTGAAGGCCTTTCCACACGTGAGGCATTTATGCGGCTTCTCGGATGTGTGGATGATCTTATGCCGGCACAAAGTCGACGCCTGTCGGAAGCCTTTGCCGCAGATCTTGCAAACAAACGGTCGGGCTCCAGTGTGGACTGGCATGTGTCTGGTCAAGTTGTAATGGGCATTGAATACCTTCCCGCAGTCTCCGCAGGCGAAACTCTTGTTTTTAGCTGGAGACGGAGCGGGGCCGGTGGTCGAGGAGACCGTGTCCACAGCTGGAGGCCGAGGGCTGGGCGGCCTCTGGACAGGTGACGGCGCCGGCGGCGGCCGCGGCAGGTGTAATTGGTGGGCGTAGGTTAAAGAGACTAGATCTGGACCGTAGTAGAGTAACGGATAGTGCGAGGCTAACTGCCGTCTCGCGGCAGGGATGTATTGCTTGAAGGCAGAGTCCAGCAGCTGGGCTCCGTAAGAGAGCAACCCAGGGGTGGTCGGTTCGGGGGACGTGGCTTTTTTCCGGTCGGGCTCCATGAGGCGCGCGATGGAGAAGTTGAGGACGGGCGCGGGTGGGGGCGCGGGGGTGGCGGGGGAGGCGCCCCGCTCGGGGGAGGACTCCCGCGGGCCCTCGCGCGCTGACGCCTGGAACGGCTGCATCGCGGCGGCGGCGCGGCTGGAAAAAAAGGCAGTGTTAGTTGGACTTATATTTTACCAGCTCTATTGATTGGCCTCGAGATGTACTGGCAGTAATTAAATGGCGACTATGCTAGTAAAATGTGACTCAGTGGGACAAATATTTGGATTTAGACTTCTTGCACCCGATAAGGTACTTTTTATGAAGTTAATCTTCACTTTGTACGAACATGGACTTTAACATCTTTTAAGTTTTAAAGAAAAGAATAAGTATAAAAGCTTTCGAACAAGTATAGTATCTAGTTTGTGATACTTCCATAATGGGTCGACATGTATGTTTATCGTTCACCGTACCGTGTAGGGTAAATTGATCAATTTGCGAATTAAGTTTGTATGAAAAGTCAAAAATTTTATTGCGATTTCAGAAAAGTTGTAGAACAAAGTTCTATTCTATGAGTAGAGTTTTATCACCAGTTGAAATGTTGGCAGTTATAGTCACTCCTATAATGACTTCTCATGATAAAGAGTGACTATTTTTTTTTAGTTTTATTATTATTATTATTATTCATTTATTTTCAGGCAACTTAGTAACTAAGTACAGGCCCATAGATACATAAAAACTTATACAATTAAAATGACATAAATACTATAAATAAATACAATTATAAGTTATTCTACTTTAAATCTAAGTTGGCACTTTTCTTTGTGCTGTTGCGCTGCCGATGCTCGCAGTTTTAGAGTCCCGAAGACGACCTCGAAACCGCCGAAACACCACGCCTTTCGGCCAGAAGTCTTCTTTCATGAAGGTGTCCAAGCTCTGAGTCGGGACACGCACCACGAACGCCTTGAAATGAGTGTCGTAACGCGAATCCAAAAGCTGAACCCTTTACGATCATCTTGGTCTTGGTCAGTACTCCTGCACGTCCTGCACCTGGGTGGTGAAGTGAAGCCGGGAAAGGTAGAGACTCGTCACCGGCGTCGCAGGTCGCAACAAGAAGTTAGGACCAGTCGGTGCGGTGCCGCTTTGATTGCGACACGGTCTTGGCTTTCGCCTTCGCTGGACCACCGTGAACCCATCCTCGGGTTTAGTTGCGGTGGAAGGTCGGGTGGGCTCCTTGTGTTGGGCCCGGTTGGGTTTCGGTTGCTGTTTTTTCCGAGAAGGTAGGTTGGCAGCGACCGATGCGTAATCACGTGTCAGAGGAGGTGACACCGTGACAGCGACTTGCGGCGCGCGGGGCGCCAGCGCCGGCGGGTGCGGGGCGGGAGGCGCGGTTTGTGCGCGGGCGCTCGGCGGCGTCAATATCGCTGACTCAAAGCTTGACGACATCGACATGTTCGGGGCGCACGCGCCTCGTCGGCTATTTACGAAATTTGAAGCCTCAGCTGTTTTACATACTGAAGCGGTATTACGCAAACTCTCCACCTCAGTACGTAGCTCAGTTATGATGTTTTGAGAGACATCAAATTTATAAACTATTTCGGCCAGACTCGCCTTCAATGACGTAATATCCTTCAGGAGCCTGGTGACGTCGACGTGGTCGAAGGTGACGGGAGGTAGCTTACTCAGCTCTTTCGCCACGAAAGTCGGCACATCGTCGGGGTCGGTGACCTTCAGTAGGTTGATGATGTCCTGAAGGCTCCTCTCTCCCTTCTCATCCTTCCTGCGGGACACCAATTGGTCGGTCTTGCCAAGTGTCTCGAACAACAGCGCCTTTGCTTTGTTAATCTCAGCCACAGTGAAACTGGATTTGCAGATTTTATGTTTAGTTTCGATTCCTTAGTATGTTTATTTTTTGGGTTATACAGGGTGTAAGGGACAGGTTTCCGAAAACTTTAAGGGCTTGTTCGGTAGACGAAACTGAACAACTTTCCACAAGTTTTTTTTCCAGGAAACGAAAAAAATCGGCTTCTCCATACAAAATTATAAACTTGATTGAACAGTTTGTATGGAGAAGCCGATTTTCTTTTCGTTTCCTGAAAAAAAAACTTGTGGAAAGTTGTTTAGTTTCGTCTACTGAGCAAGCCCTTAAAGTTTTCGGAAACCTGTCCCTTACACCCTGTATACAAAAAATGCAGTAGTTCATTGTTTAGGTACCTTAGGTATACATGCCTCAGTCGGAGATGAGGGAACATGTTAACCGCACTACTTAAAGCCTCATTGTTTGCGCCAGCGCGCTGTCATCGCAATCACCAGCGGAGGCGTGACGACGCCGAGTGCCGCGCCGAGTGACAACAGACCCTCTTTATTCCCGCGGCTCCCGGCCTATTGTGGCGCCTTGTTTTAGCAAATTGGAGCCTCCGCCGGCAGCGCTAGGGCTGTCGGCGCAGGGCTGCCGCGGACCGCGATATACACGGAGCTTAATACTGATAAATAAAGTTTTATATGGTATACAGATAGAGACGGTTTATTGTGCCAAACGATTAGAAGAAAAACAACGCTTTTTCTTTACGTTCTACGTATTGAACACTCCACTTAGTCTTATTAAACTAGCTGTAGGTACATTAATTTGTAGATGTTTACGTGTATGGATTCCCAATCATAAAACTATGCTAATAAAAGCTAGACACCGGTGTCTGTACCGTACCGTAGGTACTGTAAGTAGTAAAATAAAATTCCTACCAGATTTCTACCAGAGAACGTGTTTAATGCTCATATGCTATGAGTGGCTCTAGTTTGACAAATAAAAATAAAAAGGAAAAGATGTTAAAACGTTATATTTGTACCAAGCCTAAAGAGACACTGTCTGAAATAAAATTATTTAAAAATAAATGCTTCTTAAAACTATGTCAAATTTAAATGCTATGGTAGTGAAACTACGAGTAAGGCCGCGATCAATGTGCAAGATGACACGGCTAAATATGCAAGATGTACGTGCTTCGTACATATTCCACTCTCAAGAAAAGGAAGAAATAAACACAACGTGTTTAAAAATATAAATTAACACATTTTCTGACTTAGGAGGACGGAACACTGACCTTTGGTTAAGAGCATATTAAGAGTTGAGCAGAGCTGACGTTTTTTAAAATATCTCTACTCGTCCAAAACACAACCTGTATATATTCATTAGCATAAGTGGATCAGATCCTCCTCTGATATTATCACTAGTGATCGGAAATTCGGATGCCATTATATCTAAAATTGGGGAGCTAGCATAATATGGACATGCTATTTTGAATAGAATTGGAAACTATTGGCCATACATATTATGTAGTGTTAGCCCACCTATCACCTCCTACAAGGATTACCGGTAACCCTGTGTATATAAAATAAGTTGCGGATATAAACACATAATAGCGTACATAAAATTTTCAATAAGATCAACATTCACTACAATCAGACCATTACAATTAAGAATCCCGACGCTTTTTGGTATCCCGGGAATTTTTTCTATGAAAATCTATAAATTTATTGGGAAAGGCATATCCATCCATATTATTACACAAATAACTTACTCGGTAGCACAGCGATTACAGTTTCTGCTTTAGCTTACTTAAGTGGATAATCTGTAGATATTTATTATTGTATTCGTTGTTCAAAGGCTCACGGCGGCGGCGGACATCTGATGGAAAATGTCTGCCGCCTCCGTCGGTAATCTGTAACTGTAACATCAAAGTATTGCTGATGCTTGCACAGAAAAAAATGAATCTCTTAAACCAAGACTTCTATGTTTTCGATATAAGGAAAGTTCGCCTAAGAAAGAAGATATTTTGTATTATAGTTCTTAGCCCAAGTACAAAATGTCTTGTAACAATATTGTAGAGGTTTCGTTCTTGTTGCGAGAATTTAGTCTATCTTGCGAGAAGTCAGTCTATCTTCATCCAAAATATGCGTTTTCAGCCGAGCCATAAAAGTCTTGTCACAAAATATTAAATCTTGATTTTTTTGAATTTAACATTTTTGCAACGATAGTGCGATATATTTGAGATTTAGAAATATCAGTTGAAATATTTTGGTTATTTCTTAGGTGAAGATATATTCGACTTTCCTTATATCGAAAATCTAGAAGTCTTGGTTTAAGAGATATTTTTTTTGTGTGATCTTTGAGGGCTCAAATGAAATGTCTCACCCCCGCAACCAGAACTTGGCTTCAGGTATAAATCAGGCAGTGGTACCACCGGCTCGCGCCGTTCATAACATCCTACCATTACAAAATTTCATAGCATATTTTTTTGTCAATAATAATTATAGACGCCAACCCAAGGGAGTGAAGCTGCGCTACCCCTTCCCACCACAAACGTACGCGCCCGTTGAAAAGAAATCGTTTGCAAACATCGCTATTGAGAGCTCAATACAACCCTTCAGCAATACAGCACTTTGTGACGTCACTGATGACGAGTGACGGCTAAGTGCGAGCCGTAATTGCGGGAGTGTTCGACTCGGCTTTGACTGTGGAGTGGCGCCGGGGCAAATGAGATCGGTCGATATTAAAAATTAGTCAAATTATAAGAAAATATTTTATTTCTTTTATTTGCATCGGGTCTACCAAAGCTGCTATATTCATCAAAAAAGTCTAAGCAAAACGTATTGAAATACATTGGGAATATACGTACTTTTGTATACCTCTCGGTGTGAGCCATCTCATCAACTTATTTTGACGACATGTTTGGACCGTTCTTAAGACATGCATTTAAACCTTTAACATAATACAGAGAACACTAGTTTGGAGGTTGGAGCTGGATGACCGTGTGTGATTTGTCCTTGGATATTTACTGAGCTTAGCGTAGGTTTCCTGTTAAGCTGGTCTTTGCTGTCACATAGGCAGATAAACGGTATTTCTATATATACCTGTGGAATCTGTGGACCTAACTTTTCGTTTTTTTGGGATAGATCCAACACTAATTCCAATATACACAGCTACCCTTCTAATGAACCAGCGATCAGCACACTACTCCACACTCCCACTTTATTCGTCTCCCACGAGTTCAAACTGCAAACAATAACCCCCGCGCCCGCGGGCACTGCGTCGCGACCACACGACATATTCCGCGGGTTAAACCTCTCGGCGCCATATTGTTCTCGATTTAATTGCCCATTGTGCACCCTGCCTGGGCCGTGCTCGTTAGCGAATGTCACGTATCACTTTAAAAAATCTGGATTTAATAATTAATATGTAGGCATATTTTTTAAGAAATCAATGCCCTACACCTGACCGCGCGTGATGCTAAGTGCAACACTAGGCAACCGCCGTCTATGCCTTGTCGATAGAAAGGTGAATGTGCCACACGATAAGAAGAATAAATATATCCCGCGTGTTAAAATGTTTTTTGTCCACATTTCGTCAGCCCTTGGCATCATCTCACCTGATGGTAAGTGATGATGGTGCCGAAAGTTTGGTGCGGGCTTACCAAGATTCCCCAACGACGACGACCTGGTGAAGGTTGCGGGAAGCCGCTGGATGCGAGCCGCACAGGACCGGTCGGTGTGGAAATCCTTGGGGAAGACCTTTGTCCAGCAGTGGATGTGTTTCGGCTGATAGATAGATAGATAGATAGGTAAAAAGTTACCGGGTATTGAAATATGGCGCTTCTGCACTTGAATACTCATGACGCTCAGCAACTTTTGCTTTTAAAATACCACTTTAAAAGCCCTCTCCTTATGTATCGATCAGCTGTTTATCGCATTTTGTTCGCGAAATCAATTAGTCAATTTAATTATTCATTTCTCTGTTAATTCAATAGCAATCTATATGATCGAAATATAAAACATTCAGCTTAAACTTACAATACTTATTAGCGAAAGCCAGGTGTAGTTTGTGGCTTACTTCACTAACAACTGCTTCATCGTACGAACTACCAGTATAAGTTGAGCTACACTTCAATAAAAACTTACTATAAAGTAAGACCTAGTTATACTGGCACAGTGAAACGAAAGTGCGGTTGACTGTACAATGGCGCGCGTCTTTTGTTTCCCGCCGCAGTGCGCCCGCGCAGCTTCCGACGCGACCGTTGCGCCGGAAGTGGAGTCAAGTTCAGTACTTTTTGTTCAAAGGTGAACTTATTATTAAGTTTATTTTATTTTAGTTTATTGGAGGGACGTTTTCATTGTTTTGCTGCGATTGTTGGTGAAACAAACTGCTCGTACTCAGCTGTTGGTTCGGTTTGGCTGTGAGTATGTTTGTTTGCATTCACAATTCGAACCAATATGCTATTCAAAGTGGGGCGAGGAGTTTAGTGAAGTGTGTTCACAGTAAAAACGATTACAGTACCTCATTTACTCGTAATTAAAGTTTAGTATTTGAGAATAATATTTGAGGCACCAAATGTAACTAAATTAGTTTTAAAATGCAGTTCATTGTTTTAAAATAATGACTGAAGTACAATACCGGCCTTCTCAAAAATTTTAATTTAGAAAAGTATCCGCTTAAATAAATAAAATTAAAATTTAAAGTGTATTGCTGCTACGGTGGCGTAGCGGCTGCGGCTGGAGTGTAGCGCTACAGCGAGTGTCGGTATGTATGGTTCATTCCAATAAAAAAAAAGCAAAACGTACCTTTTGCTTTTTTTTATTGGAATGAACTGTAGTACTATTATCTAATCTGTGGTGTCGGTGGAAGCGAAAAGATGATGTTTTCATTCTTCACAAAATTGAGTTTTTTTTAAGTTGTTATCATGAGTGATGGGCCGACCAAATTGTTAACTAGGTTAAATTTCGTAATGAGTTTATTTATAAACTGCGTTTGTGATTTAATGATGAAAATTTAGATTATTTCGTAATTTTATTCAAACAGCACTTTATAATGCAAAAATAAGGTACAAGGTTGTTAAAATATGTTTATCTATTAAGTTCTTAAAGAAAGTAGGTGGTGGTATTGGTTTAATGTTTTCGTCATTTTTAACAGACTTCAAAAAAAAGAGGAGGTTCTCAATTCGTCGGCATCTTTTTTTTATGTATGTTCACCGATTAGTCGAAGACGCCTGAACCGATTTGGAAAAGTCTTTTTTTGTTTAAAAGGGTATACTTCACAGATGGTCCCGTATAATTTTTATCGAAATCGATTCAGCGGTTTTTGAGAAAATCAACAAAAACATATCAAAATTGGAGTTGTTGCGATTGAAGTCGGTTGTTTTTAACGTATTCAGCGTGGTCAACTATTCAGTAAAAAAACACTGCCAACTACATTTTTTACTAAATGTCCTTGTTCAGCAGTGGGACAATATTGGCTAGACAAAAAAATGCCGTCTAGTCGGTACACCTCTAGTTGCAGTTACGCCGCTTCATAATCGACAAAATGTCTTCCTGTCCAGACTGTCCACACATTTTGTCGTCAATATTTCGCACACTTTTCGAGTTTTCGTCAAGCCACCCGAGCTCAACATGACACCTCTCATTCCGTATCAATTACCTAATTGAGACGTGTTACCCTTTCGATCTGATCTGACGGCTCTCCAGCGCGATCTGTATCTCCCTCCTCATCTCCCGCCAGCTCTGTGTCATCACTAAATGGATGGAGGGCAATTAAATCGATACATCGTTGAAGTGGTATTAATTTATCTCGAAAATGGCTTAAACAATTTTTATGAAACCTTGTTCGTTACTGTGACAGATCTATTATACTAGGTAGTTCATTATTAGTTAGTACGTGAAAACTAAGAAAAATAGTTTCTATAGACTTGAAATTAATAAGATACTTTTCTTCAGAAAAGCACGCCACGGTTTCTTTTATTTAGACTTTGATAAAAGATGATATAATCGAAGATAGTTGCAACCTTCAGTTAAACATGAGAAATGCCTTACATTTTTTCAAGTTCCTGGAAGGTTAACTGACGTAGTGGCTCAGGTTAGCTTAAGGCTCCTAACTAGTTATCCAAGAATTGTGAGTTCGAGTCTCACCCAAGGCAAATCAAATCAAACATATTTTTTCAAAGTAGGTAACTTTACAAAGCATTTTCAAAATTTTTGTGATGAATGTATTATATAATATGTATGAACATATTTGAAAATATATGTGTAGGTTGTGTATGTATAAAATATCTGTCACTGGTTCCCATAGTAAGTACATTGAATCCTAGTTTGGGGCTGAATGTGATTTGTCTCTATATATTATTAAGTTATCTACGAATGTACTACTACATTATGCAATTATACAAATTTTGTTAGACGATTTTGCTGAAACTTTAGAAAAAAAGGACTTCACCATTCGAACGAACTGTTACACCTTATATTAGCTTTTTTTTTATTCTTTGTGATTCTCTAGATACCCCCTGTATCACGGTTATCAGAGACATCTCGGCAAGGACCGGGCTCGCGCGCTATCGTGCGATCGCATCTAATCGGCGCGGCGAAGTGAGGAGGAGTGAGGGCTGAACGACACGATAAGCTAATGCATGTCTACTTAGGAAAGTCCATGAGTCAAAGGAAAAACGTGATAATATTGAAGTGGATGTACATGCAACTAGTTTATCACAATTATCTCGTGTAATAGGACGTACCTATTATTTTGAACGTCACGAGGGCCTTGGATTGGCCGAGGTGCATGGATTCCGACCAAAAGAAGTCTTTATTTTGAATGCAGATTTCAAATGACACGACTCAGTTTGATCCGCCATGATGGAATTTTGTTATTTCGTGTGTGATTTTGCCGGAATTTCGGTAAAATTCATAGCCATGCCGGACTGTGTTAGAGTCTGGTCACTGAAAGGGAACCGCCATAGGATTTAAGGGCGAAGGAGAACTAATTTACTGTTTACACTTTCGCGTTTATTTATAATGTTGTCACTTTCGCGTTTGACAGTTCGACGATAAACATCTTGTGCTATGACTAAATAACCAGTTGAAATCATAGTGTCAGTTCCTATGTACACCTTTTCGATCAAAACAATCGGTATGAAAATACACGTATAAGTTTTGAAAAACTCATTGGTGCATTGACCAGGAATTGAACCCAGGACCTTCCGTTCAGAGGTCGAAGTAATTACCGTACCCGTAGAACCACTGACGCTTTTTAATGAACATCTGAAAAGGTAGTAATATCGGATTTGCAACCTCGTCAAGTCACAACATTGGTTTAAGTCGAGTTGAACCTATGAAAGACGGGTCCACACCACAGTGCTCAGATAAATGTATAAGTGGTTTTGCAGCACTGTCTGTAACTTCCCGTGTAAAACATGTACGTGTTTTGATTATTAAATAAATAATAAAAATAATGAAAGTATAAACCTTTTATTTTTTGAAATTTTTATGGAACAAAAGGCATTGTGGTAAATAATTGTAACCACCTCCTAGCCACTCGCTTCGCATCAGTAGGTCGCGGGTTCAATTTCCCGAGGCGACCAGGGTGCAGGTGAGATGATGCCAAATGCTAACCAATTATGAATAAAAAAATATGGAGTACAAACAGCTCAATTGATTTATTTTTTATAAATACCGTCAATAACCTCTCTCCACATTGAGTCCCAAAAAAACGGAACGAGTGCGTAATTGAAGTCACTCCAATCACCAGAAGGTGACATCTGTCAAATCAAGACGCCGTCACGATCCGGCCCGAAACCGCCTCCGCTCTAATCCGGCGTGCATCCCTCTCCAACGCCCCGTAATCCATATATCCGTCCCTTTCTCAATCCTATAATCTGCTGTTGATGTGTCAGAGGTCATTATGGGGCGCCCAGTGTGTTTAGAACCTGCGTTTGGTTGTCGGTTCGAGGTGATATAGGCCTGGATTGACTGGTCTCGTTATTCGCCATCAAACATGGGGTTTCGCAGGAAGTGTTTAGCCGCTTACAAGATCGCGGGCGGGCGATAATTGAAAAGCTATTATTTGTGGGAAAACTGTTCCCGGTTTATTGCCGAGTTAAACGGCTTGGCTGCACGACAGCTGTTTGATTTGTTTCTGTAGCTGGCTCGCGATGGGGTGGCGGGAAATGATTACTTCTGGTTTATTTGTAATTATGTACACTTGTTACTTTTGCTACCATTACATAGAGATCAAATCAGAACTCATTTGAGTTGAACAGGTTAACATTTGTATAAACATCGAAAGCCACGGTATTATAGGTATTTATATGTCGCTGGAACTCCACAGACTGGCTTTAATAGCGTAGGAGACAACGTATAAATCTCATAGTAAAATGCAAATATAAACTCTCACTAATAAGAAATGCGAAAATTATACATGCAAACGTGAATTTTCGTTTTTTATCTTTATTTTACATCACAACGGAAATAAAGAGATAGCTGACAAAGTAGGAAGTGATATAGGGTACATTTTATCCTGTAAAAATATCATATTTTCCAGGAAATCCAAAAACAACGCTATTTATTGCTATAACTACTCAACTGATTTTATTGTTTGTCTATGAGCTAGGGCGGGGAAAAACATTAGGACAGGTTTAGCTCGAAAAAGCGATTTCCGTCCTGTTTGCGGCTCGCGCACTGCGCACCTCAACAACATTCGTAAAACGATATCTACGCTGGCGATTTTAGTGAATGTAAACCTTGACTATCTAAACATTTTTACGCTTCTTTTGGCAGATTTTGGTAAAACTTTTGTATTTATTGTATGAACAAAATTACGAAAATAAATTGAGTTGAATTTGAATCGGAAAATAGCAATACATAATAAAAACATTTCTCGTGCCCACTATGCGTTGCGAAGTCATTGCAGATTCCCACTAAAATTTACGCGAAGGTTTACCTAACCGACTTCGCCGCGTCAGTCGCGCCACACATTCTCCCGCCACTCCGTTGGTGTCGCCGAGGTGGAGAACCCTGAAGAGCTGTCATCCCGACTAATGAACGGGAGGTGGGGGATCATCTCGCCCGCGGGGGCAAAAAACACAATTGCGATTTGGTAATCAAATAATAGAAAAAAACGTGAAAATAAAATCTTGATCTTGAGCAGCTCTCCAGTCGTCTTTTCATAAGGCTTTCTTGCAACTTGGTTATTGACTATTTGATTTGGATTTTAAAGCTTTTTTTCCCGTTACTGGAGGCTACTGGTGTGAGCTAATGCCTAAGTATGTTTGTCTCGACTGGCTGGCTGGAAAGCGGCAATATTTTATGACACTAATCATAAAACTGGTGAATTTTCTCTAAGAAAGTTTACTAGGAATGATTACACAAAAGATTGCACACTAAGTTGGATAATAATTTTTGAGGTTTGATTTGAGAAGTATGATTTAACGACAAATACCTCGTTTAATAAGAATAGGTATATATTTTTTTGTTAGGAATGGTTGGGTTGTAAGAGTTGTTGTTTCATGAGCAGTCTGTTGTACTTCCAAGTTCTGCTGTAAGAGAAGTTCTCCATTTTTACTAAAACTTTGACTACATACATAACAAGTACCGTATGTCAATTCGGGCTCAACATGAATGTAACAAAATCTCGCACTTCAATATCTGTAAAGCGGTTTTAGCTACTGTGTGAAACCATAAAACGGACGCACATACACCCGAAACCGTTGTCTCGTTTCTTCTTTTTCTTCTTTCTTTCGTTGAACCATTTTCGTGCTTCGCAATCCACGCAAAGCCGTTGGTACCGGCTGCTATCACAAGATAACAGTCGCTAATCCACTTCAGACAACTTACAGGTGGCTTGAAAATTTCTGACTCTGGGATTGCCCATTAGCCACAAATCCCCAAAACATCCAGACTTGGCTCCAGTGTGTGGCCTAACCTTCCCGAGTTATGGGAAGAGACCCGTGCCCCAGCAATAGGGAAAACAAGGGCTATTAACAGAACGTACACCCGAAAAACATTAACGTACACTTGAGCAGTTACGTAAAGAGTAAACCTGTACATACAGCATCAGTTTATCCTTTATAATACCTAATAGAGTACGAGATTAATGTCATATTTAGTGATGACAATCGAGACATGACATAATCGCCCCACCTTCGCACCTCGCCGACAATCTGCCCACTGGAGTGAGGGACAATTTTAGCGCCCTTCCCTCCGTAACAGACCCTCTTTAGACTATGTTCACAGTTCAGCGCTATTCGTGTCGCCGGTCGGAGTTTGAGCTAATTTAATGAACACCCTCTATGTCTGCGGTTGTCAATATGGGTCTATGTCGGTAAGTATTAATTACAATTGTTTCTCAGTGACTCTTCCCGTAGCGTTTGAGGCAGCGAATGAGTAGTATTTAAAAGAAGAACTGAGAAATTGATGCTAACTGTAGAATTATTGCTGAAACTGGTTAAAAAGAAGTTGAACTGGATATACGACGTAAAATTATATTCATTACGTTTGTGTTAGCAATAACAATAAAACAATACACGCGACGAGGAAGGTTAATAAAATATTTTAGGTTTAAAATATCCCACAATTTTATTTGTAACTGTGGTGATTTGGTGGCCCAATCACCAATCCCTATCTGCCTATTATAAGCAGTTCATTGTACTAGATCTATATCCAGGTTGAGAACCATTACCAAAGTCCCGCCGACGCTCACGCAGGTTAAGCGACGTGGTCTGGGTGACAGCGCCGGCCGTCCGCACCTGAGGCCGGGATCAGCTCGCAGTAGGAAGGGTGAAAAATCGCGCTTTAAAGGCGTCGGAGTGGAAACTTCACATTTGGTTTGCTTATTAGAGCGAGCGAGTTTCTGAGATACTTTCTCGTGCCCCAGCAGTGGGGACGCACGGCTTGTTAACACCTTTAACTGAGATACCTATATTATAAGTTTACTACACCTGAAGGAAATTGCTCTCAAAATTGAAACGTCTGAGTTATCCAACCGTATTCGATACGCCTGAGTTTTTTTAATAAAGAAACTGTGTGTGAACTTATTCAAAACAAAAACTTTCAATAAATTTCATTACTACAAAAAACTCAACGAGTATCACGGATTAACGCATTACGCAAATGACAACGCTAAAATTTTGTATATATATTCCACACTGGTCTGCGCTGCCCGCATCCAGCGGCTTCCCGCAACCTTCACCAGGTCGTCGGTCCACCGAGTGTGAGCCTGCCTACACCGTCTTCCGGTGCGAGATCGCCACTCGAGAACTTTACTGCCCCAAAGGCCATCTGTTCTACGTGCTATTGTGCCCCGCTCACTGCCACCTTAATTTAGCGATTCTGCGAGCTATGTCAATTACTTTAGTTCTCCTGCGTATCCCCTCATTACTGATTCCGATTTTAAAAACTTTATCCAGCATTTAATGTCGCTATTCTATCATTATATGTTTACTTTATGCAGCGTATCGCAACACGCGCAAGCAAATATTTACGGCCCGTAATTGGCGCGCGGCGGGTGTGGGTTCGATTCCGGGACCCGGTCATGTTGATAAGAGCGCGGCGGACCGAGTGGCGGAACTTATTGAGTCACTTTGTGTCAATATAAGTTCTTTTGATTTATGTTTTGTTCTATTCTCTTTGTTTTGTTGCTGCATAAACTTTTTTCTTTCTTTCTTTCTTTCAATAAATATAGAGTTTTATTTGTTTAGTTATAGGTACTATTTGGTACTTCAAACACAAAATTAAAAGGAACCTCATATTCGTTAGTCTAAAAAAAATTCTTTGAAATGTGTACAATATTGAATTGATGCACTCTATAAGTAGAATACAGTCTCTGCAAAAAAATGTTTCAATTTACAATACTTCCATGAAAACTATAGGTATTTCACTGTTTTTCGATTTGTTTACAACCCGAATAAAAAAATAAAAAAAATAATTATAAATTATATTATCTAGTGCCCCAATTGTGTAATAAATAAATGTGATTTGATAAAAAAAACTGTGACTGAACATCAATAATAGTGTTTGGGTAGTGTGTAGGTAATGAATGTTCTTCTCTGTTCAGATAACATGATTGTCTTTGACTTCTGTGTAAGGTAAATAAATATTTTGCTAATTTTATTCTTTCAGTGTTTCCTTGTAATGTAGAGTAATATTAGTGGTATAATATTCTAAAGCACACCAATAAATTTCGATTAAATAAGTATGTATAATTATAAGTAGAAATTGCGAAACTAAAATATAACTAATTTAAGAATATAATAAGTTGTAACTTTAATTTTTACTAAAATTTACTTTATTTTGTCTGTAACATGTTGGGGATCGTCTTTAACTCCGTCAGGCTGTATGTGATACAATACAATATTCGCCTTATTTCATAAGCGTAACTAAATTGAGCGATACGTTTATTAGGAATGTTAATTTTTAAAAAACTTATTTGGTAGTCAATTCGCAGTGTTCTTAATTCAAATCATTTTCTAACGAAATTTTTTTGTAAATTTTGCTCACCATATTTTTTCTATAAAGCTTACAAAGGCGTACTTTTTAACCTCATTCGTTGGGTAACTTTAGCATTTACCGTAGATTTATAAAAAGAGTAAATAATTAATAAACCACCTATCATTTTGGTCACACTACAGATTGGGATTGGCGTATCGTAAGGAGGTTAACAATTCGCCTCCATTTTAAATATCAAATCCTTTAAGTGAAAGTGACACACGACGCATTTTTTGCCCAAAAACTCTTCTAAATCTATCCACAAAGCTGCCGCGTCCGCACTTCCGTCGGAAGCCTGCGCGGGCGCACCGAGGAGACGGATTATCGCGTATTACCGTCTCTTTGGAATCGAAAGTGACATAATGAGGCGGCAACAGACCAGTGTTCAGTGGATCGAGTGTCCCTGGACTTATTTAGTTCGTAATGAATGCGGATCTGAGGAATTTATCGCACTTTTGTGTGATGGGTATTCATACGATACTTTATTCAAAAGATCTGTTTGGTGGCTGGATATTGTAGTACGCAATCTGCCATAAATATTATTGCCTAAACCTTCAGTTTATTTATTTTAGACAGTGTGCAGTTTACGTATGGTTTGTCTTATACTAATTTTAAAGATCTTTATTTGCTTCATGCAGTACGTGGCCAAATAAGTAGTGATCAATTTGTCCAAATGTCCAATGAAAAGTCCAAATTTTTTTTTGCGATTTTCATAACTCTTCATTTATTCTGAAATAATTTTGATTTGATTTGAGTGATTTTGATTTGATAACGAAAACAAAATTTTAAGACACTGAAACTATTTTACTGTTAATCAATAAAAGCAGGGCATCTGTAAAATCATTTATATTAAAAATTGTTTAAACCCGAAGACCCGGAAACTAGAAAAAAACCCTTTATTTTCAATCATTAAAAAAATACCGAAAAACGGTTTTCGGATAATCCGATTTGCATTACCTAGTCCTTACAGTATTAAAGTAAAATTTTAAGTTAAAAATGTGTGCATCAGTTCAGTCAACATATTATGGTTTACAAAAATATAAAATATGTATCAATTTTAACAAGTTAAGAGCACTGTCTTTAAATTTGAAGAAAATTAAAAAGAAAAAGAAATAAAGGAAAATTACCATACTACAAAAATTATGGTCAAAAATATCAAATTTATACCTACATCACAATCAATTTAGAGAATGTCACAGACATTATGTAAAAACTAGCTACTAATTTATTAATGTCACAGAAAATCAAAAATATTAAAAATAATAAAATAAAACGGCGATCTGTCTGTCAATATTTTTAACTAGATAGCCGATCGGCCATCTTGGGCCCACATGTTTTCGAGCAAGCAATCTGTTCATTTTCATGAGAAGAACCTCCATATTAAATAGTTTTCGCTGGTTTAGTTATGTTACACTTTAAGTTTACACCGGCGCGCGCGCCATAGATGAAGGAAAATCTGGCTGTAACTCTCGTTGATGTCTTTTGTATGGGAATATTGAAAAACAGTAAGATGACCTTCGATTGTATAGTGCTTCGAATAAATATTTTTGATTTTAATTTTTAATGGTTATAAGAAAAGTGATTTATCTTGTATATTAATATTTTGGAGATTTATATTGACAAAAACATATTGTACACAGTCAGTTGAAGAATTCATGAAATTAATATTATATACCTACTTACTGATAAATAGCAGTGATTAACTTAATTAATTGGGTAGTTGAGTGCATCGAAAGTAAATTATGAAATATGTTTTATAATATTAATATTATTGTTCACTAAATAGTTTTATTTTTATTTTTGTATTTATTAAAGTTTCATATTGAAATTGCAGAAAAACTTACTCGCTTTGAATTTCATTACATGAACTTACAATTTTAATTACAAAAAATATTGTAATAAAGATGCACACGATACTACATTGCACAATGACGTCTTCGTTCACAATTCCAAACATTTAAGAACGCTTTTTACTTCCCGAACTAAAAGTTCCCATTTACTTCAACTTAATATTTACTTAGATACGTCTTCGCTCCCATACAATTACGTTCCTTAACACTTTTTTCCATCCGGAATTATCGATAACTTCCAAATAGAATGACCATAAGTCCGAAATGAAAAGTCTTATTCTTTCGTCACCGCGGTACCAATATTAGCAGGCTTGTTCATAGTGTCGCCGCCTGCTTTGTCCCCTTCATAACAGGATAAGCAGTTTGCAAATATATCAGTGAACAACTCCTGTTTGCGGAAGGACTTAGCAGGGTTTTATCTTAAAGCTGTGTTGTGGATACTGTTGGTACTTCCGGAAAGACTCTTTGGGTAGCGCCGACAGTGGAGTGAGGTGTGAGGAAGGGTTTCTGTTCTATCTTCTTGTTGATTGAAAGTAGTAAGTATGTTTTTAATGGAAGATTAATTTGAATTAAATCGGTAAATCTGTAGTGTCTATCAGTAGATATTACGGTTATATATATGGGTTTGTTGGTTACCTATATGAAACGGCTTTGCTGAAGTTGAGAAATACATATAACATTTCTTTCATACCTATACATTTTTGTCTTTTCGCGATTGTTTATTTAGAATAGAATACCTTATGTATTTAGAATTAATATACAGGTGTTAAAAAAGTGCGTTTGAAACTTTAAAGGGTTACTCAGAATCAAGTATACAATACAAGAAAAACATTGAAAAAAAGTCGATCTATAATCTTTTTTTCAGTTTCCCATACAAATTCTTGATTCAGATTTAGTATTGGAAACTGAAAAAAAATGCAGATCGGATTTTTTCAATATTTTTTCTGTATTCTATACTTAATTCTGACTTCTGTCTGAGTATCCCCTTAAAATCTCAAACGCACTTTTTTAACACCATGTATAGTGTATATTATGAGCACTTACCTAATTTTCGTCAATGAAGTAGGTAATACGAGGTATGTAGAGGTGTCTTTCACTAACATAAGTCATTAAGTATTTATTAATCTTGGTATTTCATGGCCTACAGATATCGACTGATACCCAACATATTGTTTAAAGTTAATCAGAATAGGTACTTTAGGTTCTTAAAATAAAAATTACAATAAAAGTAGCCTTACCTTCAGTCACTTCAGCTCCGAACACAATAAACAACAATTAAAACTCCATCGCATCACTGAATGTCCGCCATTTGGACCGCCACCATGAAGATGGGACACTGCATACAATATTAGTCTATGGACACTGCTCACTTGCCGGCCAGTGCGCCCGACCTGGGACCTGGTCTAAGATGGCCGTTCCGAATTCAAAATTGGTGTGACATCGAAATGCTGGCGCAAGTGGCGCGCAAACACAGCCCCCTCACCCCCGCCCGGCTCCCGTCGCCACTCGCAGCCCAAAGGGCGGTCGCAGCATTCAATAATTCACCAGCGGACCAACAGCGGCGCTCGCCCCTCCCTCTCGTGGCAACGTGACTAACATCGCCCTGTCTCGCTCGCGTAGGTTGCGCATTTAAGACTTAGTGTCAGCTGTCTCGCTCGCGCGCGGCGGGCGGGCATAGCGTGCTCCCGCTCGCACTCATTAGGCGGGTCTCGTGCCTGCATTATGCAGTGTTGACGAAGCTTTCATGAAGTTTGCGCTGCTGTGTAGAGTAGGGTGTGGGGTAGAGATCTCACTTTTTATTGAGAATGATAGAACTTTAGCAAATCTCACATGTCGTTTTAACCGCGCCGCACAGTTGATTTTGGAAGCCGAAAAAGTGACATTGTTGAGTTTTTTACTTATTCAACTTTTTTAAATTTTTCTTCATAATTTTTTTTCTCCGGTGTTCTACCGTTTTCGGATAATTTGAATAAATAGAAATGTAGGCGCAATTACGTCCTACATGTACAATTTTTTTTGTTTCCCAAACGGGCGGGACAGCCGAGAAAAATAGAATTTCCCATCTCTTAAAATAGTTTCCCAAAATTTCCACTACTAGGGTTGTCACTTTTGAAAACTGAAAATGTATTATTGGTTCCTAAAATTGTTAAGAATCATGAGTAGAAGCTCCAGTTAATGTTTCCGCTGACTTTGTTAAAACCTTATATTAAAATTTTAAAAAGCTCCAAAAATGTTAAATCCTCCACAAATTGTCGGATTGAGCATTGTTGTATGTAGAGTCCAATTTTTTTGTAATTGATTTACATCGATATAGGATACAGAAGAACATTAGTTGAGGTTACTCGCTTTGTTGGTTTCTGAACCAGCCTGTATGTCTTGCGGGGGCTGAAGCGGGGTAAAGAGGGAAGCATGTATTTAAACAAATATCACCTTTGTGTGATAGATAAGCGTAAGGTTGATGTATTTATATTATTTATTAGCAAAATCTAGCAACGAGTAGCATCACTAAAGTTGCACCGAAGAAATTCGTGTTGGAATAGGGATGTTATCGTTTTAAAGTTTTATTTATCGATATATTTGATTCAAAAAAGATTGTCAACTACATAATAAAGCTGGTTCCAATAAAGAAAAAGTAAACACCCTTAACTATAGAATTGCCGCATGTCAACGTCAGTTGCCTAATACGTTTGTTTTAGGTAAAGTATCTTTTAATAGAAACCCGTAATAATGTAAACACACTAATTAAACACAATTACTCCGTAGTTACATACATTTGCATATCAATCCTAATCATATTCACATTTCAATGAACCATGCATTGTTCTTACAATAATTTTGACATGAAATAACTTCTTTAGGATAGTTATTTTAATAAAAATACTTGGACGACGAAAACTTCAATAATTTGTCAAACTGTCATAATAATTTTTTGCTCATCAAAGTCTGTTAGTCTTCGGAAAGTTAGTGTTGTTTATCGTTTTTATTACTCACTCATTTCTCACTCACTCATTTGAATCATGAGTCAGTTCTAAAAAAGAAACGTAGGTTTTAAATTTAATATGACATTTGACATGACATTTGCCAACTACTACGTGAAATCACGGACTTTTTTTTTGCTTACGATTGAATTTCTTCCCAAGAAACAATCAGGAGGTAACAATGTTTTTATTATTCCATTAAAAATGTAATAAATAGATACACAGAATCTCTTAGAGATGCGATGGATAAATCCGAGAATAATTATAAAAAATGTGTAAAATGATTCGTGGTATTTTTAGGTTATAATGAGTGAACCGCAACCCAGTACATCAAGGTCAGGGATTTTTCACTCATATTAGTATTACATCACTATTAGATCACTATCAACACAGATAACAAGGTGTCAATGTCAAAAAAAAAAAAAACATGATTGCGGCATTCTATTGAAAGGGACTTTAGTACCCTATACGTTTTGATTCCCATGCGAGTGTCCAAATATGTGGCATAAACGGCCGTATATCTTGTTTACGTTGGCACAGAAGTTTGATTTTTTCATACCTTCAGGGGATTGCAGGCCTGAGTATTTGATATAAATTTTAACTTTCTACCTCCACGCGTTCCTAAGAAAAAGGGTCTTGATAGACAGATAGACGGACAGACGGACAGACGGACGGTCAACGAAGTGATCTTATAAGGGTTCCTTTATTGCTTTTGAAGTAGGGAACCTTAAAAACTAAAAAATAATTCACGCCATCTGTTACTTGCTGTTAGAACTACAATACAAGAAAATATTATAACACATGATTTTAGTTTAGCTATTCATTGATAGATGGCGAATGTGATGTAACAATCAAGGTGACATACCGATTGATATTTATTTTTTTACGATTTGTTTAACGATAATATTTATGATATCGATATCCCTACTTACAATATTTTAAATGTGAAAGTAACTGTCTGTTACGTTTTCACGCATAAACTGCTGAACCAATTTTGATGAATTTTGGTATAGACATAGATGGGACCTTGGACAGGCTACTTTTTGTCGTGATAATAAATTGATGGAGGTGAAATAGGGGATGAAATTTTGTATAAGGAACCACTCATTTCTGAAGTTAGGGATATAAATATCATCATATTTCATATCTATACTATAAATGAAATAACAGTCACGGCTCAGTGCAGCTTGCGTGGTCAAGTCGATCATGCAGGTTAACTAACTACAGACACGGTCATAACCTGATGGGTATGTCATGTGCCAAGCACCATAAACAATGTCAACACGGACGATGTGGAGTAATTTCAAAGCTTTTAAAATTTTATGTTAAATCTCGACCTCCGAATATTTTATTAACAAAAATTGCAAATATCTCGAAAACGGTAAAAGATATCAAAAATCTGACAGAAATTTTGAAAAGCTTAACTAAAAGCATATAATACATGGGACGAATATTGACTATGAAGAAAATGGCGAAAGTCGAAATTTTTTCGTTTTTCCATACAAATTCGTGATTCGCTATTCAGGGTTAGTATAGGAAACTGAAAAAGAATATTTGTACATCCGACTTTTTCTTTTTTTTATACTCTATACTTAACTCTGAGTCGTCGTGGTCGTGGCTCAGTGCGGCTTGCGTGGTCGCATCGATCACGCAGGTTAACTGACTACAGACACGGTCATAACCTGGATGGGTTTGACTGTTAGTGGCATTTATCTCGACCGTTTCTGTGCTTCGCAAGGCACGTTAAGCCGTTGGTGCCGGCTGCTATCGCTAGCAGTCGTTAAGCCATGTCAGAGGCCTTATAGGCGGCTTGAAAACTTCTGACACTGGGGTTGGCCACTAGCCCCACAACCTCCACCAATCCGGACTTGGCCCCCGTGTGTGGAGTATGATCTAAAACTTCCCGAGTTATGGGAAGAGACCCGTGCCCCTGCAGTGGGAACGTAATGGGTTGTTTACTTTAATATTTTACTTTGACAATTTATATTATGAATTCTGATATGTAACATTTTTATTATTTGAATCTAATTTACTTTCTGACAATCGTGTCACACTTTGACATTTTATTATTATATTTATTGTAATGTAAATATGAATTTGGTGACATGAAATAAATTATCTAATCTAATCTAATCTAACATATCAATATGGATATTACAGGAATGTTTTTATTGGACGAACGAGTTTCTACAAAACGAATATTAATAGTCTATAAGCAATATGATATAAGCATTTTGTACACCTCATTATGTGGTAAAACATAAAGATATTTTTTGCAAACCCTAAATTAACACTATGTTCTGGCAAAATGAAATATTTCAATTTTATTTTTGGTTTTCAAAAGTGACAACCCTAGCAGTGAAATTTTCTGTTGTTTATTTTAATATTTTCTAACTAGCTTTTCTCACAGCTTCACCGCGTGGGTACAGTTTTTGAGATTATCGTTGAGCGTGCATGGAAATGAGTTTTTTGAAATAAAAATATCCCGAGAAAAATCAAACACCAGTTATAAAATATTGGGGGGGGGGGGGGGGTTAGCCCCGCTGATAATGTCATTAGGGAGGGCGTTCTCGGGTACCCTGTGGAGTCAGCGCCAGTGGGCCTTATTCAAATAGACCTGAGAAATCACCTGTCTCCACAATACTTGAGAACACTTTGTTTTTTAAACAAAAATCTTATTCCTGTTTATTTTAATTATTATTAATTTCAGTAACTAATAATCTCATTCTAAATCTGTATTTTTTTACGTTTATTAAAAAACAACCCAACATGTATTTTATTTATAATATTTAACCTTCATTTAAATTCAACAATCGTATCGGTATCGGCATCGGTATCGCCGATATTTTTCTAAGAATATCAGTATCGTTATCGTATCGGCAAAAAGGCGTATCGATGTATCCCTATTAAAATTACCCTTAAAGAATATTTTATTTGTATTTTTTTATATATTTACGTTTATCTGTATCCAACCGAGATATTGTTATTTATTATTAGTAATGAGATATTTTTATTTCTCACTTACAATTTGTAATCCCTTGGCATCATCTACCTGATAGTAGATCCATCCAAATCAACCATTCTACATTGTTTATTCTTTAACCAGAGAGTAGATTATGAATTGAATATACAATATTGTATTTTTTTTTGACGATTACGTTATTGGGTAAATGCAAGGTAAATGGAATTAGATTGGATGGATTGCAGATTCAGATGCATATTTAATATTATTCTGTATTTATTCCTACATGTGGAAATTTCAGTATCCTTTTGTTATTTACTTGAGTCTCGAATTGTTTTCGCTCTTTGATTTCGTCGCACTTAAATTTCGTCGTTCACTGCCAAAGAGGTTTTTCGTGAGGATATTATATTTAACATCGAACATTAACGCTGATTAAAAAGTCTATTATGTACGTAAATTTGTCCTATCCGAATACCTAATATCGGTTCATATTACGAACAAAACTTGAAAAGTATTTGCCAATCAGTCTATTTGTATTTTAGAGAAAATATTTCATTACAATCAAAACTTTTGCTGAAACAGTGTGAATTATGACCATCATTAAGTACTCGTAAAGTTACCCCTAATTAATGATTATTTCTTATAAACATCATACAACTAATTAAGTTTCGTGGTGGGCGTTTCAAAGAAACATAGAATTAGAAATACATTACTAAAGCTCTTTGTTAACACACATTTGACTAATCGGCCATATTCAAACTAATGAAAAGCGAACTCCTTCAATTCTAACTCTAATTCGCCAAAAGGTCAAAGAAACACAGGTACAATTTATTAAGTTCTTTAAAAATTTATTTTGCGGCCTAAATAGATTTTCGGGGAAGCATTTAAGCGTTTAATACATAATGTAGTATTTAATGAATCGGTGTCAGATAATGTATTTTTGTGGGAGCGTGACGTTGACATGTGACAATTACATAGTTAAGTTTGTTTACTTTTTACTTTTTCTTTATTGGAACAAGCTTTATTATGTAGTACTTAGTCAATCTTTATTGAACCAAATAAATCGATAAATATATTTTTTTAAAACGATAACATCCCTATCTCAATACGAATTTCTTGGGTGAAACTTTAGTGATGCTACTCGTTGCTAGATTTTGCTTATAGATAATATAAATACATCAACCTTACGCTTATCTATCACACAAAGGTGATATTTGTTTAAATACATGCTTCCCTCTTTACCCCGCTTCAGCCCCCGCAAGACATACAGGCTGGTTCAGAAACAAACAGAGCGAGTAACCTCAACTAATGTTCTTCTATATCCTATATCGATGTAAATCAATTACAAAAAAATTGGACTCTACATACAACAATGCTCAATCCGACAATTTGTGGTGGATTTAACATTTTTGGAGCTTTTTTAAATTTTAATATAAGGTTTTAACAAAGTCAGCGGAAACATTAACTGGAGCTTCTACTCATGATTCTTAACAATTTTAGGAACCAATAATACATTTTCAGTTTTCAAAAGTGACAACCCTAGTAGTGGAAATTTTGGGAAACTATTTTAAGAGATGGGAAATTCTATTTTTCTCGGCTGTCCCGCCCATTTGGGAAACAAAAAAAATTGTACATGTAGGACGTAATTGTGCCTACATTTCTATTTATTTAAATTATCCGAAAACGGTAGAACACCGGAGAAAAAAAATTATGAAGAAAAATTTAAAAAAGTTGAATAAGTCTTAAAATACTTTGAATAGAATTACCAAACAAGGCTTCAAATATAGGCTTTTCTTATATCTTCAACTACATGGTGTTGAATGCCTAATTGCTAGTACCATTAAGTTTCTATTAAGATTTTCCTCTTTTGTTTCCCATTTGGGAAATTATTTTAAAAATTGCTGTAAAATAAAAACTACAGATATTTGACACGCGGGAGTTCTCGTCGTGGCTTAGATATGAATATTTCTACCAGATTTTGGAAAAAACTCAACAATGTCACTTTTTCGGCTTCCAAAATCCACTGTGCGCCGGTATGTTGAATCATAAATACTTACTGTAAGTATTTTTGTTAACAACCCATATCGCCCCCAATGCAGGGGCACGGGTCTCTTCACACACGGGGGCCAAGTCCGGTTTGTTGGAGATTGTGGGGCTAGTGGCCAACCCCAGTGTCAGAAATTTTCAAGCCGCCTTTAAGGCCTCCGACATAGCTTAACGACTCTGGTGATAGGAACCGGCACCAACGGCGTAACGTGCCTTGCGAAGCACGGAAACGGTCGAGATAAATGCCACTATAACTAGTCAAACTCATCCAGCTTATGATCGTGTCTGACGTCTGTAGTCGTCTGTAACCGGCGTGATCGACGCGAACACGCCAGACGCACTGAGCCACGACCGCTCTCAGTAAGTATTGTATGTATCATCTGTGATATTACCTACTTACTTGTAAATACATATTGTCTAAAGTTCTCGAGTGGCGACCACGCACCGGAAGACGCAGTGTGGGCAGGCCTCCGACTCGGTGGACCGATGACCTGGTGAAGGTTGCGGGAAGCCGCTGGATGCGACCAGCACAGGACTGGTCGGTGTGGAAATCCTTGGGGGAGACCTTTGTCGAGCAGTGGACGTCTTTCAGCTGATGATGATGATGACATATTATTGTCTATAAATAAACTTGATTCCAAAACGAAGAAAACCACCATCTTGTTTTTAAAGTAATGATGATGGACGAGTGCGTGCCGTTCAAGGTGTCTACACAAAATAGAAACAGAAGGTCCGCTCAAAACAAACCACTAAAATCGTAAGCATATACATGCTTATAGAAATATACGGTCGTTCGAGGCAAGGTCACGATCGCAAAGTATCATGACCTTGCCTACAACGACCGTATACGTCTATAAGCATGTATATGCTTAGGACTTGAGTGAGCATATTGAGCGGACCTTCTGTATCTATGTATTTTGTGGTGTCTGTCAGTTTTATCACTCACCTACCTAATACTTAAAAGTAGGATTGAGCGCTACGGAGATTAAATCTGGTCCTAGTTTATTTGAGTTTGGAATAGCTAGTAGAACGGTGTCCCGTTTTAACTTAAGTACTTATATTTAAAGTTAGTTTGAAGAGGTACCCGTGGGAACAGACCCGTGCCCCTGCAGTGGGAGCTTTGATAGAAATGGATGACTACCACATTAGGCGCACTGAGCCAATGAGTATTATAATAAAATTACGTAAGAACTACCAGAATGTAAATTTAAAAAACATGTAAAACACTGTATACTTACAGGTATACACATACAGGTGTTAAAAAAGTGCGTTTGAAATTTTAAGGGGTCACTTAGAATCAAGTATAGAATACAGGAATATTATTGAAAAAATCCGGTCTACAAATTCTCGAACCACTATTCAGTTCAGATTTGGTATGGGAATGTGAATGTGAAAAAAATGACGGATATTTTTAATATTTTTCCTGTAGGTACACCTATTTTATACTTGATTCTGAGTAACCCCTTAAAAATTTAAATGCACTTTTTTAACAGCCTGGATAAGTTCAGAGGATACTTTCAGACAGTAGATTATTCGATGATAATGACATTTGAATAATTTCTCCAACAAAATAATAAGTACTTAATATAACGTTTACAAGAGTACTTAACGTACCAAAGAAATACATTATTTTGAATGCCTAAGTTGGATAGACTTGTCCCACTCCATTCTTGTTTCGCCAAGTTAGCACCAATAGGTCTCATATTTAGTCTATCTCTTTTAATCTTACATTTTTCTATTTTATCATTGCTGAAATGAAGGAAACTATCCCCACTCTTTAGTAAAGTTAATAGTAGTAACAGAGTAAAAAGGTAAGTATCTAGTAGTAGTGTAGTAGTTACACTCTCTTTCTCTCTCTTATCGTGTGGCACAACTTAACCGTCCTATCCGCAAGGTATAGACGGCGGTTGCCTGGTGTTGCACTTAGCATCACCCGCGGTCACGTGTAGGGCATTTAAGATTTACACCTACGGACGTGTGCAACGCGACCATCATACACAACTAGAAATCAGATGTGCAGGTTTCCTCACGATGTTTTCCTTCACCGTTAAAGCAGTCGGTATGAAAATGCACGTAAGTTTCGAAAAGCTCATTGGTGCACTGGCCAGGATTTGAACCCGAAACCTCTGGTTAGGAGGACGGAGTTACTAACCGCAGAGCCACCGACGCTTTTTTTTAGTTAGTAGTAGTTAGACTAGTTAGTATTCTCATAGACGCGTCCAGGTTTGTTAACAACCCATTACGTCCCCACTGCGGGGGCACGGACGGGTCTCTTCCCATAACTCAGGAAGGTTTAGGCCATACTCCACACACGGGGGCCAAGTCCGGATTGGTGGAGGTTGTAGGGCTATATAGTGGCCAACCCCAGTGTCAGAAGTTTTCAAGCCACCTATAAGGCCTCCGACATGGCTTAACGACTGCCATCTAGTGGTAGCAGCCGGCACCAACGGCTTAATGTGCCTTGCAAAGCACGGATAAGCTATTCGTGATACATGATATATTACGGAGTGGTTCAGATATCTTTTTTTGTGTAAAGTTGTTAACGATTTGTATGGAGAGTCATTTTGTTCGTTTAATACATTAAAACATACAAAGTTGGTCAATCTGTCGACTACTTCAATGATATTTTATTGAATAACTTACAAAGTTTTAAATGCGATTTCAGCAAAGGTCACCGGATCTTACCCGCAGGGGGTGACGTCGCCTTTAGATTGGGGAAGGAGTGGCCGTACTGTATGTGTATGTATAATGTACCAGTGTATACTGGTATTGTGAAAAGAGGAACAATAAAGACCGGGACACACCAAGTCCGTATGCAGTTGCATGTCGTCACTTCGACGTGAGCGTAAACATTTCGCAGATTGTAAAAATAATGATTAAATCTAAGTACATTCTATCGGTTTGAAAATCAGAGACCGTGGTGCTGCTGGGGCGTCGCTCTTCGTACATGTCTCATCTTCCTCGCCTTATTATTCCCTTTTATTTGGGGTCGGCCTTATATGTTTTAGGTTGTTATGGCACAAAATAGGTACAGAAGGTCTGCTCAATACAAACCACTAAAATCGTAAGCATATACATGCTTATAGAAATATATGGTCGTTCTAAGCAAGGTCACGCGGAAAAGTATCACAACAGTATCGTGACCTTGCCTACAACGACCGTATACGTCTATAAGTATGTATATGTTTAGGATTTTAGTGAGCGTATTGAGCGGACCTTCTGTATCTGTGTATTTTGTGGTTATGGCCTCAAACAAGTTAATTCGTGCGTCACTCCACACTCCTCCATATCCTTTATTTTTTGTGGCAGAGGCGGCAAACGAGCAGACGGGTCACCGATTGTAAGCGATTACCGCCGCCCATAGACACCCGCGACACCAGCTACTCACTCCATCCAGCCAACGCTTCCTAGGTCTTCCTCTTCTTCTATTTCAATCCACATGCATATCCATCACTCTTCGTGTCACATGGTCCCCTTCTCTCCTACACGCATGATCAAACCATGTCAGTCGATGGCCTTTAATCTTTTCCGTGACCGGTGCTATAAAAAGTAGCAGACTTCCTCGAATATCTCTCCGTACATGTCTGTCACACCGAAATACGTACTAGTGTACGTACGCAGTAGACTGCGTACAACATTGCACAGTTAGTTGGCGGCCATTCGAAATTAAAAATTATACCTATTGAAAATCGCGCGATGTACGAGTCATCTGATAAATGGGAAACATCAATGAAAATGAATATATTTTATTCGAAGTAGGTAGCAGTGTACACTTTTCGAACGTTATTCTTTTATCTACCTAATACGAGGTTTCTACCACTCGGAACTCGTGTACCCACCGTTTCGGGAAGTGTTTGCGGAGTGAGAAGAAACGGCGGGCCCTAAAGAAACTCCCTCCAACACATTTTTTGAGAAAAGTCTTATATTCTATTACATGATAATATAGCATTGATGTGTTCCGTTTCCCCATTGCGTTGGGAAAACTTGGTAATCCCGCTTCTATCCTATACTTCGGCATCATCATCACTTACCATCAGGTGAGATGATGCCAAGGGTTTACCATCTGCGGATTTATTCTTGTAATGCTAGTATTCTTTTTCTTCGATTTTTTTTACTCTCAATTGGTAAGCCCTTGGCACCATCTCACCTGATGGTAAGTGATGATGATGCCGAAGATGGAAGCGGGCTTACCAAGATTCCCCGACGCAATGGAGAACTGGTTATCTTATCTTCATGCTGGAACACATCAACACTGTTAACATTGATGTTTGGCGGCAAGACTTAGATAAGATGGGGTAGCTAGCCAGGCGAGCTCGAAAATGTCCTACCACCAACCAAGCTATCGTCATCCTATCTAAGTCTTGCCGCCAAACATCATTGTAAACAGCATTTATGTGTACCGGCATGAAGATACATAGCCAGTTCCCCATTACGTGGGGAATCTTGGTAAGCTCGCCACATCTTCGGAATCATCATCAAATCGTCACTTACCATCAGGTGAGATGATGCCAAGAGCTTACCGATTGCGGATAAGAAAATACGTCACACATACGCATCCGGTGTGCTTAAGAAGAACAGAGAATTGTATTGTGATCATTTTTATATCTACAGAACATATGAATGTTATTAACATGGATGTTTGGCGGCAAGGCTTAGTCAGACTAACTTCCGCCCCCGACTTCGTCTGCGTGGACTTCAGAATTGGGTCCAGAAACAAATAAAATGTTAAGGTGCCGCCATCTAGTGACGAAGTGGAAATTTTGAGGTTTTAAGCATTCCTCCGGGAACCCTTAAGTTTTCTGGGATAAAAAGTATCCTATGTGTTAGCCGAGTGGTTTATCTACCTATCAAATTCATTCAAATCCGTTCAGTAGCTTCGGCGTGAAAGTGGAACAAATAAACATCCATATTGTCGCATTTATAATTGAGATGGCTAACTCTCAGGAGTAGTCCTACCACCGACCAAACCGAGTCCTATAGATAGAGGAATGTAAGAATGGGACACCGCGACCACTTCACACGACGCAATAAAAAAAGCATATATCGATGGGAGAAAACGAGAACGCTGTAAGTGCAAAGTTGGAATATTGTTACTTACAGCGTTTTAGTTTTCTCCCATCGATATGTTAAATAATAATAATAACAATAATAAAAAAAGAATAATAAATCGGTGAATCGCGAGAGAGTGCTATCACTCTCTCGCGATTCACCGATTTATTATTCTTTTTTTATTATTGTAGCGTAGCACCTGATGGACAGTGGTTACCGCAGACTATGCGAATTCGCAACACTACCACTATCAATGTTTTGCCGAACTTTCAAAACCTTTTTATTTCCTTCTCGAAGAGTCCCTTAGTTGTACATTTCAACTTGTATTAGCTCAAAGTTAACATGGTAGCACAGCATAAGGACATAATACAGTACTTATGCACACTCCCTGCCGATCTCTGAAGGCTACCTCACCCCCCCCGTGTGACCATTTGTCAAGGGGTTGGCAAACCAAAGCACAGTTCATTAACCAAAGACAATTTTATTTTTTATGGAAAGAGCTAAAGGCTTCTAAGGCTATACAGCCTTGTCGGGTGTATACAGCCTTCACTTTATTTGTAAAAGTCTAACTAACAATAAAAAACAATGAAGGCTAATGGGGAAGAAAACTGGCAAAGCTCGCCGATAGAGGCGCTGATATAGCTTGACTCATAATAGGTAATTGTCAAAACGTATAGAAAAAAGTGTTTTACGTGAACTAAACATAAGATTATTAAAAAAATGCCGCGTTGTGTGGCGATTGGTTGTAATAATAATGGAAATCATTAATTTCCTAAAGATTCTCGGATGAAGAAGACGTGGGAAAAGTTACGTTTTCAATTATGTACTTTTCAACTTCGCCTTTAATTGAGGAACAGTCCAAGTCGCATACATTTTCCATTTAACAATTTTACAGAGAAAAAACTAATTTATAACACCTCGATAATAAAAAACGCGGAACTAATTGAAAGTTGTTATGAGTCAAGCGTCCGTAGCGCCATCTGCAAATAGCTTTGCGTTTTCTTCCCCATTGAACCTCGATTCAACCCTTGTACATCACGGACACATTTACATGTGTACAAACATGAATGTCTATGTAGTAAACAATGGCGCCAAAATTTGTATGAAGTGTCCGGGGTGTGCCTGGTAGGTTGCTCTTTCGCTATGTGACAACGCTTTAAAGTATTGTAGTTACCTACGTACTTGGTACACAAATAAAACTCTGGTACATCATTTAAACCAACTTTATTTTTAGCTAAAATAATCCATACATCGAAGAAGTTTCCTATGTAAGTAAGTAATTTATAATAATACCGCGAAAATACAAAAAAGTATAATAAGTATGCAAAAATCATACAGTTGTATAATAAAGTAAAATATAAGTAGTTGCCTTGTATAATACTACAATATAAAGATTTCTTTCAAAATGCCTGCATTTTATGCCGTGAGGAGCTATTTTTTGGCTCAATCGATAATTTCTTAATCCTATTTTTAATACAGAACACAACCTTGTAAACAAAACATTTCCATTCCTAAATTCAACGAAATTATCGATTAAACCAAAAATTTTAGCTCCAAGTCAATATTTAAAAAAAATTGGTACGTGTTAACACGGTCAGATCTTAAAAAATATAAAAAAGAACGTTATAAAGCGAGGGAAATGGACCCTGGACGGTTGTCGGGAAACGTCAACGTAACTAGTAAAACACAACAGGTCAATCAACTACATCGCAAACTCAACGAGGCCAGCCCAGCGCGCAGACGCAACAAACGTTCGTTGTACTACAATTACTGCAAACACATTAAAAAAAAAACTTTGCGATGGCACTGAAACTTGCTAAATTTATAATAAAAAATAAAAACATTACACTGTCTTAAACGCTTGGCTGACCCTCCACCCCCTGCGGCACGATCGCATCGACGACCTGTCAAAATTGACAGATGCCAAAGTGACACTGTCAAAACAACCGCGTCCCAGCGAGCGGACTGTAAAAGACTGGGTGCAAAACACAGGCAACGTAACAACTCCGAGTGAAAAAGACGCAAACAGCACGTGACGTCACTAATCCCAAGTACACCAATGATTATGTTGAGGACATTGCTTAGAATACAGCATAGAAGAGCCAATCGTAATATTGGTGTGCCAGAGTGGACACTTAGGGTCTTGATGTCTTTTATGACATGTTTATGCCTTTATCATGATGACAACGATGTCTTGTAAAAATTAAGAAAAATACACATTCAGTTTGTAAACCGTCCCTACAAAATAAAAATTTGCGTTCCAGCGCAGATGTGGGACGGACGGACCGACGACATTAGCGCGAGGAAAGTTCCATTCTACACGATATCACGGTTCGCTCTTCTATGATAGATTACAGTCATCCCGACTGTCAACACACACTATACTAATATGGCAAACTATCTTGATATGCGCGAACTCTGGGT
This sequence comes from Coleophora deauratella, assembly GCA_958295455.1. Taxonomy (NCBI): domain Eukaryota; kingdom Metazoa; phylum Arthropoda; class Insecta; order Lepidoptera; family Coleophoridae; genus Coleophora; species Coleophora deauratella. The sequence continues at coordinate 10,734,803 of OY282413.1, read as the reverse complement.
CAGACAGAGACGGAGCGAGCGCAACCGCGCGTGCGAGCGGGATGCCACACACTGGCGAGAGCTCGATAGAAAAGGACACAAAATTCTAACATAACAACTTGTATTAACTGGACCAAATTACTTTTGTAGAAATCGACATTGTATAAAGATACGATATTTTATTTTACAATGCTTTAAAAACATGTAAGATCATGATACATTAGCAAGTTTTAACTTCTCAAAGAAACCATTTGAAGTTCTCATAAAAATCTATTACAACTCTTATTACAAAATATCCGGTACTAATAAAATATGAACAAAAAATCTTGTACAAACATAAATTTGCAATCGTGATCTCACTGATTTGTATAGAGATGCCCCATAAACACGGCGGCAAATTTAAATTGGTGAGTCAGCTCCACGCGAGTCGACCGGTCTTCGCCATTTCCCGTATTACTTACTTCGCCTACGCATAGCTTAGTACCTAGTTGTTAGTAAAAACCTTAACGCATTCAAAATATATATATTATCGTAAAATTATATATAGTTTTAATATTAATATTACATTATTAGCTGATCCTAAACCGATGCCGTTTTTTTAATAATAGATATTATTTAATTACGTGTATAATATCGTACATCTATGTATTTTATTTACTCTGTGCCTATTATAGATACATTTTAAGCCGTTTTGAAAGCTCGTAAAGGGGTGACCGGACTCCAGTTACAACATAACAGAATTTGTACCGTTCAATTAAAAAAATAAATGCATTTTTGAACCGTTTTTGCGCACCACTAAACTAAATCAGGATCTAAACGAGAGTGAATAGAAACTAGTTAAAAAAAACATTAGTAAAAGTTAAGATTTAGCCGCCACATTTGATCTTAAGATACGTACAGTATACATTATTTAGCAAAATATAATAAAAACGATATGGATCAACATACAACCGCAAGCTTAGTGACGCGCTTCAAATATCCCGTCATCAATATACATAGTAATCTGATAGCTTATCCGTAAGATATATCTTATTACTCCATACGAAATTACAACATGTCTACTATTTATTTATTACATACATTTTTTATTTCACTTACAGTATATAAAGTAATAGAAAAAATTACAGCGACATTCGAGCTGAGAATGGACCGGTCGGTGTGTAAAGCATGTATAGCTGATAACCGATAGATATCCCTCTGTATAGCGGATAGATATTGCTTATAGCTGTATAGTGGTATTAGCAATATTGCTTATACCGTTATATAGCGGTATAACAAGAAATATTGCTTACTTTTATCTCCAACACCGACAGCTCCACCGAACCTCAGCTATGAAAAGCAAGCGAAGGATCCAAAATAATTTACGTATAAATTTTTGATATGATCAATTTTTGAGACTTAGTGTAGAGTTACCAACGAATAGATAGACTCGACGTTTGTGCCGCGCGTTTGTGCTAGAAGCGTGTTTTTTTTTCATCATTATTATTACTAGGTATTTACTTTCAGTTTAATTTTCTGTAGATTCTACTCAACTGGTGGTTGATTTAACAAATCAATTCCGGAGTCCCACTTTTCGCTCACACTCCAATAACACTCGATGACCTCTCTAAAATCTCATTCCATGTTACTATATGTTTCAATCTTTCTAAAAATCTCTTTCCCATTTCACTACTATCCATTTTTCCTATCATACGATAAGTTAAGCTATCGACACACAAGTGTTACTGGACCGCGGCGTGCGAGGGGGCGGGCGGCGCGCGGGTGCGACAGGGACGGCGCATTACATCGTGCTGTTGTCCCACTCCAGCTGACTGATGTTCCTGTACTTGTGCTGCTTGCCGGAGATCACTGCGGACGGAAATGTCATTAGTCGATTTGTAATACTTCAATTTCATGTTGTTTTTGTTCTGTGTGTGAGATGTAAGACTGTTATGTTTAAGTCAGTAGTCAGGTTCACTAACCTCTGAGCAACCGAACGTTTAGATAAATCTTTCATACACACTTTCATTCATTCAAATTCACAATACACAGGGTCAACTAGCTATGTTATGTCCAACAGCGGATCAATAAGGACCGATTAGTGATGCTGAGGTGGTCTCGCACTCACCCTCGTCGTCGTCGTCGGAGGAGTGGTGCTCGGAGTCGGACTCGGAGTCGGACTCGCCGTCCGAGCTGTCGCCCACCGCGCCGTCCGCGCATGCGCGCGCCCCCGCCGCGCTCGCCGTGCGCGCGGGCAGCGCCGGCTGGGGGGGAGGGGGGGATATTTGTTTAGAAAGCGTTCCAAATTAGTTTCGTTAGTGTAATCTTTATGACAGCAGGATAGCCTATTATATTGTTTTGAAGTGTGAAAAGGACAAACTCTTGTTAGGTAAATCTTAACTTGGTTATGGAACGACTTCTTAGTTTTCTAAGACAAGAGTCCCAATTGTCCAATCGTGGACAGTTCATACACATCGTCAGTTATTTGCCTATTATTACCTCCCTTTCTAACACGTAGGAGCGAGTAAGAGCTCAGTCTGGCGTCAGTCTGCTCCATGAATGATCGGACAATGATCGTGTAACCCACGGTTTGCCGCCAGTCTAGATTAACCGTGTACCGTGAAAACCATCCATCATTCTGGCGTCAGTCAAGACTGATGGACCAAACTGACGCCAGACAGAGCGTGTAACCTCTAAGATAACTGAATGACGACTTTATGGAACGTCACCAGATCGTAGCCGCATTTACATTTTAGGTATCTATAAAGATTTTTTTCCACGTTACAAAAGTTATTTATTATAAATTGCAATCTCAGCAAGTGCCCTGTTTACGTGCAGTAAAGTGATTATATTCCCTTTGATTTGCACCTAGGGTTGCCAGGCCCAAAAATAGAAAAGCCGGACACAGATCCATATTTAGCGGGACACTTTGCCCTGAAAGCCTGACGCACTGGTTTTTAAAATATTTGTTTTATTTCTCAGGAAATCTTACAGCTAGTTAACACTGTAATGGGTATAAATTATAAATAAATAAACTATAGCCAATAACAACTTCTCACTTATAGAAAGTCGATAAAAAAGATACTTTTATTTGTGTATTACTGTTATTCATTTATGCTTACCTATATGAAATGACCAATTATTGTAATAAGTTTGTAGATAAAATTAATATAAAAAAAATATTTTTTTTGTTTGATAGCTCACCTCGTCCATAGGGTTGACAGTGATGGTGAGGGCAGAGTCGTCCCAGGCCATCTCTGTGTCGGCGGGCGCGGCGCGGCGGGTGCGCGGCACGCGAGCGGCGCGCGCGCGGGCCGCCCCCAGCCCCACCAGCGCGACCACCGCGCCGCACGCCACCACGCCTATCACCAGGGCCACGTGGTCTATAGGACACACACAAACAATTACTTATATTCCGTTTTGACACAATGCTAGTAGATGTGATGCAGCAGGGATGTAGGTGAGACTTAATCACAGTAACGGTACCTTAAGATAGATATATAGATAAAAAGCTTTATTTGTACACTTAACCTTAGTCTAATCATCTATCTGTCCATTATCGTATTAGATAGTTGCGAGATCTCTAAAATTTTCTTGTAAACCCGACGGCTCCTTACGGACTGTCCTTATGAATGTATGGACGTAGTTTAGCAGAAAGGACTCAATCGACAAACACGTAGTTTAGCAGAAAGGACTCTATCCACAAACCTTAAAGTACTTACTTAATCCACTAACAAAGGTATGTGGATTGAGTCCTTTCTGCTAAACTTCGTCCGTATAGACTTAACCCAAGTAAAGAACGATTTAATACCGATGGCTGCTGCAGGACCCTTCATACAAATCGACGAGCTGAGTAGCCAACTTTGTATGGAATGTCCAAAATGTTTTCAATTGAATTGGTTCCTTAGAAAAATACGTTTAGTGTCATGACTAAAAGCCAAGTAAGCGACCGCACACCGGAAGACGCAGTGTAGGCAGGCCCCCCACTCGGTGGACCGATGACCTGGTGAAGGTTGCGAGAAGCCACTGGATGCGGGCAGCGCAGGATCGCTCGGCGTGGATATCCTTGTGCGAGGCATTTTGTCCAGCAGTTGACGTCTTTTGGCTGATGATGAAGCTACAGCATGCGGTGTATAGCGGTACTCGCGACACCGGATCAGTTCGCTGCTTAAAGGCAGCGCAGAGATAGAAGAGGAGTCTGAAAATTTTCTGTACTTTCTAAGTAGATGGTGTACGGTGCAACACACGTACATCGCGGGTCATCGCACGTGTTCAACAACAATATAGAAAATAGTATATATTTACACCCAGTTACTCCCCTAGAAATATACAAAATAATCAAAAACTTAAAAAATAAGATTACTAGCGGTATAGATGAACTTCCACCTAAACTGATTAAAGCATGTGCTAAAGAACTCGTTTATCCCTATTTTCTTTTAATAAATCAGTCCTTTACTAATGGAGACTATCCAGATCTATTAAAAATTTCGGTAATTAAACCCTTGCACAAAAAAGGCACAAAAACAGACCCGAACAACTACCGTCCGATAGCACTTTTGCCTACGTCTTCAAAAATATTTGAAAAAGCGATGTGCACCAGAGTATACTCTTTTTGTGAAAAATTTAATATATTAGACGAAAGTCAAAACGGATTTAGAAAAAATCGTTCCACTACGCTGGCTACATATAAATACGTTCAAAATGTCCTAAATATCATAAATAATAAGCAATATGGCATAGGTATTTTTTTTTTTTTTTTTTTTTTTTTTTATGGCATAGGTGGCAAACGAGCAGACGGATCACCTGATGGTAAGCGATTACCGCCGCCCATAGACACCCGCAACACCAGAGGAGTCACAAGTGCGTTGCCGGCCTTTGATATGGGAGTACGCTCTTTTCTTGAAGGTTTGAATGTCGTATCGGTCCGGAAATACCGCAGGCGACAATTCATTCCATAGTTTGGTTGTGCGAGGCAGAAAGTTTCTAGTGAAACGCACAGTTGTGGACTGCCAACCATCTATGTGATGGGGATGAATATATTGTCGCGTAGAACGATGGCGAAAAGAGGCGGCAGGGATCAATCCGAACAATTCCTCGGAGCACTCCCCATTGTACATGCGATAGAGAATGCAGAGCGAGGCTACATCTCTACGCAGCGCCAAGGAATCAAGCCGATCTGAGATATCCTGGCAGCCGACAATTCGAGTTGCTCTCCGTTGAATACGGTCCAGAGGGAGAAGCTGGTACTGGGGTGCCCCTGCCCAGAGATGAGAACAGTATTCCATGTGAGGCCGAACCTGCGCCATATAAAGTTGCAGGCGATGGGCCGCAGTGAAATACCGTCTCGATCAGGTATACTGCTAGATATGTCAAAAGCATACGATAAAGTCCAATACAACATATTATTAGATAAATTATACCGCATTGGAATACGAGGAATAGCATACAAATGGTTTGAATCATACTTACATAATCGCGTGCAATATGTGGAAGTAGAACACCATGACCTTGAAGCGGGCACCATTCAAAATGTCAGATCAGAAGCAAAACATCAAAACAGTTCTATACCACAGGGCAGCGTGATTTCGTGTCTATTATTTATTATCTATATAAACGACTTGCCTAAATGTTTGCCCGAAAACTGTGAACGAGTACTTTTCGCGGATGACATTTCACTTTTAACGGCATGTACAAATGCTCAAAATATTATTCCAAAACTAACAAATACCTTAGATACAGTCACTAAATGGATGTACGAACACAATCTGGAAATAAATTTCACTAAAACCAAACTAATGCAGTTCAGACCCCGTCAAAAAGCATCTTTAGATATAAATTTCACTTATAATAATTTAAACTTAGAATTTGTTAACACTTTTCCGCTTCTCGGTATAGAAATAGACCAACACATAAACTGGAAATCCCATATACAAAAAATAAAATCAAAATTATCAAGTTTCGTGTACGCGCTGCGAGAAATCAAAAAGACAACTGATGCATCGGCCGCGAAATCTGCTTACTATGCATATGCACACGCGTGGCTTAGTTATGGCGTGATGCTATGGGGGAATAGCACAGACGTACAGGACTTGTTCCTACTACAAAAAAAGTGCGTGCGAATCCTAGCAAATATAAAAACTGTAGACAGTTGCAAACCCTTCTTCAAAAAGTATAAAATCTTAACTTTGGCTTCTATATACATTTTAGAAAATTGTAAATTCGTTCATAAATATCCAGAATTCTACACAAGACTAAACGAACTTCCTCGAAGAAATCCAATAAGATCTGGAAAAAACAGACTAATACTTCCCCAGTCAAAATTAAAACTACATAGCGACAGTCCATACTGCATGTCAATAAAAATATTTAATAAACTCCCTTCAATTATAAAAAATGAAACAAAACTTTCTTTGTTTATAAAAACTTAAAAGAATATTTAAATGAATAAAAAACGGAAATATCGGTCCCTCTTCCATTATTGCTGTGCCCTACCGGGGTCATATGAGCTCTGTTATTTTATTATTATTATCCATCTTGTAAAACCATATGAATGCAATAAATAAATTGAAATTGAAAAAGTTCACGAATATCATTCATCGCGCGTACTCACTTTCATTTAGCATTTAAATATTATCAATAAATCGAATTATAAAGCAATCAAACATTTCATTATGATAAACTATAAATTTTAAAGTCTGTACGGAAACACCGTACAACTTTATGGTGTAACATTATCTGGTATAGGCTGTTATAAGGTGAGCACTCACTGGAGGCGGGCTGGTCGCGGCGGATGTCGTACAGTGTGGGCTGCGGCAGGTCGGCCGCGTGCTCGGAGCGCTGCGCGTGCGCCGCGTACACGCGCGGCACCACCGCGTGCCCCCCCTCGCGCCCCCCCTCGCGCCCCCCCTCGCGCGGCCCGTGCGCGTGCGCGTGCGCGTGGCTCGCGTGCTCCGCCTGGGGGTAATAGCATGTTAGCTTCTCGCGCTGTCTTTCGTATAGTCAACTAATGAAGAATTAATATAGTGTTTTAACCGGAGATACGCTACATACATATATGGGAATGGTGTTAAAAAGAATACGACGCTTTTAATCCCCCAAAAAAATGTATATTGTAGTTTCCTATAAAGGTGATCCAACTTTCTATAAGTTTCATCTAATCGATAAGTTTAAGGAACAGTGACGAGCTACGAAATAGGATGGTTATAGCTAGTCAGGCGTGTTTAATTTGGCCAGTCCTATATCACTGAAACCGAGACCTCCTGAACAAGCGGACTAGCCAACGTTTCACGAAGATGACTAGTTAGGTATCGTAGAAAAAGAAAGAGTAGAAAGTGGAAGTAGCATAGTGCCACGCCCTGGATACTCCAATAAACAAGCGATTAATAAGTACCTATTACTACTACTGCTGCTACTACATAAAATATAACTTGTTTACACACGTAAACGTATGCATCGCGTGACGTGGGCTTGACCGTCACCGACTTCACCAGCAGGGGGTGAAATCGCCTTCAGAGGGGCGGGGAGTGGGGACGGGGGACATTGAAGAACAGTATCGTTACGTACAATGGTAGGTATGTAATGTACACAGTGTAGGCAGGCCTCCCACTCGGTGGATCGATGACCTGGTGAAGGTTGCGGGAAGCCGGTGGATGCGGGCAGCACAAGACCGGTCGGTGTGGAAATCCTTGAGGGAAGCGTTTGTCCAGCAGTGGACGTCTTTCGGCCGATGTTGATGTGTATTACCTGGTTGTCATGCGCGCGCTCGGCATCCATCTTGTCGGCCATGCCGCTGGGGTGCAACTCACGCGCAGCCTCGCCCGCGTGCGGGTGCACTACCGTTAGCTGTGTAACACACACACACACTGTTAAATTAGATGCCTTTTTAGTTGGTCAAAGCTCCAGCAAAAGTACTAACATTTTGCTGGAGAACTGACTTGAGTAATCAAATCATTAGCTGACTTTTTAACCGACTTCAAAAAAGAAGGAGGTTCTTTTTTTGTATGTTTGTTAAGCGATTACTCCGCCAATTATGAATCGATTTTGATGATTATTTTTTTATTTGGTAGGTAATACTTCAGAGGTGGTCCCATATAAATTTTGTCTAAATTGATTCAGCGGTTTTTAAAAACTCAACAAAAACAAAAAAAAATAGCAAAATTGTAGCCGTTACGATTGAAGTCGGTTTTTTAACGTATTCAGCGTTGTTGATTATATTGACTACCAACGAAAGACAAACATTATTATATAACGACAGACTTTCTATTTTAAATTACGATAAACATTTAAACAATATTAAATTTTAACTTTTTTTATTTTATTTTGGATGCGGGCAACGCAGGACCTGTCGGTATGGAAATCCTTGGGGAGGCCTTTGCCCGGCAGTAGACGTCTTTCGGCTGACGATGATGGCGAAACATTTAAAAAAAGATTTTACACCTCAGACAAGGCTGTATAGCCATAGTAGACTTCGCCATCTTGGCGCGGAAAAAAAAAGATTCACTTCAGAAATGCTGTATATTGTAATATTGCTACGTACCGTCTGCACGTATTCGTTGCTGGTGAAGCGGCCGTTGAGCTCGGAGCAGGTCAGCTTGAACACGCGGTTGAGATAATACGCAGGCTTCTTGTTGCTGTACTCGATCTCACGCAGCACCTGGGGGGGCCGAATCATCATTATAACTGGCATTTCAACGTTTATGACTGTTTTGTAGTACAGTTCAGTTAACAACCGGACATGTATACGAGTTCCAAGTGGTAGGAGCTTCGTATTAGGTAGAAAAAAATTATTACGTTTCAAAAGGGTATACAGTGATACCTACTTCGAAAAAATATTATTTCGGGGGTTGGTTGCCGGAACTTGTACCGAGCACACGTCTGTTAAGTTAATTTTACGATTATTACCGTTTTAGAGTAGTTTCGACGTTATTTTTGTGATGGAGAAATAGCTGTGATCTCGATTCGAGATAAGCGATAATAAGAAGAGGATTAACTTGGAAGACAGCTCCGTTTTCCGAGTTCCAGCAGCAAACCACCATGTGGAGCGTCTTTAAGTGCCCATCACCCTTAGAGCCGTCACTTTCACTTGACATTTGCGTTTCGCCTTTTTTTTATTGAATATTTTCCCATTTTTCAGTAGACATTGGCAAAATCACGCTCGGTATGAGATGTGGAATGCCAAATAGAAAAATAGAACAGAATAGAAATATTATTTCATTTCATTTCAAACCCATATCGTTCCCACTTCAGGGGCACAGGTCTGCTTATCCGGAAAGGTAAGGCACAAGGGGGCCAAGTCAAGATTGGTGGAGATCGTGTTCAATCCAAGGCTAGTGGTCAAATCCACTGACAGATGTTTTTTAAAACCGCCCATAAGATCTCCGACATAGCTTAGCGACTGTCATCTAGTGATAGCATTGTAATTGCAAATTCAAATATCCAGAACATCCGTTATCCAGTTTGTCAAACCAATAGTTATTTTTAGTGATGGGTCTAATTTAATTACTGGATGGAGCGATCATCGTGTGAGTGTGTGTGCGTGTATGTGTTTGCGCGTGCGTGCGTGCTTGTGCGTGCGTGCACATGCCTTCGTGTGTGTCTGTATACATGTGCGATACTGACATTCTGATAGTTGCTCACTGTATCAGCACCGGGTCCGGGTTGCGTGTTCGCGTGTGCGTGCATGTGCACGTGCGCGCATGCGTGTGTGTACGTGTGCGTGCATGCGTGCCTGAGTCTGTATTCATGTGGTGCTGACCTGCTGGTAGTTGCGCACGGTGTCGGCGCCGCTGAGGCCGACGCCGTCGCGCGTGACGGTGGCGCGCATGTCGTAGCGCTGCGGCAGCTCCGAGGCCGCGCGCAGCGACAGCGCCTCGTGGTCCGGGTTGAGCGCCGGGTACACGGACACCACGCACGAGTCCAGCTTAGCCTCCTCGTCTGTAGGTGGCATGACAACATGTGGAAGTTATCACGTGATCGATTCTCGACTATATTTCTTTATTAAGTTCCGATAAGAGCTTACAGTTTCCCAATGCACTCTCTCTTGACAATGGTTTATTGTTGTTAACATAGTCGAGTGATTATATAAGCCTGCTAGTCTGTAGGTGTCGTGGCGACAGGTCAAAGTTATCACGCGAACGACATAGCCGGATGACTATAAATAACTCGATACATAAAGGTTGCAAATCGCGTCGAAAGCAGTCATGATTTGATTTAGTTTTAAGACAGTATTTGAGATACGCTTCCCAGTTGCCAGTAAAATTATACTGTACCAATTATTACCTGTAATTACTGTACCTGTAATTATACATATAGTACGAGTATGTTTTTCCGAATATAAGTATTATAAATAATTTGTGATTCCGATTGGACTAACTTAGATGACAGCACTAATGTACACTAGCTGGTAATGTCACTGGTTGGTTACCTGGCTGCGGCCTGGTGACCTCGAGCACCAGGTCGGGGAACACGGGCAGGCCGGCGCGGAAGTGGGCGTAGTCGCGCGCCGCCTCTCCCGCGCCGCTCAGCTGGATGGTGGGCGTCTGCGGCGGCAGCACCATGATGTACGCCTCCGAGGGCCGCGCCTTGATCTGGCGCCCGTTGTCGCACCTGCCGCGCCAGAGTCAGACGTTACAGTAGTACACAAAAAATAAGGCGCGTCGGTAATCTTCGTTCCGCGCAGACAAGAACAAAACATCGACGGAAACACCCGAAACAATCAACGCACGGTGACAGCTCTCTGACAGCTGACGATTTCATTGAATCAGGCGCGAAATCAATCAGCCAATAGCGGCAGAGATTTTCGGACGGGTAACAATGAAGCTACTTGATTGGTCCATCAGTTTCCCGCGTAATTAAAATATTGTCTACTGCGCAGGTACATCGGCAAGCCTTATTAAATATGTATTACTGTACTAGAGTGCCTCAACAGACAGGTAGGAAGTTTGTACTAGGTATAGGTAGAGAATCTCGAGGGTATCCTGAGGGTTACGGTATGGGACCCTTTAAGAAGAGATTGAAAAAGTTTGAAGGTTCGGCAAAGCATTGATTACCGCTGGTATTGAAATTGCCCATAGGCAAGTATCAAGCGGTAACCGCATTTCATCAGATGGGTCGTCAGAGATTTTGGTACCTTTTTAACCGACTTCAAAAAAAAGGAGGAGGTTCTCATTTTTTTTATTTTTTTTATCACCGATTACTCGAACACGCCTGAACCGATTTGGAAAATTCTTTTTTTGTTTAAACGGGTATACTTCTCAGGTGGTCCCATATAAATTTTATCGAAATCGATTCAGCGGTTTTTGAGAAAATCAACAACAACATAGCAAAATTGGAGTTGGTGCGATTGAAGTCGGTTGTTTTTAACGTATTCAGCGTGGTCAATTATACAATAAAAAATGATAAAAAAACTAGCAGACACTACAGAGGCCGGCGAGCCAGCCAGCACGCCAGGCGCAGGGCACTCACGTGACGGTGGTGGCGAGGTGCACGTTGCGGCGGCCGGGCGTGGGCTCGGCGCGCGCGTCGCCGTACGCCACGCGCCGCAGCAGCGTCTCCACGTCCGCCACGCCGTCGCCCTCCACCGACACCGACGCCAGGTCTGAAAACAAACGGTCGACACACTCGTAAGCATAGCGCCCATGTGTCGTTTTGACATGCTTAGTCAAATGGTCACAAATATATTTTTCGAGATTACTCCAATTCGCGAATACATAGTTCATTTTGAGATTGGTCCAATTCGCGAAAGGTCCAATGTGCGACAGTTTACTTCGAAATGATGACATCTGATAAACTAATTTAAAACGTGTTGAAGTTACTTTATTTAGAACTGATAATTTCTTCTGCTTTGCTAAAATTCATCATTTTCATTTTTCTTTAGTTATTAAAAGTGAAAGTTTCATCTCCTTTGCTAAAATTTGCCATTTTCATTCAAAAGTGAAAGTTAAATCCAAAGAAGTTTTATATCGTCGCTCCGCTCCTCTATAGAACGCTAATACGTCAGTTTCAATATGAAACCGCGTGGACGAAGTTGAGGGGAAAATCTGAAGTGCGGGAGGGGGAAGCTTCATAACTGTTCGAATTTTTGAATCTAAAAATGTCATATGTTTGAATTACGACCAATCACCGCAAGATGTCAACTGTCTAAGGATTTAAATCCTCGAATAGCAATAGAGTATGTGAAAATGACAAAACTCAAAATACGACTGAAAGATCTAGTGATGGAGGTAATAGAAAGGATCACAAATATCGAAAATTCTTACGATAATTTTTAAAATGAGGATAACAAAATAAATTAAGCATATTGTTCCTTGTTAAATCTTAATACATAAACAATACTAATACAAATTCACAAATATAATACAGTAAAAATACATATTGAAACAAAAAATATATATTTTAAAAATAAAAATCAAACCGAATCATAGTTTCCAAAACATATCTATAGCCAAGCTGGGCGGAAATGTTAGGAGAAAAATTTCCAGCTGTCGTGTCTGCTCATAGTTTTAATTCTCGTTTAATTTTTATTTGGGTTCCTTTGGAAACTGAAAATAATTAGAAGAAAAAATAAGTCAAATACATTTCATGTCTACTTTGGATAAAACTATGTGAATATGCAGTCGAATATTTTTTGTTGCTAAACTTTTTGCTATATCTATCGAAAAGTCGATGAAGTGTTACATCACTACCATATGTTTTGCAACGAAGTTATTTAAATAAAAATTAGTCACTATATGGCTTATTTCTGGTATGAAACCCCGCACATTTGATTTATTGAGATGCCCAGTGTGGTTTCCGCATCAGACAACGATGCAACTTGGCATTTTTACGATAAATTTACACACATTTTGTCCGATGTTACCTCGACCATTGACAGAAATAGACTGAAAGACGAAAATTGAACAAAAATGACAATTCAATTTAACTTGGCCATCTGCCCACCTTGCGGCGAGCGGCCGATGCCCTGTATTGCTAGTCTATAGGGGGGGGGGGAGCGGGGTGCACATCTGTGGTTAAATCAATGGCTGAGCCCCGCCACCGCCCGGCCGGTGCTGCATGTGTGACGATGCTGAGACAGGGGGGCACTCACACAGGCCGGGCGCCAGGCTGAGCCCCGCCACCGCCCGCCTGGTGCTGCATGTGTGACGATGCTGAGACAGGGGGGCACTCACACAGGCCGGGCGCCAGGCTGAGCCCCGCCACCGCCCGCCTGGTGCTGCATGTGTGACGATGCTGAGACAGGGGGGCACTCACACAGGCCGGGCGCCAGGCTGAGCCCCGCCACCGCCCGCCTGGTGCTGCATGTGTGACGATGCTGAGACAGGGGGGCACTCACACAGGCCGGGCGCCAGGCTGAGCCCCGCCACCGCCCGCCTGGTGCTGCATGTGTGAGGATGCTGAGACAGGGGGGCACTCACACAGGCCGGGCGCCAGGCTGAGCCCCGCCACCGCCCGCCTGGTGCTGCATGTGTGACGATGCTGAGACAGGGGGGCACTCACACAGGCCGGGCGCCAGGCTGAGCCCCGCCACCGCCCGCCTGGTGCTGCATGTGTGACGATGCTGAGACAGGGGGGCACTCACACAGGCCGGGCGCCAGGCTGAGCCCCGCCACCGCCCGCCTGGTGCTGCATGTGTGACGATGCTGAGACAGGGGGGCACTCACACAGGCCGGGCGCCAGGCTGAGCCCCGCCACCGCCCGCCTGGTGCTGCATGTGTGACGATGCTGAGACAGGGGGGCACTCACACAGGCCGGGCGCCAGGCTGAGCCCCGCCACCGCCCGCCTGGTGCTGCATGTGTGACGATGCTGAGACAGGGGGGCACTCACACAGGCCGGGCGCCAGGCTGAGCCCCGCCACCGCCCGCCTGGTGCTGCATGTGTGAGGATGCTGAGACAGGGGGGCACTCACACAGGCCGGGCGCCAGGCTGAGCCCCGCCACCGCCCGCCTGGTGCTGCATGTGTGAGGATGCTGAGACAGGGGGGCACTCACACAGGCCGGGCGCCAGGCTGAGCCCCGCCACCGCCCGCCTGGTGCTGCATGTGTGAGGATGCTGAGACAGGGGGGCACTCACACAGGCCGGGCGCCAGGCTGAGCCCCGCCACCGCCCGCCTGGTGCTGCATGTGTGAGGATGCTGAGACAGGGGGGCACTCACACAGGCCGGGCGCCAGGCTGAGCCCCGCCACCGCCCGCCTGGTGCTGCATGTGTGACGATGCTGAGACAGGGGGGCACTCACACAGGCCGGGCGCCAGGCTGAGCCCCGCCACCGCCCGCCTGGTGCTGCATGTGTGACGATGCTGAGACAGGGGGGCACTCACACAGGCCGGGCGCCAGGCTGAGCCCCGCCACCGCCCGGCTGGTGCTGCATGTGTGAGGATGCTGAGACAGGGGGGCACTCACACAGGCCGGGCGCCAGGCTGAGCCCCTCGCGGCAGCGCGCCACGCAGCGCAGCGCATGCGGGGGCTGCACTGCGTGGTGCAGCACCCCCAGCCCCGCCAGCCGGCCGGACAGCTGGTGCTTCATGTCGCTCTCCGTGCCTGCGGACAACCGAAGATTTTTATGAAGAAAAAGAATACTCTTGTGGAGCTAGCCCACAAACGATGACCCATTTACTAGCTTGTCCGGAGTGCCCGGACACCTGCACTATTGAAGACCATTGGGGGGCTACAGATAATGCTGTTCGCGTGGCTACCTACTGGGTCGAAAAACTATAAAAAAGATTTGGGTAAAATGAGAATAGGCCTAGAGGTGGGCCATGTTAGATCACTGCGACCTAGGTAGATCTATTCTATTATTTCCTCAAGGCCGATAGTTCTAATGAATTGGCCGTCGTTATGCCATAACTATAGGTATCGTATAGTATTACAACAGGAGTCTCCCTTACCTTGCCAGCAAGCCCCGACAACCATAGTAGTGTTCACTCCATGCGCGGGATGCAGCGGCCAGTCATCGATGACCTCCGGCCCCTTGCCGTCCGCACTGCGGTAGGGCTCACCGTCGACGAACAGCTCCACCTCGGGGAAGCGAACGTTGAGCGCGTAGTGATGCCATTCGTTGTCGCAAACCTGGAAAATAATATTATAATTGATAAAAATGTCAAACTGTTGATCCCCATTTTTATTTGTGTTATATTAAACATGCGAAAATAAAACACCTACTTACATTTTTTAATTTTTTTTTATTCTCGAGGTAATTACGACTTGTTCCTTGGTTAGGCTGTAATACTGGATACAAGTTTGGCCTTTCCATACAGATTTGGCTACTCAGCTCACCGATTTGTATGAATTTTGTATTCAATATTGTTTTTTTTAGATAGTAGGTACCTCGGGGATCTTCCAGCGCCACTCGGCGGGGCGGAAGATATTGAGGTCGCCCTCGCCGAAGTCCCGCCGCAGCAGCAGGATGAGCCGGCAGTTGCGCACGAAGAGAGCGTAGTGGTGGCGGTTCATCTCTGAGAAGACACACGACAAAATCCGTTAATAAAACGACTACCAAAAAGTTGGAAGGTTCTCTATTCGACTGCATTTCTTGTATTGTGGGTGTATGTAACGGGATAACGTCGCCAATTAGGAACCAATTTTATTGATTCATTAATGACTACGACTCCCTGGTGCTTCCATAAAAATTGCATCAAAATCGGTTCAGTGCGTCTTTAGCAAATTAACAAAACAAATTACAAGATTGTAGTTGACATTAGGATACTCGTAGAAGTCTATTGTTTTTATCATGTACATTATGTAGAAGCGGCCGTGGCTCAGTGCGACTTGCGTGGTCGCGACGATCATGCAGGTTCACCGACTACAGACACGGTCATAACCTGAATGGTTTTGACTATTAGTGGCATTTATCTCGAGCGTTTCCGTGCTTCGCAATGCACGTTAAGCTGTTAGTGCCGGCTTCTATCACTATTCAGTCGTTGCACCATTTCTTGAAATTGGCCGTGGGTTGGCCACTACCCTCACACCCTCCATCAATCCGGACTTGGCACCCGTGTGGGGAGTAAGGCCTAACCTTCTCGAGGTATCGGAAGAGACCTGATGGGTCGTTAACAGTATGTGTACTGACTGTGGTCATCAGCTAAGCACAGCACATGCTCCTTGCGGTGTTTGTCCAGGCCGGGCGCGGCGGCGTGCCGCATCCACGTGCTCACGCTGAAGGTGCCGCCGAGCGAGTGCGGCAGCAGCGACTCCGGCACTATGGCGGACACCGAGCCATCGAACTCGAACATCTGCTCGCCGTCGCGGCTCGCTGCCGAAGACAATTTCTTTAAATATTAGCGGCACGTATAAAGGCACGTATACTCAATCATTTATTTATTCAGGACATACATTTCAAAGGGTTACCAAATATCAAACTTAGGGTGCGTTTCTGGAGCGGAGCGAAGACGTGCCAAATTGACCAATCATATTGCCCGAAATGAAGTGGAGCGGATGTTTTGAGTAATCTGACTGGTCACTTTCGCTAGTCTCCGCCCGGCTCCAGTGGAAACGCACCCTTATACATTGCTGATAATAAAAACAAATAAATTTTAACAAAGTAAATTGCGCATAGGTGCTGAATGGGAAGATGGCTCAGCAAAATGTTAAATGTTAATGTTACTCCGTTGTTTTATTGGCATTTCAGTGGAGAACAATTTGATGATTTGAAGTTGAGTTCGTAATTTATTTTTGATGCAGTCATGTAGCCTACCTGTGTTCGTGTCTTTGCATTTGCACCGCTTGTCTAGTTTGTTTTTACTACATTTAACACATGAAATTTAGGGCTAAGAGCTACATTTTGGATATAACAAATCGAAAGCGAGTGAACTTACGTTAATATTTTGAGAAGTCTTTAAACTATTGATATTTTTAGGGTTCCGTAGCCAAATGGCAAAAAACGGAGCCCTTATGGATTCGTCATGTCTGTCTGTCTGTCTGTCCGTCCGTCCGTTATCACAGCCACTTTTTTCCGAAACTATAAGAACTATACTGTTGAAACTTGGTAAGTAGATGTATTCTGTGAACCGCATTAAGATTTTCACACAAAAATAGAAAAAAAAAAACAATAAATTTTTGGGGTTCCCCATACTTAGAACTGAAATTCAAAAATTTTTTTTCATCAGTACCATACTTGTATCGGGTACCTATGGATAAGTCTTCAAAAATGATATTGAGGTTTCTAATATAATTTTTTTCTAAACTGAATAGTTTGCGCGAGAGACACTTCCAAAGCGGTAAAATGTGTTCCCCCCCCCCCCCCGTAACTTCTAAAATAAGAAAACAATAAAACTAAAAAAAAAATATTATGTACATTACCATGCAAATTTCCACCGAAAACTGGTTTGAACGAGATCTAGTAAGTAGTTTTTTTTTTAATACGTCATAAATCGTAAACCGCAATTTACCTTTCATTCAAGTTACAACGAACTACAAGAACTTTTATATTATGTCACTTGCTGCTACGGAACCCTTCATGGGCGAGTCCGACTCGCACTTGGCCGCTTTTTTCTTTTTACCTGTACACACCACGTTTGGTCTTATGGGAAAAGAGCCTATTGTTAGTATAAATAATGAAATATGTTACCTGAGTCAGGTTTCAGAGACTTCGCCCATTCGTTTCCTGAGCCGGGACTCGGTAGCAAATCAACGGTCTTCGGGTCAATTCCTGAAAATTATGAAAACATTTTAATGTGAAAAACGTTGCCAAGATTATAGCAACACAACATAAATAAATATAAACCGTTTAACTTAAAGATCAAATTCCGCCTATCCTCTGATAGTACGGTAAACAGTGCTACACGATAAGGAGAAGAATAGTCCCGCGATGCGCAAAAGTGGTGCTTCTATCTCCACCCTCCTGCGCATGCGATGTCCACGTTATAACTACATCTTTTTGGCTAACCACTATACTTTTATTTCATCAATTGACTTCTATGTTAAAGATTCACCACATTGCCTTGGAGTGAATGTATTTGCGAATTCCCGTTTTGTTATCAACGTAGAAAAGTCGCCGTGGATGGAGTGACTTCTCAAAAGACCACTACTGCCTGGACGGTGCTAAGGAAACGCATGGCTGTCCACGACAGCCTTTCGGCAACCAAAACTGTACGGAGTGAACGACTGTTTAAACCTACATACATAATTAGGCCGTCTTCTCGTGTAAGCACAGAGCATTGAATCGCCCTGCGCCACCCCCTACTAGAGACGGCATGGTCAACACTTTCCATACAAATCAAGCGTGTCACTGGGCGTCACCAATTACTCACACCATTACATGAATCACTACACAGATGGTGTATCGGTATTGTCTTAGCTGTAATAAAAAGTGCTGTGGCTGTCACGATATTTAGTCGATACCGACATTTTTGTAAGCAGACATTGGAATAATGTCTGATTTAATTTTTAGATAATACCTACTTTGGCAATTAATTAATAACAAAATTACTTTTATAATAACATAATACTAGCTGGTGTACCCGGCTTCACTCAGGGAGTTAATATGAGATCGTGTGGTAGTTGGAATAATCAGAAAAGTTTAAAATCTAAGACGTATGTTTTTTATTGAACCCCCCCGGCGGCACCCCTCGTATCCCGCATCTCACCCCCACATCTCAAACACAATTGCTGAAAAGCTGATAAAATGAGGATATTTATCCCATTATTTGCATCACTAATTTATCCCTATTAAAATTCAAGTTAACACTCACTCTAATAGATAACCCCAATGTCAAGGGAAATGCAAATAACAATTACACATTATCGACATAACGCCAACCAACGCATCACCTCACTATTGCAAACTCAGATGGACTCTTGGCTTACATTCGGTTGAGGTTTCGTGTTCCAAGACCATCTCGGCTCGAATTTTTAAGAAGCTAAAAATTGCTTCTAATTACTTATGTGTGGCATGATACGCCATAATTTTGTTTATTCGTGAATTTACTTTAATTACTACATGAAAACGCAGCACAATGTGGTATTATTATCGTTTTTTTGATAAAGTTCACTCCAAGACGTGCGAAAGGTAACTGGCGGCCGCTTGCGCGCTCAATAGAGCCTGGCGCTGATGCATGGCACGACTAATATTATTACTGCCGCCTCTAGTAGCGGGCGGCGCATGGCGATTCAATGCTCTGTGCGTGTAAGTGACGCTTTTTATGAGACTAAAGTATCTCTCAACGTTAATCGGGATTGTTTCCTTACAAGTTCCAAGGGTTCACTACTATCTTCTTCACACCACCAGACAAGTCACCAGTATATAAACACTCACCACAAATACTCTTCTGCGCGTGCAGCGAGTAGGTGTCCCTGTCGCACCCAGTGCCTGCCCTGGAGGCCTGCAGGGTCACGGCCGCCTGGATACGCGTCACGCCTGGGCAGCGCTCGTCGGAGGAGCACGCTTCCAGCCGAGCTTCGGGGAACAGGGCCAGCGGTCCGGTGCCGGGGGCGTAGTCCACTCGCTCTGCCACTCCTGGAATGAATATGGTTTGAGATGTCAGAAATGTTCGGTAAGTAAGATAAATTAAAGGAACAGGGATAGCGAAACTCACCAGCGACAAAAATGCGTAAATATCAAAGCTTGAAAAAAAATGCCCTTGAAACTTTCAGTAAACGAAAGAGCGCAAGATTTTCCACACTACATTTTCTTTTTATACGCCGATGTAAGAAAATATATAGGGTGACTTTAAATTAGTTCTTGATACGAAAGGCTATGAATGTGCTCATGATAACAAACAACTTTCCCTAAGGAACCCATAGTCAAATCGCAAAAAAAATTTTGGTCCCTCCATACAAATTGATCAACTGACCGGGCAAATTAGTATGAAGAGTCCAAAAATTTTTTTGCGATTTGACTATGGGTTCCTTAGGGAAAGTTGTTTGTTATCATGAGCACATTCATAGCCTTTCGTATCAAGAACTAATTTAAAGTCACCCTATATATTTTATCTATGGGCTCGTTCGTCCCTAAAATAACCATTTAAGTCTGTCTCCGGTTTTGGAGATACTTTCAGGTCTGCAACTCAGTTTGTTTATGAGCAAGAGTCCCGCAACAAACGGACAGAGAGCAGAGTAACCGCACGAGTTTTAGATTTCTCTTTGGGTCATCGTCGTGAAATACGTCCACTGCTGAACAAAGACCTCTCTCAAGGATTTATCTTTAGGTACGACATCATAATGGATGTGAAAATCCTTAGGGGAGGCCCGTCCAGAAGTGGACGTCTTTTGGCATCTTAAAACAGAAGTAGTGAAAACAGGTGCCACTCACCTTTCCAGCCGGCGCGACAGGGCTTGTTGACCTTGATGGTGACCATGACGGGAGCTGACTGCAGCATCCCGCAGTCGTACGCCACCACCGACAGGATGTGGTTGTGCGCCTTCTCGTAGTCCAGTGGCTCCGTATTGCGGATCACTCCTGGACAAAAGACGATGAAGATTACCGACGGCCTATAGAAGATATGTCTGGTTTTCCCCCAACTTCTATTTAGGGGTTCATCACTCTTCCAGGAACAGAATTTTTTACTACTTCGGAGAAACGGCAAATGAAAGATTCCTTAAACTATCCTTGGCCTAATCTTCCTGAGATGTCGGAAGATGAAGAAGGTGCTAGTGCCTGAAGGCGTGGGTTCATTTTCATGGGAACAACAACTTCTACGACTACTTTTATCAAGTAAATAAGATACTGAAACTACTGAGTTCAATGCATTTCCAGCTAGAAGACACAGTCATTGCACCCCCGTTGCTGGAGCACAAATCTTGGGAAGGTTAGGTAGGCCGTACTTCTCACACGGTAGCCAAGTCCAGACTGGTTGTTGTATGGCTAGCAGCCAACCCCAATTTTTCAAGTGAGATAATAGCGACTTCTTTGAATAAGCATTGACTCAGATAATTCAGCTACAAAGTAGATACCGAAGTCACTTAGCTAGTTTCTATGCGATATTGACCAACCACTCATTTCTTCCTTCGTCATTCTTAATTTTTTTTGTTTCTTCTAAAGACAGCATGTAGACTCTTAAACCTACTTCCACAGCCTACTCACCCTCGTTATCGATAGCAAACGGCTGGCTCCTGTCTGTCAGGATCTCGTATTTGCAGACGTCACCATATCTCGGGGTACAGTCGCGATCAGTCGCTTCCACGCGAAGGATCTCGTCGTAAATCCGGCCCTCGTCCACCGAGCGCACGTACGAGGCTTGCGCGAACACTGGTGCGAATTCGTTCACGTCCGTCACTGTGATGTGGACTGGTACGCTGGGGGAAAGGAAGACGTTAAATTTTACTTGGAGACTGTAACTAACTCATTCGTCTAAAAGACTCAGAGCCGGGAAGCAGTCGCAGACCCTTCCCAATAAATTAAATTGTACTTGTCCCAGAAATTTTGCATAAAATAAGAGGAAGGTAGCGAAAGGCTCCCTCCTCGGACATTATTGAATTTCCCCTTATTCAATCGTTAAATCGCTTTCTCTGTTCATTTTTGAACTTGCATCTTTATGCATTTAATTAGGCCAATGATCGTTTAGTGTAGAACCCTTTGTAAAATTGTGAACCATAGCAACCTGATTCTTTTACTGTGGGTGACTCTTCATACTTCAGTCCAATTTATTTACTCTCGCAACAATATGAACTCTTTAAAACCGATTTTCGCGTCGTCCTCAATCCCTCTGGGAGAGTACGTCGCATTGCGCACCTCACACCTCTCAAACTTTCATAAGTTTTATAAGAGATATGAGGAGAAGGACGGCTCCGGCCTTCGCCGCCTTGATCCTGGCAGCCTAGCGTTTTACCCAGGCCCCCGCAATCGGTTGTATTAGGCATAAGCCCAGGGATAAATCCCTAATACTATTTTGATTGCGGAAACATCACCATCGTCGAAGAATATTCAGTCTTCCATAGCATCATGACTCTTATTTGAAACATGGCCGCAGGATTCTTGAAAGAGGACATTTGCATGCCCCATGGTTAAATCAACATTCGCAGGTATGAGATAATTCAGACTCTATGAAAGGAAGCCAGGTGACTTCAGGACTACGTCCCCATTCGGCGAGTGGAACTCTCAATACCGTTGAAAGAAGGCCTCAACAGAACCTCATGATAGAACCAACATTCAAAAGAATATGGCCACATCCATTGAATCGATACTTGTCCGACTGAATAAAATAAGCAGCATAATGGTCACGCAACACTCAGGACCCAAGCCCTGCTATGCCAATTCTACGTGAAAGGATTGTGAGTCCCCACTGCGAATATGACGTAAATAGCGAGTGCGCAATGCCAAATATGCCGCAGTATAAGTATTCGTTGTATCACACAGATACGTTGATGTAGATAGAGTTGTTTCCAAATCAAAACCTCTCTGAGATTTATCCATTCGAACCAGCACTGTTCCAATGCCAATTCATCGACAGACTAAAACACATAATGCTTAGTCCCGGATACTTTTGAGCTGTTTCACAGCGCAACGATATATCCATCGCACTCGTACATCACGTTCAATGATCCAGTTTCAGCAACAGTACTTTGTCAGAGTCTCCAGCAATGAAACATATTCGGTGTAATCCACATAACCTAAGTTACATGGTCGAAATACACATAGCTCTTGGGAACCATGAAGTTATTCCTTTTACCTGCATATTTATTTATCGATGCTATAAGGTGCAATACTGTAGGCCAGGACTTTGCCCATTTGCTACACAATACCACATCGTCGAGCTGCTCCGCCGACCTTCTGATGGATTGCTCATCTAGCCCCGCAATGCATACTAGAGCCCAAGCTCGTACACAATCGGTTACAGGCTTTCGGAAGGTTAGCAGATGTCACTCGAGCCATCTAGAACCCTGCTTGCGCAGTGTTCATGCCGCATCCGTTATCCAAACACGGGGGGTCACAGTACTTAAACCGTTTCCTCTCTGGCATGCCTCCTTAGTCAGCTCTCTCCAGACGAGGTCTTTCATCTTTCAATGAGCTCCCGACTAAGACGTAGTGTTCCGAGGCAAGTGCTTGCTGCAATGGCACCAAAAATTGGTGGTGTTAACCGCGATCTCCACGAACAGTAGCGTCTGCTCTGCTGCAAATGGCGTCGAAAGTTGGTGGTGTTAGCCACGCTATCAACTGCAGTAAACAAGTACGACTACGCCATTGGCAGATAACAGTCACCGAAACAACCAGCTTATAGCGCCCTAGTGAGTTGCAAGCAACGACACCAAATGCGACTACATCACCGAATGTTAACGGCACGTTCACGTCAAGCGGCTGCAGCGCCTTAGTATGTTGTAACGGAATCGAAAGTTGGTGGTGTCAGCCACGCTATCAACTCCAACAAACCAGTACGACTACGCGCTGATACATGGTGTGACAATCCAAGACATCTGCTGCAGCGCCCTGACACAACAAAGCGCTTGCGCCGACGTACATGGAAGGTGTTCCACGATATTGGCTGCAGCGTCGTGACACATCAAAGCGCACACAACGATGTACATGGATGGGGGGTCCACGATATTTGGCAGCAGCGCCATTTCCTCTAACACCGCGATTACTAGTTTACCACTCGACATTAGGCACGAGGGCCGACTCAAGCAGTCAAACATAGCAGCCATCATGGCAGAGCAATACGGCCTTTCATGGACACGTCGTCTACATCTCCATAACTATGAACGCCGTCTCACCCCGGTTGGACCAAAGTCTACTGTGAAGTTGTTGACAGCTGAACCTAGATAGGATTCAGACACGCGTCCACTAGTCACCGATCCCTCTACGGAATGACTAAGTTTTAGGGTTTGATAAAGTTTAACGAATAAAAAAACAAGTTAGTTCGTTTACCATTTGCATGGCCTAACAAACAGACTTGTGATGAACGTCCAAGTACCTGTTTCAAGTGAGGAGGTGGGCTTACCCCAACAACCTACACTAGACAGTGTACTTATGGATTTTTCCTACTTGAACCAAACATGATTTTCCATCCATTTCACTATTCTTTCCACCAATCCAATATCTGCGAGCCCTTCATCTTTTCTACAAGCTTTAGACCATCGTGACAGTCCTTAATATAATTCACAGCTTTATTTGGAATTTTAAAGCAAAAATTTTATTGGCATTTTGATATATGCCGGAGGGTGTTACATTCCTCCCCCAAATTTTGCGAATGTTAAACTCATTTGAGTGTTGATATGAGTAATAATTTATCCTCCTTGATCTTACTTCAATACTTGTCATGCACCCCGTGTACGAGCATCACGGTATTTTTACATTTTTAACTTTAAAATTCCTTAAATAGAAAAAGTTTAGAACACAATCAAGACATCACTTGACTATATTCCAAACAATTTTACAATTTTCAATATAACAGTTGTTTATCCAAAACACAACCTCTTTTATCAGGCATTCATAATCCAACGCTTTCTATTACCAACAAATTATTTTATATTATACATTCCAAAAGTTTCATATGCTAGACCATTTCTTTGTGTTATACACACTAATTTATAATTCAATATAACCAACATAACTTAATCGGGAATTACTTCAGTCTCTATTGGTTTAAACTATTGTAGTCGCAGCACCTTGAGTTGCTTCAGTGGTTGACTGCACTACATTCGCCTCCGGCCTTTTATTGTTCAATGTATTTTCAGGCTTCTTTGCGGCATTGCTGACCTCCGGTTTCTTCCAGCTTTTATACTGGCTTTGTATATTGTCTTTGTTCCCTTGGTAATATGGTCTTCGATGATTGTATGGCTGCGACGATGCCTCACCTCGTCCAGTTTGCTCCATTTCTTCCGACTTGCGGCAATCATCAATTATCTTCAGAAACTCAGTGGCTTCTCGAATGGTCTTACCCTTAGACACCATCCACATCCTGTATGTATCCTTTGGAAAATGATTCATCAAATCAGAAACCAACTGGCTTTCGGGTACCGGATAGGATAACATTCTAGATTGCGAGATCAATTCTATGAAATGACTCAGCATGGTGGGGTGTGTTCGTTTTTCCCACTTGTGCACGATGTTTCGTCGAATCTTAGCTTGTTCTGTCTCTCCCCAAAAATTATCAAGGAACGCTCTTCGGAACTCTTCGAAGTTTTGCCAGGTATCCGCGTATACCCTGAACCAATCTCTAGCCTCGCCTTTTAGACATTCTTTTACAATATCTAGTTCTCTGCCCCCACTTGGCACTTTCTTTATATAGGATATTAAATCCTCTATAAAAGTCACTGGATGACCTCCCTTGTTGTCGAATCGTGGCCGTTCTAGATTCATATTGACAACATTATATATGATACTGTGGTCCAAAGCTGGGCTTCGTATATCAGTTGCTTTGTCGCTTTGGCGATCCGACCACATAGGCTCTACCGTGCTCTGGCCTTCTTTCAGCGGCATGTGTTGTAAGGGAATTTGGGGAGGTTCCGTTGACTTACTTATCTGCGCTTCCAGTTTATTCAATTTGGTCTCTAGGCTTTGAGAGGTTCGTCTTATCATTCTGTATAACAGAGTGAACTTATCCCGTTGCTTCTTTTCCGGCGGCTGCTCCAGATCCGCAACGGGTTCTTGTGGCAACTTCCTTTTCGAGATATGCCTTACATATACACCATCAGTATCGGCCATCTCTGCTCGTCTAGTGTGTTTTACTTTTCGGGGTTTTATCACACTACTTCCATTGTTAGCGGGTTTTACCACACTACTTCCATTTATAATGGATTGCCTTAAGAGTCCTCTAAATGCGGTCGCCGCCCTGGGCTCAGGCTCCTGCATTTCGCTCTCCTTTCCCATCTTACCAGTATTATTGTTCCAACTAATAATGCGTGAAGAGACAGTTCAAATAAAATTTAAACAGAAACACTAGCACGTTATAGCACACCTAGTTTATTTGTGGTCCCTTTTCCACTTTTTGTTGACTTTTATAAAGTTCAAACAGTTTTATAATTATAATAAAGTCTTTAGGATATTTCCCTTAAATATTTCAAAATGTTTTTGTAGCACTCAAAATTTGTTATTTATATTCACAATATATATTCGCTTGGCGTTGCATCCAGCTGCTGCAACAATGATACATAGGTTATAATCCGTATCTTACTCTTCTAAACCTTATATCTAACTTATAGCCATTACAAGCTTTTGGCTATAGGTTGGTTTTAGAGAGTTCCCTATCCTTTATAGGACTGAACTACTTGGAGCCACCCAGCAGTTTCCATTTCACGAGCAACAAATTGTAGGCATTAAGCCTACTTGAAAGGTGTACCGTAACCAGACCCAACTGATCTTATAAATGATCCTGGTCACGGCACCAAATTGTAACTAACTCATTCGTCTAAAAGACTCAGAGCCGGGAAGCAGTCGCAGACCCTTCCCAATAAATTAAATTGTACTTGTCCCAGAAATTTTGCATAAAATAAGAGGAAGGTAGCGAAAGGCTCCCTCCTCGGACATTATTGAATTTCCCCTTATTCAATCGTTAAATCGCTTTCTCTGTTCATTTTTGAACTTGCATCTTTATGCATTTAATTAGGCCAATGATCGTTTAGTGTAGAACCCTTTGTAAAATTGTGAACCATAGCAACCTGATTCTTTTACTGTGGGTGACTCTTCATACTTCAGTCCAATTTATTTACTCTCGCAACAATATGAACTCTTTAAAACCGATTTTCGCGTCGTCCTCAATCCCTCTGGGAGAGTACGTCGCATTGCGCACCTCACACCTCTCAAACTTTCATAAGTTTTATAAGAGATATGAGGAGAAGGACGGCTCCGGCCTTCGCCGCCTTGATCCTGGCAGCCTAGCGTTTTACCCAGGCCCCCGCAATCGGTTGTATTAGGCATAAGCCCAGGGATAAATCCCTAATACTATTTTGATTGCGGAAACATCACCATCGTCGAAGAATATTCAGTCTTCCATAGCATCATGACTCTTATTTGAAACATGGCCGCAGGATTCTTGAAAGAGGACATTTGCATGCCCCATGGTTAAGTCAACATTCGCAGGTATGAGATAATTCAGACTCTATGAAAGGAAGCCAGGTGACTTCAGGACTACGTCCCCATTCGGCGAGTGGAACTCTCAATACCGTTGAAAGAAGGCCTCAACAGAACCTCATGATAGAACCAACATTCAAAAGAATATGGCCACATCCATTGAATCGATACTTGTCCGACTGAATAAAATAAGCAGCATAATGGTCACGCAACACTCAGGACCCAAGCCCTGCTATGCCAATTCTACGTGAAAGGATTGTGAGTCCCCACTGCGAATATGACGTAAATAGCGAGTGCGCAATGCCAAATATGCCGCAGTATAAGTATTCGTTGTATCACACAGATACGTTGATGTAGATAGAGTTGTTTCCAAATCAAAACCTCTCTGAGATTTATCCATTCGAACCAGCACTGTTCCAATGCCAATTCATCGACAGACTAAAACACATAATGCTTAGTCCCGGATACTTTTGAGCTGTTTCACAGCGCAACGATATATCCATCGCACTCGTACATCACGTTCAATGATCCAGTTTCAGCAACAGTACTTTGTCAGAGTCTCCAGCAATGAAACATATTCGGTGTAATCCACATAACCTAAGTTACATGGTCGAAATACACATAGCTCTTGGGAACCATGAAGTTATTCCTTTTACCTGCATATTTATTTATCGATGCTATAAGGTGCAATACTGTAGGCCAGGACTTTGCCCATTTGCTACACAATACCACATCGTCGAGCTGCTCCGCCGACCTTCTGATGGATTGCTCATCTAGCCCCGCAATGCATACTAGAGCCCAAGCTCGTACACAATCGGTTACAGGCTTTCGGAAGGTTAGCAGATGTCACTCGAGCCATCTAGAACCCTGCTTGCGCAGTGTTCATGCCGCATCCGTTATCCAAACACGGGGGGTCACAGTACTTAAACCGTTTCCTCTCTGGCATGCCTCCTTAGTCAGCTCTCTCCAGACGAGGTCTTTCATCTTTCAATGAGCTCCCGACTAAGACGTAGTGTTCCGAGGCAAGTGCTTGCTGCAATGGCACCAAAAATTGGTGGTGTTAACCGCGATCTCCACGAACAGTAGCGTCTGCTCTGCTGCAAATGGCGTCGAAAGTTGGTGGTGTTAGCCACGCTATCAACTGCAGTAAACAAGTACGACTACGCCATTGGCAGATAACAGTCACCGAAACAACCAGCTTATAGCGCCCTAGTGAGTTGCAAGCAACGACACCAAATGCGACTACATCACCGAATGTTAACGGCACGTTCACGTCAAGCGGCTGCAGCGCCTTAGTATGTTGTAACGGAATCGAAAGTTGGTGGTGTCAGCCACGCTATCAACTCCAACAAACCAGTACGACTACGCGCTGATACATGGTGTGACAATCCAAGACATCTGCTGCAGCGCCCTGACACAACAAAGCGCTTGCGCCGACGTACATGGAAGGTGTTCCACGATATTGGCTGCAGCGTCGTGACACATCAAAGCGCACACAACGATGTACATGGATGGGGGGTCCACGATATTTGGCAGCAGCGCCATTTCCTCTAACACCGCGATTACTAGTTTACCACTCGACATTAGGCACGAGGGCCGACTCAAGCAGTCAAACATAGCAGCCATCATGGCAGAGCAATACGGCCTTTCATGGACACGTCGTCTACATCTCCATAACTATGAACGCCGTCTCACCCCGGTTGGACCAAAGTCTACTGTGAAGTTGTTGACAGCTGAACCTAGATAGGATTCAGACACGCGTCCACTAGTCACCGATCCCTCTACGGAATGACTAAGTTTTAGGGTTTGATAAAGTTTAACGAATAAAAAAACAAGTTAGTTCGTTTACCATTTGCATGGCCTAACAAACAGACTTGTGATGAACGTCCAAGTACCTGTTTCAAGTGAGGAGGTGGGCTTACCCCAACAACCTACACTAGACAGTGTACTTATGGATTTTTCCTACTTGAACCAAACATGATTTTCCATCCATTTCACTATTCTTTCCACCAATCCAATATCTGCGAGCCCTTCATCTTTTCTACAAGCTTTAGACCATCGTGACAGTCCTTAATATAATTCACAGCTTTATTTGGAATTTTAAAGCAAAAATTTTATTGGCATTTTGATATATGCCGGAGGGTGTTACAAGACCATAAAAAATCAACAGCAACTGTTGAAGGCCTTTCAGTTTCTTTCTTTGTCTGGTATCCATTTATTAGAAGGTGTTTTTGGGGATTCTCCAAATGTAACAAAATGGAACAATCGAAAGGCTGTGTATAGTTCGTGCAACCGTCTGTTGTTTAACGGCGATCGTTGCTGGTCGAAATACATGCTGTTGGAAGTCCTTAATCTAGTAAAGTTCGCAGGAACCCTCTGAAAATGAAGGCTTATGCTCCAGAAATCAGGATCTATTGATGGCTCGTGTCCAACAGTGGAAGTTCCCTGATAGATGTACCGGTGACAATGGCTTACGTGTTGGAGTAGGAGCCGTCGCAGCCGACAGCGGCGATATCGAACTTGTAATTGCGTCGCTTCTCGCAGTTCAGCGGGTAGCGCACGCGCAGTCGCGCCTCGTTCTCGTCTATCACCATTATCTGCAACAAGAATAACAGTACTGTCATATAAATTTAGAATATTAAGGTGCTTCCTTAAAGATAAACGATTCAACGATCCTTTTGTGTGGGGCTTAAGTCATCTGAAGCTATAGGTTGTTAATTACTGTTGCGAATAAATCCCGAACCGTGTATTCGATATTTTTATTGTATTGTATTGTATTGTATTGTATTTATTTATTTGCTTTAAATATGGTACAATTAAATGCAATTGAAATTCCAGGTGGTCTGGACATTTGCAGATTCACATATTTAGTCATACACAGACGACATGCAAAATTATTAAATAATTGACCACGCTGAATACGTTAAAAACAACCGACTTCAATCGCAACAACTCCAATTTTGATATGTTTTTGTTGATTTTCTCAAAAACCGCTGAATCGATTTCGATAAAATTTATATGGAACCACCTGTGAAGTATACCCTTTTAAACAAAAAAAGAATTTTCCAAATCGGTTCAGGCGTCTTCGAATAATCGGTGAACATACATAAAAAAAAAAAGATTCCGACGAATTGAGAACCTCCTCCTTTTTTTTGAAGTCGGTTAAAAATAATGCTTGACTATCATTTGTTCGTTAATCCGCTCAAAAATCCTACATTTCTTATGCCAAAAACCTTTTTACTCTTTATTAATTCCAAGTACTTGGTTTCTCAAACGAACTTTCGCAATCCAAAGCTCGATATTTAGAGAGCGTCTCTTTGTGAAGAAGCATTGAGCCATTCGAGCCCAACCGAGGGAGGCAATTGTTTTAGCTAATAGCCTCGTTGCTCGTTTGACTAATCTGCCTTATCCGTGTCTAGACATTTAGAGGGGTATTAACTTTTTAATTTAATTGCTTTCACTAATTTTGCGGCGAAATCGAAGGGAATTCACAGGTGCTAAGCTAAGGTGATTTTGTATGATTTGTAGCTATGATAATCGTTTCTAAAAATGTTATGTACAACTACGTGGATACAGAAACAGCTCCATACAAAACGTTTTAAAGGATTGCTAAAGTCCGAGCGTTACGCGGTATGGTGGTATTAAAAACGTGTAGCTAGCCACTTTCATAATTTACACCATCAGTCTCTCATGCACCTTTTCTTTGCATACAATACGTTTGGAAATTATTTTAAAATATACAGGGTGTAAGGGACAGGTATCCGAAAACTTTTAGGGGTTGCTCAGTAGACGAAACTGAACAACTTTCCATAATATTTTTTTTCAGGAAATAAAAAAAAATCGGCTTCTCCATACAAACTGTCCAATCAAGTTTATAATTTTGTATGGAGAAGCTGA
This sequence comes from Coleophora deauratella, assembly GCA_958295455.1. Taxonomy (NCBI): domain Eukaryota; kingdom Metazoa; phylum Arthropoda; class Insecta; order Lepidoptera; family Coleophoridae; genus Coleophora; species Coleophora deauratella. The sequence goes on along the minus strand of OY282413.1, from coordinate 10,704,014 downwards.
TTTTTATTTTCGTTTCATGAAAAATTTTTTTGTGGAAAGTTGTTCAGTTTAGTCTACTGAGAAACCCCTAAAAGTTTTCGGAAACCTGTCCCTTACACCCTGTATATTCATAGCTACGAAAACAAATACTCAAGAAGCATATTTTGTACTACAACGACGCTCCACCGCTTGGAACTTGTAACCAGTGTTTCACGAACTGTTAAAGGTATCAGGAATATATGTATAGGCCATGTAACGTGATCTTCTTTATAAATAACAACTATTTGTCAACAATTTTTTTATTTGTCTAAAAATATATTATCCAATACCAGCCAGTACAAGTTGCACAGTAAAACCTCCTTAGAGCAAGCGCAGGAGATTAAAAACAAAACTGCCCCTGCAGCGAGCAACTTGAAAAACAACAGTCTCATTTTGTAACTTGCGAGTTCCAAGAAGCCAGACCTTTTTGCGAGGACAAGGTCTTCAGGATAGCACTACTTTATACGATAATTAAGTTCATTTGGATTAATATTTAATTTTATTTTATTTATCGGGTTCTTCAACAGTGAGAACTAGTTATGCATAATTCATATTTATCAAATAACGGCGATAATAAACCAGACCAGGACTCAATGGATTTTAAACGCCTATAACGAATAACATTATTTTTTGAACAGTGGCTGAAAATCTAAACGGGTTGAAGATTTCTGGAGATAATTCTTCGTGTGTTATATGTAAGATACCAGTGTCGCCCGCTATATCTTTGCGCATACGCTTTGGATATACCCAGCAGCGTGTCGTAAACCAGTCGGAAATTCAATATTTCATACAAAATTCAACATCCTATTTTAACCACTTGGTGACATAAACTTTTGTTTTGTTTTGTTTATGTAAAGCCGTCTTGGTACGCAGGCAGGCAAAGGTGCTGGCAGAATATCAGCGTTGCATGTGTACCACCTACAACAAATGCTGAGTCAATACCTTTTCCTAGGCTTGGCACAGGTCACAATATTTATATTTTAGTTTCTAGTTTTCACCTTATCTTTTAGCTTGTACGTTTCCTATAATTATTCTGTCAATCTATACCTCTGATATTTGTATGTGAACTGTGTTTTGTCTTGGAATAAATGTGTCTATCTATCTATCTACTTATGTATTTTAAAACTCATTATTTTTCCTCCTCTACATCCTATAACTAACGTACGTGTAATTTTTAAGTTTATTTAATTTTGACTGTATTTTATCAGTCAGTAAATTAGAAGTATAGCTATTTTAAGCAGTCCGGTGTTTAATTTTTAATGAATCCATTGGACTACATGCCTTATTGATGCCATAATGTTAGCAAATCCTAGAACCGAAGTGATAAGAACTGCTTTTGACACACAGGCGTTTATTAGTTATCTTTTACAGGTCATAATGTCTAAAAAACAACTTGTCATAAAACGAAAACTGAAATAAGTTACATGTCAAACAATAGATACGTACATCGAATATGGTGTTCCTCAAGGCAGTGTCCTGGGGCCTCTGCTGTTTTTAGTTTATATTAATGACTTACCTTTAGTAGTTAACAGACATAAAATGACATTATTTTCAGATGACAGTACAGTTTTATTCGTAGGAAATGATATAAATTAATTAGCATTTGACATGAATAAATCTTTGGAACGTGTCATAAATTGGCTTAACCATAATAATTTTAAAATAAATCTGGACAAAACTAATGTAAGGAATTTTAAACAAAGAAATAATAATCTAATCCCATTAAATATTATTTATTCAGAGAAGATCATTGAAGAGATAGAGCTGACAAGGTTCCTAGGACTACTTATTGACAGTAAACTAAAACGGGACACCCATATTGATAATGTTTGCAACCGCCTTTATCAAACATCATACGCACTATACAAACTTTCTAAAGTTGCTAATACGTCAGCGGTCATTACAGCATATCACAGTTTCGTTGCATCAATTTTACGATATGGTTTAATAGTTTGGGGTAACGCTACAAATAAAGAAACTGCTTTTAAAGCTCAAAAACGGTGCATTCGGTCAATGTGCTGTCTAAAAAAATTGGACTCATGCAAGCCGTATTTTAAAAGTTTAAAATTATTAACTCTGCCTTCCATGTATATTTACGAATGCGCCGTATTTGCCAAGGTTAACCTGCATTTGTTTGAGTTTCATACTCGAATCCGTGTCCAAGATAAGATCAAGCCTCTTCCTCACAAAACTACACTTGCATCCAAGTATGTATTTTGTAAGATTCCTCATATCTATAATAAACTTCCACTCTCGATACGTGAAATTGCAGACCAAAAACTGTTTAAGAAAACTCTGCACCTCCTTTTGATAGATAAATCATACTATTCACTTGAAAAATATTTAAATGACAAATCACTATGATTAATTTAATGATTTCTAGCTTTAATTTTATATATTTTTGGTAATAATTTATAATTAATTTTGACATTTTTAATTCACTTAGGACATTTATTAATTAATTTGACATTTCATAACATTGAATTAATTTAATTTTGTAACATAATTATATTGTATGCCTTAGTGGCGGGACTTTATTTTTTTATTACTTTGGAATTTATTTATTACTTTGGCATCTGTTTTTCCTATGATCCACAAAATGATTTGAATATTGAATATAAACATCTAATTTCTAACAGTTTTAATGACATTTTTGGAGACATCGAGAACTATATTATTAGAAAGGTCCTCGGTAACGTGTAGCAACAAAGAAGGCAGGTCTTTCGCAAGCAAACTACGAAGAAGCAAACTCGAACTTGCTATATTGACTCTGTACTTTGTATCGGGCCGTACCATGGTGTGGTGTTACTGCGAGCCAGCTTGTTCGAGTGCCGAAGAACTTCAGTTAAACATGACTTTACCTCGGCGCTGCTGTAAGAAGCTGGGGGATGCAGTTGAAATAACCGATGGTAGTTTTTGCTATGAGTTGTTTCTCCTCTTAGAGACTTATTTCTTAGCTACTTATAAAGTGTCCTTCTGAAATACGGGGAAAAATATATTAAGGATTCTACTCTCATGAGCTTCAACGACTTTTTTCAAGGAACTTATATTCGCTTTTTCCATACTATATTTCCGAACGAGCTGTTAAAAAAACATTTATAGTACGATAAAATTGTCACAGTTCTCACTCCTTCTTCTGTCTATGACCTATCTCTGTGCAGACAACACGTATTACTCTGTGACTTGATGCTGGCCACCGAGAACGCTATCCGTGTGGCAGGATTTTGGCAGGATTTTGATTTGCCATCGACTCGAGAAGAAGAAGACTCTGTCACGAGAATTACAAACAAACATATTTTCGTATTTACAATTAAATTAGGAATAATTAAGATACGTATGTATTTGTATATCAACAGCATATTTGAAGTTTATTCTCAGTTTTTCCATGTCAAAAACCACACGATTCAAACATTCACTTTTTAAAGCCAACCATTGTGAAACATTTTCCCGTATCTCCGCCCCCAGATTTTCCAACATTGTTAGCAGAACTGCAGTCACCTGCTACAGTGAGCTAGTTCTGTACCTTTGTAACTACTTTTAACTGTTTTTTTACGTGAAACGTTTCAGTAACGATAACAGTGCGCTTGCACAGATTTACGGGCGGACGGCTACGGTACTCAGTGCTACATTGTATCCTACATTTAAATACACACTATTGGACTGGACAATGTGAGTTTATACTTAATATTAGTATAGTGAAACAATAGGACATTGTGATACGAGTACAAGGGTTGTAAATACGTTTTTGCAATCGAAGCAGGCGCGGATCCAGGATTTGGTTCAGGGTTTTTGGTGTACCCTTATTTATGTCCCAAAAATTTCAGTTTTTAGCCATTCCTCCGGGAACACTCGAGTTTTCCGGGATAAAAAGTATCCTATGTGTTAGCCGCGTGCTTTATCTATCTACCTAACAAATTCATCCAAATCCGTTCAGTAGTTCGAGGTGAAAGTGGAACAAACAAACAAAAAATAAATCCATACTGTCGAATTTATAATATGAGAAGTGAGATGGGACTATTTAATATTCTGTGGTATGGCTTTGAAAAACTGTGGAGCAGATGCAGACACACCAACATACAACCGAAAAACATATAACATAATGCACCTCTGAAAAACCTTTCAATACGTCTGGTGCATCCGTCCACCATTTTAAAAGCAATCACCCGGAAAATTGGCAGCAAATTCGAACTGTCGGCGGACGAGGCTTTTTTGCTTTCAGCAGTAAACAAGTTTACGGACGTTCATTAGTAAAAAAAATGATAGTTTGTTTGAATTTTGAAGCGATAACTATCACGTGTTCTACTGTCCTGCATGGATGAGGAATAAGGCTCTATTGCATTTTTTCACAATAGGATAGCCCTTGTCATCATCTCACTTCATCAATTCGCTTCACTGATTCAATTCCAATCAATATGCTTTATTATAATAACACATAAAACAAGAGGATTCAAAAGGAAATAAGATATAATAAGAAACAATTAATTGATGTGTAATTATGGTTAATTTCATTAATTTACTGAACAGAGTTACTGATATTTCAAAAAATATATTTTATATTTAATTTTATTAATTTATACGATGGATGGACGACATAAAAAATCATTATAAAATCGATTCAACATACAAAACAGCTTAACACCAGGTAACATTTTCGATATATTTCAACGATGCATCGACCTTTATACATATGTAGTAGCATTTCAGCCTTAGATTAACCTGCCACGTCAGCTTTGCCATTTTCAACTTTACTCCTTTAATATAAGTCTGCAGTGCTGCACTCGCACGAGCAACAAATTTCAGAACCTCGACACCTGGAAACAAATCTATAGTGCAGTTCCGTGCATGCGACGAGACGTTTATTGCGCAATGTTAGAGTTTATATTCGCGTGTCGGGGAACAATCTAAATGCAAATGCGCTGGTAGGGATCAGAGCTGATATATCGCCCAGATGTGGCGATGCGCCCATATACCGTCCCATGGCAGAAAATAAAGCAAGCGGAATGCATTTTTATAGGTATCGATTTCACGGTTAGCTTAGGAAATGGTACGGCAGGTTAACTGACTATGAAAACCGCCATAACATGGGTTTGACTGTTAGCTCATTCATCTCGAACGTGCTTCACAAGTCACGTTAAGCCGTTGGTGCCATTTGCTACTGCTAGATGATAGACGGATAAACGATGTCAGAAATCTTTTGGGCAAGGCCGTTTGAAAACTCTGACTTTCAAACATCCAAATGGTTATACTTTTGGAATACTTGTTGATCAACTGTCTTGTTCAGTCTACAACAAAAAATCCAAAAACCGCAGATTCTAGAAATAAAAGTTATCCTAAATTTCTCCACTACTTGTGTAATGTATACAGTGTACAGTATCAAATTGCAGTGTCGTGTTTCGATCTATTCCGAGCGATTGTTGCGAGTCAACTATAAATTTGAACCCTCGTCTGCCGGTTGCAGTTACGATTATGAAGCAGCAAGTTCATAGCGGCGGGTATCTATCTACTGCCACAATGGACGTAATCCACGGAAGACAACGAATTGAATAGCAACTTTTTTAATATTGCGTAAAGTGGCAAAAGACGGAAAGTGGTTACCGCTGCCAACAGAAATACGAGTATGTATCTGTTAGAGAATTAACAGTACCTTCCTGATCTTGGAGTCAAGATTCAATATCTCATGTCGGTAATGAATGATGAAATACGGTACGCTTGCTGACAGTAGAGCGAGCAATGGCCCTGTTTTTTCATACCTATAGTTGAATCGTTTGACAACTAAAGTCTATAATTTAATAAAAAAAATATAAACCCCATAGTGATACTATGACAGAATTAAAGGGATTATAGCGACTCTAACTAAACTCTTCTTCCGTTATCATCTAATAAGCCTTTTTGGTAATCAAATAACACATAATATACTCGAAAAATATAACCCTATTGTACGGTTACTCCCAACTATGCCATATAATATGATATGTTTTTTTTATTGTACGGTAGTGAGGCATAATACTATTAATAAATACAATTTCATTTTCAGGATACCTTGACGTCTTCCACAAGAAGCCTTAATGGCCTTTTGTTTGAGGTTTGACATTAGCTACCTTTCAAATAGTTGAAACCGACGGAAACGAGACGATACAGCGCAAAAGCAATTTCCTCGAGGAAACATTTTCCGATAGTCTACATGAAACGAAGATTAATAAAAACTATTGGCTGTCCTATTTTATTAGCATCGTGCTCTGATGTTCTCCAATTTCGATACCTTTAAATTCTTACTAGTCGTCGATTTTATGTCTGAACAGGTTACACCGGATTGTGTTGATTTTTCATACACTTTTTTTTCATACAATTTGGTGATTAAATCTATATTATATTTGTATTGAGAAAACATCCTAAACCAATGTAATATGAGCCTGGGGAGCAAATATCTACGAATGGCCATTCAGTCATACGAAGTCCTTAAGAACACTTTCATGTCATGACATTTAGCAATATTTCTCTAAGTCCTTACTGCTCAAAAGGTGCTAACCTTTCATCGTGGAGCGAAATGAAGTATCCACTTTACCTCTGTACTAAGAGTTTCTAGAGACTGAACCAAGGTAAGGAACTTATAAGTTTTTGTCGTCATCTCAACTATTTGTTGTTTTTCATAAAATAAAGAATCACCATGTTTGCTTTTACTTACATCACGAAATCCCAATTTTTGTACAGAAACGTAAAAACTATTTTCTTACGTAGTTCATACCTCAGAGGTGGTCCCATATAAATTTCATCGAAACTGATTCAGCGCTTATGAAATTATTGAGTTAGAAAAATTATAGTTATTTTTTTAAGATTCAAGTCGGTTATTTTTACATATTAATCGTTGTCAATTATGTTACCTCAAAAGGCGCCTCGCCGTGGTGCTTGTTGTTGAGTATCAGGAAGGAGCAGAGGGGCCCCCGCGCCCTGATGGCCGGCGTGACTTCCACCAGGGTCTCATTCTCCCGGATCAGACCGTGGTAGCCTTCTTCGGGCTCCGCTAACTCCAGGTAAGGAATGTCTGTAGGCAAAGGAAGAAGCTGGTTAGAGATTGTACAACAACATAGCAAACACATTAAAGATTTGTTAACAACCCATATCGTCCCCACTGCAGGGGCACGGGTCACACGGGGGCAAGGTCCGTATTGGTGGAGGTTGTGGGTCGAGTGAACCAACCCCTGTGGCAGAAGTTTTCAAGCCGCCTATAAGGCCTCCGACATGGCTTAACGAAGGTTAACTTATTAACTTAGATTTAGAAGGATTAATTATGGAACGGGTTTTATATATTTTAAAATGAAACCTTAACTATTAAAATACCTTTATTCCAATTTGTATTTTTATCTATTTGTATCTACAACCAAATCACAGACTGCAAAGTAAACCGAGCTCTACTACATAACAGGGGACAACTTTACTATTACGTAGTAAAGGTGGTTTTCCAGCAACTTATTCTTATTTTTCAATTTCAATTTCAATTTATTTTTGATAAAAATAATTTACACGTAAAATGTTAAGTTAATGTTAATTCTAATAATGTTTAAAATATTTATTAATTATTTGCTATGGTACATTTGGTAAACATTTTATTTATCAGTATTGCAAGGTCAATGCAGTTTGCACGCGAAAAACTCATCTATTGAATAGAATGCTTTTTTAGCAAGAAATGTTTTTAATTGGGTAACAAAGCTTGAGTAGCTAGGGGCATTTTTTATTTCGTTAGGGAGTTTATTGTATGTTTTAGGTGCAATAACTCGTAAAGATTTATCGGTTTTTACTAATCGAGTTGAGGGTATACACAACCTGTTTCGGTGTCTTGTGTTGAAATTATGCTGTTGACCGAGTGTAGTGAATTCGCATAAGTGCTGTCGAGCGTACTTAGCTACTGCTAGAATATACAGGCTCGGGAACGTTAGTACTTTATAAGATTAGTACAAATAAAGCCAAAATTTTAAGCGTGTTTTGATGTTGGAGTGTAATATAGTAAGTATCGTATATTTTTAACCGACTTTTTTTATGTATGTTCACCGATTACTCGAAGACGCCTGAACCGATTTGGAAAATTCGTTTTTTGTTTAAAAGAGTATACTTCACAGGTGGTCCCATATAAATTTTATCGAAATCGATTCAGCGGTTTTTTAGAAAATCAACAAAAACATAGCAAAATTGGAGTTGTTGCGATTGAAGTCGGTTGTTTTTAACGTATTCAGCGTGGTCAATTATCTTGCGAGTAGTCCCTAGTGCTAGCGCTACCTGTGTTCCGCCCCTTCACCACACACATCCTATACCTGTGAATCATGAGGTGGAAAAAGCCTACGACTCTCAACTCTCGGCTTAGCAATCAGAAAGTATATCAGGCAGTAAACACTGATGAAGTTAATAATTACTCTTGTAGGACCTTCATTGTTATTAATTACACACGATTTCCCGCGGACTCGATCTAAATCTATTAACAAAAGCCGAAGTTTCTCATCAGAAACTTTGCGAGTTTCTCCCAGTTAGACATCGTCCGAAGTTTGTGTTTAATTACTCAAATATTGAACCCGAAATTGTAACATTACGTATTCGGTCCGCAAAACTATAAATGTTAATAAACCTTCGATTCTGCGTGGTTGAACATCGCCCGAGGATGTGTACCGAAAATTTTGCCTCAGTCCCAAAATTAACATAGACCAGACGTATTTTGCGAAAGGCAACCATTCAAAAGCTTTAAGGCAACCAAGGTCATCTACGAAAAGCTGCTATGATGAGTTACTTAATATAGTACTTATCGATTTTCACTTTATGATCAGAAAATGATCTCAACAATTACAAAAACTAGAAATAAGAACAAAGAAGAAGGGGTACTTCAATGAAAGCTTATGTAAATGTTAAGATTAGATTTGTCGAACAAATAATTCTTCAGTTTGGTACACTTGAATAATTAATACCAGATAATATCATGGCTTAATTTATAATATCATGGCTTGTAGAGGAGGGTCCTGTCTCCTGCCGTTTCAGATTTGGAATAGCCCGTCCGTGAAAACAAAGCTCAATTTAAAGCTAGCAGTATTTACCTACCTGCTACCTAAGTATAAACTACAATAAGAAATAGACAGAACATATATATGTATGTATTTTCAAGTTTCAACAATTCGGACTTGGACATATGGGGTCTTTTCTAGTATAATCGTGTTCCCAGCATGGAAATGGGCAATAAATTTAATGGAACAAAAAAATCTTACGTACTAAGGTACGATAGTCAGCAAATAATTTTGTATAAGCAGCTTGAGTTTTTTAAAGCATGATCACAGAGAATTTGTAGAAAAAAAAAACTGTTTCAGAAGTATGTTTTTTTTAATTAACGTCCAATATACATAAAAACATTAACATTGAAAGAGGTGCAACACCTCAAATTCGACTACACGATTACGTTATTTGACAAGCTTCCACTTCACCACCACTTTAAAAAAAAAAAAAACTTCAGCAGAAAATCTCAGAAAGGCGGACTTTTTTAAAGTTCAGCAGATACATTAGCAATACCGAATAAGATCAAATTGTGCGCAAACTTCTTCCTTGGAAAGTGTGAAGTTTCGCCCGTGGAGGCTGGAATGAACCCGGGAAGCTGAGGGGCGGAGGACACTTGACTATAGACAACTTTTATTTCAGCGGCTCTCTTGCTCTAAAATCAATGGACTAGTGACTCTCCTGAAGATTTACTCTCGAATCATTTCTTTTGTGGTCTAGAAAAAGTACTTATGATATAGTACGCTATACAGGTTGTAAATCTACATCGCAAAAAATTTCTGGACACTCCATACTAATTTGGCCGCTCGGCTGATCGATTTGTATGAAGAGTCCAAAAATTTTATGCGATTTAACTATAGGAAAGTTGATCAGAAGCAGGAGTAGAAGCCCTGATTAAAATCTGACGCACCTGTAGATTTACATCTTGTATAAATAAAATGGTTCGCCCTGGATTGCGGACTTAGTGCAAACTTGAAAGTCGAACGTGTATTATATGTAAAAAAATAATAATAATAATATCTGGGACAAATCACACACGGTCATCTGGCCCCAAACTAGGATTCCCTGTATCTTGGGAACCAGAGGCTGATATACATACACATATACATTTAAATACATACATATATAGAATATAGATATAATACACCCAGACTCGGAGCAAACATTTCTGCTCATCACAGAAAAGTTTGCCCTGTGTGGGGATCGAACCCACGACTCTCGGATCAGAGGTCAGGATCGCTAACCACTTAGCCACCGAGTCAGTCTAAAAAAAGGCTAAGAAGTAGTGTACTGTAACGGAAATCGGACACAAGAATTGACCAGCGTGGAGTCTGAATGGCAACAATATCAAGTAAAGCCTTCCCTAAATATAAGTCTGATGAGGCAAAAAATGTGATGAATTTTATTATTTCAAAATACTTTTGTTGATAGTCAACTTGTCCGACTTTTACTGCCCTATAAAGTTAACCCCTTGGCCACCACACCACGTATTTTGGTTAGCCATAAAGGCCAGCGCTCTTGGCCTTACCCTTGACACGGGCTTGGTCTAATATTAAATAGGTCCAGCATTGAGCAGATCACTCCCAAACTGGACGTGGTTGACGTGAAGAATTATTGTAGTGAGAAAAAAAACTGAATTTAATTCATTTCACGTGTACCGCCTTCAAGAACTGTCAAGGACTTTTAGTAGGCAAAAAGTTTTAACGCTTGTATTGTGCACAATTTTATGTTCTATCTGTATATTAAATTATGGAAAATTTCATGCCCTTAGTACTATAATAATCATCGCATACGTTAAATAAAGCTATACATATAAGCAGGCTGCGGCTGTAAGGTTGAATTTTGAAAATTGCAAATAAGTCGATTTGCGCAACACCTAGCAATTTCTGTTTCTAAAATTACTATAACTTGTAGGTTAAAATGCCAAGTTTGAGAATTTCGAAGTACCACTTTTTTCTTTTTTTCCCCTTAACGTTTTCAACAACCTGTACTAAGGCTATATTCCAAATTCAATCGTATTCGCGATAAAATCCCAACGATCCGTATCAGCGTATCCTTAAGAGTTCTAAATCTCAACTCTTTTCTATTGTACCCTAAAGTTTACGCGAAAAAATCCCAACAGTTGACATATCCTAGACCAGTGGAATCCTCGGGAGACATGACGAAACCGCTTAGGGCAAAACTTAGGAGCAATTGTCCTATTTATTCTACCCATTGGTGACTGACAGGCCGGCAAATGACCACTTGGAATAATGGCGCAGGTGTGTTGCCAGTACACATTTAGAATCCCTTTAAATTAAAAATTATTTAATGAAAGGGTTGTTAAAAACCTAAACAATTATATCCACCTCTGAACAATCACTTGCTACGCTTCAAATATTTTTATGAACACCAGACCCAATTATAATAAAATGTAGCATTATAGAAACGTAAAATGGCGGTTCTATAAAATCCTACGTATTAGTAAATATTCATCGCAGTATAGTGTTCATCTCAGTTAATTCAGTGTTAATTAAGTTCAGATTGAAGGTATAAATAGAGGGCAATTTTCCGCACTCTGGTCACACTGTCCTCTAGCCGCGTCCTTGATAAAAAAAAAGTGTTCGAGAAAGGGTTTAAAGCGGCGAAACTCGCACCAAATTGAGACGGATGGCACAAAGCGACTCGTAATGTGGATTTATGCACGACTTTGAAATATTAAGTATTAGAGGCGTGACATTCAAATTGCCCTTTCACTGGCCACTTAGATCAATGTTTACTAGTTTACATTTTATTTCACTTTAAAATATTGGAACTTTAATGAACTTAATGTAATAATAAACCAGTCAAGTTCTATTCGGACCTGTGCCCCGAAGCTTCAGTAAGTTCTTGTATAATAAATATAATAAAGCAAGCACTGAAATGAAGCCAAAAAAGTTGCCATTTATTATACTTCAAAAATCACATATAAACCTGCTACACTAAATTTATACCACTAAGTAAAACTGAATAAAACATAAAGGCCCCTGTTTTAATTGATTTCAACAGATTCGGGGAACTGGTTCGGGATCATTAACCCACCTGGTTAGGTTACGTCGTCTTAGGGAGGCGCAAATTGCAATAAGGGGGTCTTGGGAGTTCGTGGAAATCTAGTCTTTAAATTTTAACATACAGTTATTTTTTTAAATAACTTCATACTTTTAATAGAATTAGGTATATGTATATTGGTTCCTTTTTACTTTTCGAAAAACTGAACTTAAATACACATATGTAATTTAAAACATTGAGACCTCAATTGAAAAGTATATATTTTTTTTAATAAATCCCTGTACTTGGAAGGGACGTGTCATTCTTTTGTTTTAGAGGCTTTCCCAGCGTTTGTAACGTTTTAAATATTTGCCTTGTTTAACCCACCCACACCCAGTGTGTTGGAACCTTAATGAATGTTTGTCTTCGTAATGTGAGGGGTTTTGTGAGGCTGGAGATAGAAACAAACACACGGACTCATCTATGTTTGTCTAACTGTGTGAGGGAAAAGTTATCTTTTTATAAATTCAATTAAGTAACTGATCAACTCATAGGTAGAAGCACACCTTAAGGCGAGGTTGTACTACGCTTCTGCGCATTGATTTGCGCGGTACTGAATGCAAGTCCCACCCACATGCGCCACGCGAATTATTTACGTTTTAGGTTATTTTGTTTTTTATAAATGAAAGGGTTCAAACTAATAGATGTGGGATGTTAGACGTGGGAGAGCCATGCTTCGGCACGAATGGGCCGGCTCGACCGGAGTGATACCACGGCCTCACAGAAAACCGGCGTGAAGCAACGTTTGTTGTGTTTCGCCGAGTGAGTGAGGGTACCGGAGGCCCAACCCCCCCCTCCCCCTCCCCATTCCCCCATCCCCCATCCCATTTCAAAGATCGGCAACGCACTTGTGACTCCTCCGGTGTTGCGGGTGTCCATGGGCGGCGGTAATCGCTTACCATCAGGTGATACGTCTGCTCGTTTGCCACCTATCACATAAAAAAATAATAATAAGGGTTCTCTTCCAAGTTTTTGAGACTAAATAAAACATAAAGGCTCGTCGTGAACGTACATACGAATAGGAGCGAAGTTGTTGTTTTAATCGATATCAACAGATTCGGCAAACTAGGAATTCCTTCATATCGTCGAAACCAATATTGTTAAACAATTTTATCTTATTTTCTTTTGATATACTAGATACTGGGAACTCTTAAGTAACGGTAGACCCATCTTTGGATTTTTTTTGCTATGGAACCGAATTGTTGAATCGTGTTTCGGATAGCGTACGATTGTAGGAAGATAGTAAAAAATGAGTTTTTTTTTTCAGGCATGAAATTTCTATAGTTTTACGTCATTAGTGTTCAAAATAACGTCATTTTGGTACAAAATCGCCTTAAAGTTTGTTTGTCGCACACGTTGTAACAGCCTTTATACTTTAGGTTCTTAATACCTACCAAGTCAGAAATATGGAACATATGATTCTAAAGTTTATTCCTATAACTAAGTAATTTGTACATATTGTCCTGGATATAAAAGCAGTAACACAGTTTTCTACTTCTATACCTAGTGCTTGTAAATAAAAACTTTCAAATACAGTAACTATAAGTTCTGAACGTTAAACTAGATAAGAACGAAAACAAAAGAAAGCAGTAAACAAGATGCCAGATTAAAATACTGCAAATAAACAGCTAAAAGCCGTAGCGAGTTCTAAGAACCAACTTACGGTCCCGAGAGGGCCACATATCATAACGTGAGATTCTACTCTCCACACGCGTAGTGCTAAGTAATCGGGGAATGTGGAGTACTGTAATTATATTTAAGGCTCAAAAGAGATGTATAAGATCAATCTGTAATATACGCCGAACAGATAGCTGCAGACCTCATTTCAAACGGCTTAAAATATTAATATTACCTTCGATGTATATTTTCGAAGTCGCTATTTTTGTGAAGTCAAATCTGCACCTTATTCAAATATTATATAAGATCGCGAAGACTCTTAGCGCAGTTCCTTGCAACACAGCTTTGTTCCACAAAAGCGTATTTGTACTAGTTTGTAAATCTTTAACAAAGTATCTCAGGCTATTCGTAATTTTGATGATTTCGTCAGTTTTAAAACCAGGTTACGAGAATTCCTTTTAGACAAATTTTATTATGACATAAATTAATATTTTAATGATAATGATTGTAATAATATAATGTAATATTGTGACATGATTGATTATAATTATGACATTCTATCAAATTTTTATCCCATGTAACTATGTCTGATTTATTTTGGTTTTTTATGATTGATTACTATATTTAATAGACATTTTATTTTTATTTTCATGTAAATATTTAATTATTGTATGCCTATTTGGGCAGGTAATGTGAGACTATTTTAAATTTAAGATCTTTGTACCATGGCCAACAATAAAGATTCTGATTCTGAACTTCGACGAAGCGCGGGTTCGGAAAACTAGCTAAGGGCAGCATCAGTACATTTGCCGCTAACTTTCCCTGTCAGGTCTGCGGGCTGCGGGCGAGTCTGTCGCGCTCGCTGACCGATGCTTCGGTCTGAAAACTCATCAAAAGTGTTGCGCCAATATAATGCAGTGAATGGTCTGTAACAGACGCAGAGGCCATTGATTGATTGATTTTGCAAAAGTTGTACATATAAGAAAGTTTATTATAATTCGTAACGCTACAGAAAGTACGTACAGAAAATGTAGACGATAAAACGTTGTACTAGCAAGATAAATAGTTCATTAATTCTACGAATTAGTGGAAGTAAAATAGTTTTTTGGTTAAATAAAGAAGTCCTTAATATCTGTCTACCAGTAACTTATATTATAAATTTACATATATAAATGAACTTTAAAAAGTCACAGTTTTAAATGTTTACCTGGGTCTATGAATAGGTTTTCAGAAAGATTTCTTAACAGAACAAAAGTCTGTATTTTTTTAGAAAACTACAAAAAGGGGTACGTGAATTATCTCATCTTCATCTCTAACTCTTGACACTATAACATATTATATACAGGGTGACTTTAAATTAGTTCTTGATACGAAAGGCTATGCATGTGCTCATGATAACAAACAACTTTCCCTAAGAAACGATAATCAAATCGCAAAAAAATTTTTAGACTCTTCATACTAATTTGGCCGGTCAGTTGCTCGATTTGTATGGAGACTCCAAAAATTTTTTTGCGATTTGACTATGGGTTCCTTAGGGAAAGTTGTTTGTTATCATGAGCACATGCATACCCTTTCGTATCAAGAACTAATTTAAAGTCACCCTGTATACGTACAGTTAGCAGTTGTAACGTATTTTGAACAAACAGTTCGATTTGAAAGCGTCACAGTCACAAAGCCTAGTCCTGTTACACCGCTTACGTACTCCTCGAGTATCTAAACGTCGGGCATTATTCTCGAAAGGTCAGATTGCTCGTAAGATGAGCGAGGACTGTAAGACAAGGTCCGACCGAACCAGGATTTTCCGTCTCGGCCGAGACCGAGACCGAGACCGAGACTTGATTAAGAATTTAAGAATCAAAAATATGAGAAATAAAAATGTATACTTAATAGTGAAATGTTTATTAATAATCAAAATTAAGTAAACTTATATTATTATTCAGAAAAAGGAGTTTTTCTGCGTTTTCCCCTTTCGAGCACGTGCCGCTCGATCCGTAAGTACTCATTGATTAGCCAATCACATCATATCAAGTATCGACAACGCGGGCGAATGGTCAAATCAAACCAATCCGAATTTGAATTACCGAATCGCTAACGTCGTCGCGCGTACTGTCTCGGCCTGGCTGAGAATCTCGGCGTTTCGTAGCCGAGACCGAGACCGAGAATCTCGGCCCGATTTTAGCCGAGAATGACTGGATCCGAGACCGAGACCGAGATCTCGGTCGGACCTTACTGTAATATAACCTCCAGTAATATAACCAGATTCTAGCGGCATAAAACCCGCGCGGGAGTGCGATCCGCCCTCACACGCTTCGCGCGACAGTTTTACAGATCATAACAAATTACGAAAAATGTAAATGAAATAATGTAAATGTATTTGAATAACTTAAAGGTATGATGCGAGCAGCACAGGACTGGTCGGTGTGGAAATCCTTGGGGGAGGCCTTTGTCCAGCAGTGGACGTCTTTCGGCTGATGATGATTTTAATAATAATTAAAACATTCTTATTACCAAACAGACGTGTATATCGCTTGAATTTTTCCGGTATATAAAATACAAACAAAAACGATAAAATATCGGTTTAACAAAGCCTAACATCTTATATTGGAAAAAAATTAAAGCAACGTAACTTATTATTTACGTGTTTGGTTATTTTGTATTGTTTTCTGAATTAAAGTGTTTAATTAAACTAATGGCGTAGTTTCCTTCATATCTTCAAAACCAATATTGTCATATAATTTTCAATTTTTTTCTTTTTATTACAGGGAACTGTTTTAAATTTTAAATAACGTTAGACCTATATTTAGAAAAAAATATATATTGAGCCGAAATTGTTGAATCGTGTTTCGGGTGACGTATGATCTTAGGAAATAAGTATTTTTATTTTCAGATTTGAAACTTCTATTGTATTACGTCAAAACTATTCAAAAAAACGTCATTCTGGTATAAGAGCGCCTTAAACAAAATAATATAATGATATGTATTAAGAACCTGTTAGAAAATAGGCCGGCAACGCACTTGTGACTCCTCTGGTGTTGCGGGTGTCTATGGGCGGCGGTAATCGCTTACCATCAGGTGATCCGTCTGCTCGTTTGCCACCTATGCCATAAAAAAAAAAAAAAAAAAAAAAAATGAAATATTTTTCTTTTTACACACTTTTAGCATTATATAAATTCCATGAAGAAAAATCAATGGATAATACCTTATGTGTGCACATGTGACTTTCATACAACAAATAAACGAGCTGAAGATAAGGGGTCACTTGCTAAGTTGATGGGACTTCTAGCTAAGCATGTATGACTTTCCAATCAATAGTGAGGAATATGCCTAATGTATACTGTAAGAAAAGTTTTATAAATAGAAATCGATATGGAAATATCTGTACCAAGACGGAATGCCGAAAGAATTGTATAATATATTTCTTTGATAAATTCTTTGATAAACAAGTATTATAAATCTCTTCCCACTTTTATTCTTCTGATAATAATTCAAAAGAAACGAAACTACAATAAATCCTTTGTTCAGTACGAAATAAGGAAGCCAGAATCAGTCAAGTGAATCTTTCAAAAAGAAGAAAGAACAAAATCTTTTTGCTGTCTTGCGGTCTGTAACTAAGTATTGTCTACTGTGAAAATATTAATTCAGTGTACGTCTATATTTGACGTAAAGTGAGAATAAATAGTTAAGGAAGGAGGAAATATAGGTACTGGCAAGCAAGAAAATATCAATCAAAGTGTAATTTTCTTATATAAAATTATAATTAAGAAGGCTCGATGGTTCAGTGGTCAGCGCTTATGAATACTGTTTTGAGGGTCGTGAGTTCAATTCCCACCCAAGGCATAAAATTCGGAATCCGGGTGTAAAATATCTATACAGGGTGTAACAAAGCACTTTTGTTCTATGATTTTGCTTTAATCGCAAAAAAAATGACTTTTTATACAAATGGTACTCTACCTATAAGATCATTCAGAGGGACACATATTATCAGGTTGTAAAAATTAAAATTTTGTATGACAAAGTTGGTATTAATCGTGCAAATACCTACAGAAAAACATCATAAAAACAACGGTAAAATATGTCCATTAAAATTACCCAAAAAAAATATAGAACGCGAAACATAACACTGCACTCGAAGTTAAAAGCTTTGTTCCTTAATTTAACACTTTCATGCACTTAGACACGAGTACCTACATAACATTTTTCTCTTAAACTAAGAAAATATCACACTTCACACCCGACAGTGAGAAGAGAATAAACCCAAAGAAATATTACACTAGAATAATCCTTTAAAATTGCGGTGGTAGGAGCCGGCTTCGCTACAGACTGCACTAGTGAATTTTTAAAATGGCTGCTTTGTACTTACGGTGCATTCAGGGGCAATTACCTGAGAAACTGACTACGGCGAAGCGAGTACTCATTTATTACCATTTGCCTGTTCAAGAATGAAGAAAATTACAAAACAGAAGATGTTTTGGACGGTTAGTCTCCAGGTGAACTATTCAGCCTTTGACTTTTACGTTTACTTTTACGGAAGTACTTGATGCACGGGTTCTTAGTTCTAAAGGTTAATTTGTCCATTTCGCTTAAACTGCAAATACATTTTTAGACTTTTCATACAAATTGATCACCTATTTGGCAATTTTATAAGGAGAGCAATTTTTTTGCTATTTGAGCAAAGTCGCAAAAGATATTCAGAATGATAAGTAGTACTACCAGTTAACGGGTCCTAGAACAAATTTATGTTACTGCGGCATTTTACTGTGGGGACACGCAGCAGATATTGAAACCATTTTTAACCGACTTCAAAAAAAAGAAGGAAGAGGTTCTCAATTCGTCGGAATCTTTTTTTTAATGTATGTTCACCGATTACTCGAAGACGCCTGAACCGATTTGGAAAATTCTTTTTTTGTTTAAAAGGGTATACTTCACAGGTGGTCCCATATAAATTTTATCGAAATCGATTCAGCTGTTTTTGAGAAATCAACAAAAACATAGCAAAATTGGAGTTGTTGCGATTGAAGTCGGTTGTTTTTAACGTATTCAGCGTGGTCAATTATCATTCTACAAAAAAGAGCAGTCCGAGCTATATACCAACTACGATCCCGAGAATCACTTCGAGATAGATTTAAGGAAATAAATATTCTAACAGTTGCCGGTCAGTTTATTTACGAAAATATCATGTACTTTCGTAAAAATCTAAACTTATTCTTCAAAAATAGTGACAGACATAACCGTAATTTGAGAAGTAAAAATAATCTTGAAATAGCTTTCTCGAGGCTTAGTAAGGTGAAAAAATCACAAATTCCGCATGACATGTGTGAACTACCAGAATGTAAATTTAAGAAACATATAAAACGCTGTATTTGTTCAAGAGAATACTATAAGACTGTAGATTATTTTAATGATAATGACATTTGGAATATTCCTCCAGCAAAATGCTATGACGTTTATAAGAGTGCTTAATGTACCTACGTAAAGAAATAAATGATTTTGAATTTTACCAATTCATATTTGTGTAAATAAGTTCTAATGTAAACGAAATCCCTAGCTTTTTTTTAAAAAAAAAAAAGAAGAACACAAAACCGTTGCAAAATCTCCACGGTAATAACAGGCCATTTCCATTTTCGCGAGAAGTCGTCGCCACCTCACGTGAGTGCCTTTTTATATACTTTCCACTTGCTACGCGAATTCGTGCTCAAGGTACAGTAACGTGTACAGTAACATCCCGATTTTCTTAAAAAAAAACTCTACATGTCTTTTTTTTTTGTTTAAGTAGATGCTTAACACATTCTTTTAAATCGTCGCATTTTTTTACCAAATACAAAGTTCCAATTCCAAACTACGATGACGAAAATTAGCTAAAATAATTACCAACGCTAACTTAACAAGGTAAAAACTACAATTCTGTCATTTTTATTTTTATTTTGTTAATTTGTTATCCTGAAGCTATTTTATAACTATTTACATGGGACTACCTTGTAGTCTATTGTATAGTAACAAAAATATATATCTTAAAATCGATTCCAAATCGGCGAAGTTGTGTGTAACATATGCAAAACATCCTAGACTCGATCTGACTACCTCCTCCTTTTTTTGGAAGTCTGTTTTTACCCACAATTGTTTTTACTCACCAGGTAGTAAGTGATGATGCCGAAGGTGAAAGCAGACTTACCAAGATTCTCCAACGCAATGGGGAACTAGCTGTCTCATCTCCATGCCAGAACACAAATGCTATTAACATTGATGTTTGGTGGCAAGAATTAGATAAGATGGTGGTAGCTAGCCAGGCGGGCTCCAAAAATGCCCTACCACCAACCAAACCGAGTCATACAAATTTGGACCCCACCGGGAATCGAACCCGCGACATCCTTATGTGAAGCATGCAGATCAGCCACTAGACCACGGAGGCTATTAAGTTGAATAATAAGATGCAGTTCAGCTAACATTATTATCGACTTAATGGACAATTCCACTACAAGAAGAAACGGTTACAACTCGCCTTAAAAGCAAGAACATTCTATTGAATCTGCCACATTGGTGACGATACCCGATCACAGGGCATGCACTGTACGAACATTGTCGCGCTTTTACGGCGGCGGCACTAAATCCCGATTCTGTCAGCAGATAAGAGTTGTGAACTCGAGTGAGCAAGAGCACTTCGACTTTCGACTCGAGGGGTCACGGGTAACGCGCATGTGACGACATAGAGTTTCCTGAGTAAGTCTTCGAAAGTGTCTGATTTTTAATACAACGTTCTCCAATAGTCCTAGGAGTAATTTAAAAAATCTACACAAATGGGAGTTTAAAAAAAAACTGTATCATCAAAGTTTAAATTTCTCAATAGAAAATACATGGAACCCCTAACCTTCTCTGTCACACCCTCAACACTTCACTCAAACATTATATTCAAGAGGGTCTGGTCTTAGAATCACAGAATCTCCGCTTACAACATTGGCGCCCAACACGGGACCTCCAATTCTCTGGTGCCCAGAACGAGCTGCGGGCGGTGTCTCGACAGCAGCGGTAATTGCATCATGCACTGCACTGCAAGCGTAACTGCAAGCAAGTGTACAATGTACATGCAATCATATACGCGCCGTAACAGACTGTAAATAACAGCCTTACTGTGCCGTTTGTAGCCGTTCCATTTCGCAAATGGGACGCGCTCTAACGAGGGTAAATTTTAAATTAAAACAAAAGCGAGATGTTTTCGCTGTTGACTGCAAGAGAAGACGGAAAGCTAAATTTAAATTACGAAAAATTACACATGACGTCAACTAAGCGCAGGACACGTGAGGGTTAAATCTAGTTACAGATAACATCTGTTAAGTAGTTAAGGCTTTACGAAGGTGCAAGACTGAGAATTTTTAGAAATTGACAAAAACTGTGAATTTTACAATTAATATTCATACGTTCGTATTCACCGTAGTCGGGTAAAAAGCGATTTCATATTTGTGTTGCTTCGTATGGTTTGCGTGCTCAACGTCGTGGCTTCATTAATATGTGAGCAGGCGTGAAACCAGCAGACTGAACGTTAATATCAAACATGATAGTTCGCAAGCTCATAAGCTTACCCACTAACGAACCACCTATCAAGAACAACTCCTACATGGGATTAATATTAAATCGTACACTCAGCAAAATAATAAAATCCACGGAAAAATAAAACACGGTCAACATGGCGCTGTAATAATAATATGGGAATAATAATATTTACTATTACATACAGCTAATAATTCCTTAAATGCTTGCCCTGAGTGGAAATCGAATCCACTTCAGGCGTTGGTAGGTAGAGCCGCTACCCGCGACGCCAACATTGCTTTCATATTAAAGTATACTTTTTCATTTCACTAATAGCACTGGCGCCCGACATGGGACTGATTCGCGAGATGTTTCTCATTTAGCATTTGAAACTTGAAAACTTCATATACAATACTTTGCAAAAAATAGGGATTGCTTTGCTTCTTCAAAAGCCATTTATTTTAACAAGCTACCCTTATATTTGACGTTTCATCTACAATGACTTGCTTACTTACTCTTACTCCGCCGGCTATCTCATCTACAATTAACAAAATATATTTGGCAAGATAAAAAAATTAGAGTTTTCAAAACAGTGATCAGTGACTTACAGATCATTGATGCGGACTACAAACTATATTTCAATTACGAAACAGACAGACGTTAGCTCGTTATCTAAGCGAGTTGGTCCAACTTGCAAACCTCAATTACGGCGACTTGTGCGGTTAACTCGGAGACTCGGATCTCTGGATCTGGTCCCATCTCGCCTCGTCCGTTGGCTCACTATCTGTTTGCTGAGACGATTTTATTGGCCCCGAGCAAACTGGTGAAACTCGAGACAGGTAATGGAATCTTGCCAACTAGCCTCCGGCAAAGGTAATGTGAATTGCATTAATCCCCGACTTCAAATAGAACGTATGCCGCGCAGTCAGTAAAAAAGATCGATTAAGTCGCTAAAAGCTTTTAGAAATGACCAAACTACATTAAACCTAAGACTAATGATAGTACGGGTATTTTTGGACTGCGAAAAACCACTGTCACTTCACTAACAAAGAAACTATTCGATGAATCGCTGAAACCTTTTAGTAATCTCAATTGCCATTCACCAACGAATTGAGTTGAAAGCCATTAAAAGAAATGAAAACTACATATGTATATTGAACATAAATTCAAGTTTAGTTACTAGCAAACATCTATCAAAAAGCAGCACTAACTCGAATTTACGATGTAAACGTCGTTACATTAATTCAGTCGATGATTTACGGTGCAGCCTCGCAACTGGTGGGTATTCGAGCGAAGCGATCTGTCGCGAGCATCCGACCGAAACTCCTAGACTTGGCGTGCAACCTCCTTGCAAGTCG
The DNA here is from genome assembly GCA_958295455.1 of Coleophora deauratella. Lineage (NCBI taxonomy): Eukaryota > Metazoa > Arthropoda > Insecta > Lepidoptera > Coleophoridae > Coleophora > Coleophora deauratella. Next base: position 10,681,416 of record OY282413.1, on the reverse strand, counting down.
GGCGCCAAGCATATAGAGTTAACGAAATTTATTTCTGCATCTGACAGCCGAATAGCGAATACAAGTTTGAAACCGTTATTATGGAGGCAATTGTAAAATTTCTGTTGTATTTATAAGCTTGTTTTACAGTTTGCACCCGCAAACATCGGAATCTTTTTTTATCCACAATTGGTAAGCCCTTGGCATCATCTCACCTGGTGGTAAGTGATGATGATGCAGAAGATGAAAGCGGGCTTACCAAGATTTTAAAACACAGTGGGGAACTGGCTATCTTATCTTCATGCCAGAACAAATCAAACGTTATTAACGTTGATGTTTCGCGGCACGATTAAGATAAGATAGTGGTAGCAAACCAGGCGGACTCAGAAAATGTCAACCAAACCGAGTCCTACAAAGTTGGACCCCGCTAGGAATCGAACCTACGCGACCTCCTGATGTAAAGCAAGTAGACTAGCCTCCGTGGTCCAGCCACGAAGGCGGTTAAAATCTCTGATAAATTAATATTTCACATCCCTAGTCCCTACGCAGTATAGCAGACATCAAAGAGACGTAATTCAATAACTCAATATCATCGTTTACGTTTTCAAATTTTATCTTTGAAGTAGAAACGGTGGATTTCTGAATCCTTCAAAGGCTACGTGAAGTGGGGCGGGGTGGAGGACCCTGAGATCAACCGACGTTGAACAAAGGTTTTCAGCAGCGGAATATTTTAAGTGATTTAATTTATGTAGCTTAAATTTTCAAGTAGACACTTCTCCAATTAATATTAAAACGTTTTCAATATTTATAAGATAAATATAATAATAATACTCGATATTATCAGGACCGATCGATGTGGAAATCCTTGGGGGAGGCCTTTGTCCAGCAGTGGACGTCTTTCGGCTGATGATGATAATGTGAATAGATATTAAATTCAAAAATATTCTACTGAGTACCTATAGGTAGGTATATGTATATTTATAAACTTACAGTTGGATTCTTTATTACTACCTAATAGAAAGTTCCTAAAAAGTATTACGTAAAGCATTATCGTAATACTTTTACCTAACACGGAAGGACCATACCACACCGCCAAGACGAGTGCGCAATAAATAACAACAAGACAACCTGTACACGTAACAAACATCCCAAAGAACCGCCAACAACAGAATTCCCTTTGTACAATACTTCCCACGAAAAAAGAGAAACACTCAAGGAGAATGATCTTTACTCCGCTGTCGAAATAAATCCCGTTTGCCGCCAAAAGAAGTGCGGAGCTCCGGCGGATGTCAATAGGCGGCCATCAATTTGAGTTCAATGTTCAATGGAGTCGGTGGAAAGCCGCCGGCGACCAGCTATATTTCAGCGGGCCCTTGAAACCCAAGTACATATTAGGTTGCAGACTGACCTATTCGCAAAATGTCTTGTAATCATTAAAGGATCATTTGATTATTGTATAATTTAAAATTTCTAATCAGTCAAAATCAAAATGTTTTTTATTGATAGATGCTGTACACATTCTTTTAAACCATCATTGTTTTCTACCTTGTACAAAATTGTATTAATAATTAAGATTGGTTGAGATCTACTTTTTTATAATGTCTAACTTCTAATACTCGTATTGTTATAAAGGCCAGTAATGATTGCACTGGATACCCTAAGGAGCCCCCATTGGTGCCAATCTCGTCTCGCTCTTACATGTTACTGTTATTATCATAACTTTATTAAGACTAATGAATAAAAACGAACGCCAGTTTAAATTTAAAAAAAAAATGTTTACTTCGCGGCTCCAGTGCTCCAATATTTTTAAAATTCTAAGGAAAACCTGAGAGATTTGCAATTTCAAAACGTTTATTAATGTTTCGATAAACCTGATTGTAGTGAAGAAAGCATTTCGCGAATGTGACATTGTGCGTCTGGAATCAAACCGGGTCGCGTGCCGAGTGCCGACTGTACAGGTTCACTCCCTTTGAAACGGGAAAGGAATGAGGATTGAAGTTCATCAATTTTGGAGAAGCTGGATTTGATCGTTAATCTTAAAATATCGCTCTTCTGAGATCCACCCTGCGATTGACGTCGCAGATAATTAATGTTTGATGATACTAATAAAATTACTGAAATTGTCTTAAAACTGAAAATATGTTTTGGTTAACACAAGACAATTCAAAACACATTTTACTCGACTACGGCGAATCTAACTGAAACGTTTTTCACGATTAAGAGTTTTATAAGTCTAGAAAGGGTAGTGTAGTGGCGAAGGCTTTATATCCTATACAGCCTTTGAAATATTAATAGAGGGAAAAACCGAGAAATATGCATGTAATTAACTAAACAAAACATTAATTTGGGTGTTTATTATAGCCTACAGGCTACATTAGTACATAATGCTAACATTAAAAGGAAATCCGATATGTTGTAAATTCTGCCAGCAAGGCCACACACACACCTCTCTGCCAAAAAAGCGGAGTCGTTTTAAATTATCAAGTCGATGGTAATGTTTTTCGAGTGTTTGGCCGTTTCATTGTTATCGCTTGTAGTCAAAACGATTTATGGATTTTGCAGTGCGAGATGTTGTTCAGATTGACAACACAACAGACTTTTTATAGTTAGCTGGGTTTTTTAATCTTTTGTTAAAAATAATTAAGAAAGGCCTCTTCCACCGTCCACCAAAAAAGGGCAGAGAAGCTTTTAAAAATTCATGGTAAACTATTACCAGATACTATTCGTTGCAAATCTGTACGGCCACTTAAATTGTACACACAAAACTCTGCAGACACAACGTTAGCGCGTTTTAAAATACAAATGCTGCCATCTATTGGCATGTACCGTAAAGTAAAAAAGTCCGTGCAAGTAACATTTCTTAGGGTATTCATTATAACTGTACAGGTATTTAAAAAGTGCGTTTGAGATTTTAAGGGGTTACTCAGAATCATGTATGGAATACAGGAAAAATATAAAAAACCGATCTATAACTTTTTTCAGTTTCCCATACAAATTCATGATTCAATAGTATGGAAAACTGAAAAAAAATTTTAAGTCGGTTTTTTAAATTTCTTTCACCCCTTCAAAGTCACCCCTTTAAATCTCTAACTGTAAGGCGGACGCGGCTCAGTGCAGTTTGTGTAGTCGCATCGATCACGCAGGTTAAATGAGTACAGACACGGTCATAACCTGGATGGGTTTGACTGTTAGTGGTATTTATTTCGACCGTTTCCGTGCTTCGCAAGGCACGTTAAGCCGTTGGTGCCGGCTGCTATCGCTAGCAGTCGTTAAGCCACATCAGCGGCCTTATAGGCGGCGTGAAAATTTCTGAAACTGAGGTTGGCCACTAGCCCCACAACCTCCACCAATCCGAACTTGGCCCCCGTGTGTGGAATATGGCCTAAACCTTCCCGAGTTATGGGAAGAGACCCGTGCCCCTGCAGTGGGGAAGTTAATGAGTTGTTAACAAATAACAAAACAATTGTAGATTGGTCACCGTCATTTGTTATAATGACTACCTAATGAATAAAATTAGAAATAAGACATTACACAAAGGTAGATCACAAGCAAATCATCCCAATGGATCACCTATACTATTAAACAGATGATGAGGCTTCGAGACGAAGCGCACGCGAGAAGTCGCCGATCAAAACTAGAGGCACATATTGAGTATTATAAAGACTTAAAACGAATTGTTGCATCTGCTCTCTATTCTGAAAAACGTGCATATTTCCAGACACATATTAATAAACATTCAAGTGATCCACGTAATCTTTGGAAAAACATTAAACGTAACATTGTTGATTTTAATAAAAAACAAGTTGAGTTGCCAAAGTGCTTTGATAATCCGAATGTCATAAACAATCATTTCTTAACCCTACCCTGTGAAGAAACCATTTCAATTTCCTGTCTTTCTTATTTTGAATTTCATCGCTATTCAGATGCGACCTTTGTTTTAAAGCCGGTCAATGAAATAAATGTCTTGAACACAATTAAATCCATAAAGAGTAATGCGAATGGTATAGATGACATAACTTTAGATATGACAATACTGACACTCCCACAAACTCTTGGAACTATTACCGCTATAATTAATAAGTCATTCGAAACCTGTACCTTTCCTGACGTCTGGAAAGCTGCAATTGTAAATCCCATCCCGAAAAAACCAGACCCCACAGATTTAAAGGATTTAAGACCGATTAGCATACTGCCGTTTATGTCCAAAGTTATTGAGAAAATAGTATGCTCCCAGTTGACGACGTTCCTTGAATCTAATAATATTCTACCAATGAAACAGTCGGGCTTTAGGAAAACTCGAAGTACAGCGTCTGCTTTGATGGACGTTACAGATGACATCTTGACCGCACAAGACAAGGGTGAGGGGACAATCTTGGTTTTGTTGGATTTTTCTCGCGCATTCGACACAATTAATACGTCCCTCTTGCTCTCCAAATTAGCATATTACGGTTTCAGTAACGATGTAGTCAAGTGGTTCGCGAGCTACCTATCTGGCCGATCCCAGCAGGTTGTTTTGCGTACTGGCGGTGACACAATGTTTTCCGATTCTTGTCCCTTAAGGCATGGCGTGCCTCAGGGATCAATCTTAGGACCAGTGCTTTTTATTCTTTATATCGCTGATGTAATAAATTGTGTACAGAAATGTAGGTACCATTTGTACGCGGATGATTTGCAGCTCTACATATCGTTCAAGTCTGCTAACACTATATCTGCTGTTAATTCCTTAAATGAAGATTTGGATCGAATATCTAAGTGGTCTAGCCAGAATAGTCTTGTCTTAAACCCCATTAAATCGAAATTTCTTGTGTTAGGTACCAAGAACCAAATACACCAAATTCTTGACTTTAACCCTCGTGTGGTACTAGGTGGTGAACCTTTAGAATATGTTCAAAGCGCAAGAAATCTGGGCGTTGTTATGGATGGTAGTTTACGATTCGAGCAACATGTAATAGAAACAGTTAAAACCTGTTCCTATAGGCTTAAAGTTTTGTATCAAGTTCGTAATTATCTATCTGTAGACATGCGAATAAAATTATGTGACTCACTGATTTTATCTAAACTTAATTATGCGGATGCTTTAATTGGTGGTTGTTTGTTGGCTCGTTCCAAAACGCTAATCCAGCGAGTGCAAAACGCGTGTGCACGTTTTTGCTTTCCTATACCTCCACGTACACACGTAACGCCATACCTAAACAATAGCAACTTGTTGAGGATGGAAGCGCGGCGCACACTACACTTCGCGACGTTGCTCTTTGGAGTCATGAAAACCCAAAAACCGTGCTATCTTTATAATAAATTAGACTTTTCTCAAAGAGAAATAAGAAATGCTCCTCGTCTTGTTTGCCCTAAATTCAGAACGGCTGCCTTTCGTGGCAGTTTTCGTTATTCTGCCACGAAATGCTGGAACAACTTACCACCGCCAATCAGAAATTCCAGTACTGTTGGGTCCTTTAAAACCCAATTAAAGAAACATTTATTGATTTTGCAAAAGACACTCTCGTAAGCAAAGCAGCCGCTACCTACCTTATGTACTATAATTCAATAACTGCCTTTTTAATTTAAATAAATATTATTATATAAAATATTTTATATCATGTTAGGTCTATAAAGTGCAGTAAATGTCAACATTATTAGATAATTCATTTTTCTATGAGTTAGATACTATATAACCTCTGTGACGGTTTTAATATAATAAATTTTACCTTAATATTAAAACTAGTAGTGATGTGTATGTAATAAGTGTGTAAATACACAAAGCGCTTCATAAATTTAATTTTTAACACTTTTTATTTTTTAAATTTAATTTTTAACACTTTTTATTTTTATTTTGTTATTCAGATTTTCAGAATTTCTCTGCATGTATAGCTATTAGTTGGGAAGACAAATAAATGTATGTGTCATTTTGTTATTGTCATATGAACCAATGATTGCTAACATTTACAATGTGATGTTCGCTCGCTGCCTCACATACAATGTAAAGGGCTCTACAGAAAACCAGCGTTGCAGCCAGCTTGCTGATTGCAACACATGCTGAGTAGAGACCCATTCGATGTCTGAGTGGCACTTTTATCAGTATTTTTAAGTTTTATTTTTGTTATCTCTGTTTTAGTTTTAAGGTGCTATTTGTGATGTCGAATAAATGTATTTTCTTTCTTTCTTCTTTCTTTCAATGCGAAATTTATCGAGCTCTGCTCAGCTGTTTTTGCGTGATTGAGTGACAAACATAAAACATAAAAAACGTAAGGATTACTGCCTATTCGACATAAAACACAGGAACATTTGAGTAAAGATTGCGATATATTGTTAATTCTTGCTGCACAGCCTCACCTCACTGCACCGCCAGAAAAGTCAGAGAGGATTTTTCGGAGGCCCTAATACAAATATAAACAGTCGAAAAACATTTGTTAGTTTTCGAGTGTTTCGTATGTATGTCTGTATGGCCGTTTCATAGTTTTCGCCTGTAGTGAATAAAGGCGGAAACATACTAACGAAAAGCCCCCCGACCCGTCAACACGCATATCAAATCTATATAAATATTTTTCTCTAAAAATTTTTGAAATACTTAGACGTGTGACGTGACGTCATAGTTTATATTATGTATATTTTATAACTATTTTTGTTGATAAAAATGTAGGATGGGATAACAAACAAAACAAATAATGGTTATCGAAATATTGCAAGATACCAGTTTAGTGAATGAATGTTTTTTTTATGAAGTCATCTCCCTAACTGATAACGGACATTTAATATTTTGTTACATTAGTTAGGTTGGTACAGCATAGTATACAATAAAGGATTGTAGACAGATAATAATAAAGAAGAATAAGTGTATCAACGAGGTCACTCCACAATAAAAGGTAGAGAAGCTTTCAAAAATCCACTTACAAAGATTACGACCGCTTGACATGTAAATAAAACACAAAGAAAATGCTGCAGACACAACGTTTGAGCGCGTTTTTAAATACAAATGCTGCCATCTATTGACATGCACCGAAAAGTAAAAAGTCCCTGCAATTTTAATGTTTTCACGTAGTTTGTACGGCAGGTTATAGTTTAATAAAATACCGGCAGTAATAACGAGTACTAATACAATATATTCTGTGTATGTAACGTTATAATTAAAAACACTTTTAGTTGAGTTAGTTTTCGAGTGTTTCGTATGTATGTCTGTATGGCCGTTTCACAGTTTTCGCCTATAGTGAATAAAGGCGGAAACATACTAACGAAAAGCCGCCCGACCCGTCAACACGAATATCAAATCTATACAAATTCTATGGCTAGACATACTACCAACACCGGACGAAACGTGGCTTCGGGTGTTGGTAATATGTTTGTAGCCATGGAATTTGTATGGATTTGAAATGTATGTTGTCGGGTCGGATGTTGTCATTCATTCATTTCATTTCATTACCTAAATAGGGTTGATGACTGCTAGTCATATGATTAACTTTTTAATATCTGTCAAAAACTATATTTTGTTCTAAAATGTTTGAATCACGTAGACGCGATGTCATTGAGCGACAAATTTTACAACTTTTTTTGTTGATAAAAAATGTAAGATGAGACAAAAAACAAAACAAAATAATGTTTATCGAAATTTTATTGCATGATACCAGTTTAGTGAATGAATGTTTTTTTTCATGACGTCATCTCCCTTGCTGATAACGGATATTTAATCTTTACTGTATAGTATACAATAAAGGCTTATACACAGATATTATAAAGAATAAGTAATGTCAACGAGGCCACTCCACAATAAAAGGTAGAGAAGCTTTCAAAAATTCACCTACAAAAATTACGACCACTAGACATGTAAATAAAACACAAAGAAAATGCTGCAGACACAACGTTAGCGCGTTTTAAAATACAAATGCTGCCATCTATTGACATGCATCGAAAAGTACAAAGTTCCTGCAATTTTAACGTTTTCACGTAGTTTGTACGACAGACAGTTTCTAGTTTAATAAAATACCGGCAGTAATAACGAGTATTATTACAATATATTCTGTGTATGTAACGTTATTAAGCCGTATTGCGTTTCAAATAAGGTTCAAAATCAATCGCACCAAATCTGTTACTTACTGTGTTCTTAATTTGCACGGCAGCACTTATAATTATTGTCTTCTATGCCATCGTATATTGTAAAAGCTGAAACTATGTCAAGTATTGCAGATGGTGGCGTATCGGGAGCCGGGTCGTTCCCTTCCCTCAAATATGGTTGAGGGGAGCGATGGCTGACTCCCGCGTTTACTCGTGATCGGGTGCTGTCCGTGTGAACTGGCCTGCTCTTGTCATTGGTGTTTGGTCACAATAATTACCTGTTTGCACATTGTACTTGTATGTTTTTGTTGATCCTTTCACATTCGTTTGTAATAGTAGGTATGCAACTAAGCTAACTATATCTTTGTTGTTTACCTGAATTATGTAATAGCATATAAGAATTTTATTTAAAAAAATGTGTTGGAGGGAGTTTCTTTAGGGCCCGACATTTCTTCTCTCTCCGCAAACACTTCCCGAAACGTTGGGTATACGAGTTCCGAGTGGTAGGAACCTCGTATTAGGTAGAAAAAATATGACGTTCGAAAAGTGTACAGAGATACCTACTTCGAATAAATATTATTTCATTGCATTTCAAGTTAGAAACGAAATAACAACCATTGCTCCTTTAAACCGTAACGTTATAATTTAGAGAAACGAAAATTAATTTCGCCCAAAATAAACGAATTCCTTTGCCAAACGTCGTCGTCGTAGTCGAGTGACGGAGACGGATTATTCATGTTTCGAAAACAAAGGGATTTGGTCCTTTACGTTGCGATGAGTCCGCTCCGGGCATCGCTTTCCCGGACAGGAATTTACCATGATCCCGTCAAAAGCTGTTAAAGTAATTCGATTCTTGATCCATGTTACTCGGACAAAACTTGTTAGAAGGGAACTTGTGTACTGTATTTATTTTGGCTTACTTCAGCATTCTCACTTCAAGAATGGAAGCTCCAATGTCAATTTAGTGACAGACTAATTTTAAACTGACAATGCATATTACAAATCCTTAAATATTACCTTTGTAACTTTCTCATCTCACCATTTGGTTATAATGTCTCCGCAACATTTTTTACTCGACTGCGCCAGAAGGAGATTGAATACGCTAGATGTATATTGCTTTGGCACGGCCAGCCTAAACGATCAGACGAAGCTTGATAGACGAAGCTTGAGAGGTGTCGTAAGGTTAGATTCGTCTTGATCCCCAGATTGGCATAGTATACATTTTAATGCAGCCGTGTTGTAATTACTTTTTTTAATTACGGTTAGGTTATTACCCAAATATTTTTCAGGCCCGTTTCAAACGTTCCACAGTCACACTCATGGGATCATCTACGACATTCTACTATAATGCGGGCCATTAGACCGCCATCACGGCATGTAAGACGCCATTTTGACGCAGTAACGTTTTACTGAATTAAGTTTCCAAGCGATGTCGGTACACGTTACCATCGAAATGAGAGTACATATTCTGTTTATTTTGAAATTAGGATATTTAAAAAAGTAATCACCTCGTTTTCTAAATTTCTCTGAACTTATAAGATTTGTAGGTATGATTTTTGATAGCATGTAGTCAATTACTTAGAATATTTAGGGGCTTATAGGAACTGAAATAAAATTTATCTTCAGAGCTGTACTTTGGTCGATGGAGCCACTGTCATTCTCTGAAGAAAAAAGATGTATTTTTAATTATAACAAAGCATTTTGGAAGCCTACAGCAACTACTATAATCGAATGTCACTTATAAGTTTCAACATTTGCTGTTTTCCATCGCAACTTTGTTCTACTAAAAGAGCCATCAAGTATCAACTCAAACTGTTTCGTAACCAAAATTCCTGCGCCTACCAGTTGTATTGTGTTTGGCGGAATTTTACGATACTGGCGCCCAACGTGGGCCCGGCCGTAAGTTAGCTGAAGCAATAAACTGGAAACCGTTATTCACACCAATAAAACCTTATCACACTAGATGTTTCTGAATCGTACGATACTAACATTTAATTCAAAGTGGAAACACGTAAATTCGACTACAGTGCTTCTAGCGCCATTGTTTCGTAAATTACATTCACGACAACTATAAGAGGACGTTACCTAGGTGCGTATTGTATTCCTTAATTCAATAGGTACGGTATATGTTACGAAGTATCATTAATTAAAATACATACGTAATCCTACAAAACCAAGTTGAGCCTCGCATTAAGCACGATACAGCCACGGTGGTGAATAGAGCAACAAGTGACAGGAAACAAAACAAATACATACACATTGTGTAGACGAACAAAGGAATGAAATACTTTCTGTGGCATTTTTCACAGGGTGGATTGGAAAGAACGTGTGACATGTAGATCCAGTTACGATGGAACGACCAGGCTTTTACTCCGGACAGCTTGCACCCCTTCGTGACGTAACTCATAGACAACGAACGAGGGAATGAAAAGCTTAAAAAGGGCCATATAATATTTTGTCATTTTCTTCACATCAATGCTACAGAAAGAGTAGAAAAAAAATATATCATTTTTTTGAATACTTTTGTCTCTCTGTTCCTTCATCAGCGGCAGATAATGTTACTGCATAATGAAATAATCTTTTACAAAAAAAAACAATCTTAAACTTTTTAATAGCAGCTAACAACTCTGGACAGTCAAAAATTTGATTTCCCATCCCGCTGAAACTATGGTAGTTTCCAAACATTTCACTAATTGCTTCCAACCACGAGTTATTAAAGATCGCTTTTTGCGGCGCCGAAGTTGGCAACACTGACGAATCTGGCAACACTGGTAACTTTGACAACTTGCGACTGGGTTCCGCTTTGCGTTATGGAGAAGAAGTTTTGACGCAAATTGCTGGAGGCTTTTCGCTAGTAAAGCTTTCTATGGATTCCTTTTTTAACTCCTGCCTGTTAGTTTAAGTAGATTTAGTCACTTTAACTAGCTATTTAAAGTGACTTTACGTATAAGTAGGAAACAAAACCCGTTTTTTTATTTAGGACGGTTTAATGTGCACTATATTGATAGTCTCTTACTGCTGACATACAGATATTATAAAGCCCAATATATCAAAGTAACATACGTGTTAACGCTACTCCAGTTCTCTCGAATAGTGGCGTTTATTAATATATTTCAAAAAGGAGGAGGTTCTCAATTTTCTGTTCTGTTCTCTGTTCTGTATGTTGTTTTTTTATGTATGTGACGCGATTACTCCGCCAATTATGAATCGATTTTGACGATTCTTTTTTGTTTGGTAGGTCATACATCGGAGGCGGTCCCATAAAAAAATGATTCAGCGCTTTTTGTAAAATCAACAAAAATAAAAAATAAACATAGCAAAATTGTAGTTGTTACGATTGAAGGCGGTTATTTTTAACGTGTTCAGCGTTGTTATTTTGAATAAATTTCCTTTAAAATACAGCTATCCGCAGTCTGTGAGTAAATAAAACTTGCGGTTTCTCAAATTCACCCTCCAACGTAGCGTCCAAACTAACATACTCAGATAACTGTCAAGTGCCGGGCCCGGGAACGTCCGGGATCCCGGGTAATTCCCGTTACGGGATCTACGGGAATCCCCACAGTGCACTACACTATAAAATATTTAATGTTGCCTAGAGTGCACGCCACGCTAAGCGCTGGCTGGGTTACATTTCTAATTACATTTTGTCGTTGCAATCGCGTTGTTTCAGTGGCAATGAGATTTACCGGAGACTTTTATTAGAGAAGTACATCGTTAGATATGGAGCCATAAACCATAAAACTATTTATAGTACATATACAAAACTATCTATAAAAAGATATTATTTCAACAATTACACCAACCGCCGTCAACCCCTTGCTCTTTCAATTGTGTAACTAAATAAGAAATAGAATTTGTAGTACAAAAATTAGTAGGGACCCTTATTTAGTCCATATAACTTATCCCCAGTTTTCCTTAATCCTTAGCTTATACAGTCACCAAAAAAGATGCCTTACAGCAGACATTGCTTAAATCGTCTGTAACAGACGTATAAGGCCTGTGAGGACGAGTCTTAACTGGTCCGCTTCAAAATGATGTTTTCGACAACCCAGCAGTATAATGTGACTAGCCCTGACTAGTGTAGTACATGTTAACAGTGCCGACGACGGCGCTGCGACGGGGGCGACCTTGGCATGCGATCGATGGCTTGGCGGAGCCATCACCGCCACCGACACGCTACCCTGCATATATGTAATATGGTCGTTGGTAGTTGGAAAGGCAACCGAATTTTAAGCTGGAATTATTCTGCCGTTATAATCTACAAAAATAGTTATAATTGACCATGCTGAATACGTTAAAAACAACCGACTTCAATCGCAACAACTCCAATTTTGCTATGTTTTTGTTGATTTTCTCAAAAACCGCTGATTCCATTTCGATAAAATTTATATGGGACCACCTGTGAAGTATACCCTTTTAAACTAAAAAAGAATTTTCCAAATCGGTTCAGGCGTCTTTGAGTAATCGGTGAACATACGAATTACCAAGAAACAATAACTTAATAACTTATGTGTTATCCAACTGAGCAAGTAAACATTTTCTAGTTATGTATGTCTATCTCTTTAGCTGACCAGTAGCCTAAACGGTTTGATGGATTTTAAATAGTGCGATGTTTGTCATATTCGTCTTATTTTTTATTGTGTAAGGTGACAAAAACCTGACGGCGCACCTGATGGAAAGGTGGCATCCGCCGCCTACGAGCATATCATTTCCTTGATTGCGTATCATAGGGATATCAATATATTAAACAGCTGGATTTTGCTAATTTATAAAAAAGTAAAGTAGTTTTTAATTGAAATAAGTTGAAAATAACCTCCCTGTATTTCTTTTTTAGCCATGACAGTGAGAGCTTTCCAGCTTACATGTCACGCGGAGATAATCCGACGGATTTCAATGGACGCCTCCAAGTGCACGCGGGCTCAGCCGTTCGTGCCGTACCCGAATGGTCGGATTATATTGCGTGTAAAAAGATTAAAATTTTGGCGACGAAAAAGGTTGAAATTCAGTGATACCAAGCAGTACAGTGTGCAAAAAAACAGTTGTTAACTGGTTCCTCTAATCATAGTGAACTTTCTTAGGATCGTTCGAGTAAATCAGGAAGTTGACTGTATAAATCAATATAAGCATTTATCGAAATAGCAGCAAAAATGTTCAATTTTTATTACATGTGTCATTTTTAATTTGTAGAAATTACCCAATGAGAATGAAACGGACTATTAAATTAAAGCGTCAAAGCTCACTTATTTCAAACATTTTTGAACAAAATGTCATTTTTGACAGTTGAAAAAGAAACATACTTGCTGTCGAAAAACAAAATAATTACTTAATTGGCACCCACCGTGGGACCGACGCGAACAAAAATAAATCAGTTTCAAACATTTCCCAACAATTTCCTGTAACCTGTCATAAACCGAACTTGGTAAGAAATTAAGAAGAAAACAATTGAACTTGCAGTAATATTGTTCGTAAATCCATTACTTTCGTTGTTTATTTTCAAGCTTTGAAACCCTTGAAAGTTTGCGCGTTTACGAAAATTTTCTTTCTTCCCTTTTTTATCCGGTTTATCTTTTTCAGGACAGAAACTTATCACCTAAAGGGGCTAAAGGTTCTGCCTATAAATCTCAATGTTCGTTGATAACAGAATACATTTCTTTCATACTCCAATTCAATCTCACCAAAGACATTGTCCCAAAAAAACCAAACAGATAATGAGTTCAAATTGGCAATTTATTTGTATAGGTTTGTATAGGATGAGCGTTGGCGTGATTGTCGGGACGTATCCGAATTGTAGGACAAAAAGTACGCCTCTCCTATCACAAACTGAATAGACACAGAAAGTCCGCTACGTAGAAACTGCGGAAACATCCGTACGGACCCCTCTTTCTCAAAACTATCTGTGTTCGTGATTCAGGCGCACTGGTTTGGATTGAGAATTGAGATCGATCAATAAGCAGTAATCACAAAACAGATAAGTGCACAATACATATTTATCTACTGATATAAGTAGGACCACTAGATCGGGCATCTTTGTCCAATATTTCGAAATAAAAATGAGCTTAATTGAACGTTACTGCTGTGAAATACGTTTTTCTATTTTTTTCAACAGATGTCACTTTTAGCATAGAGACGAACGTGTAAACCTTATGGACTTATTTTAAGGGTAAAAACCTCTCATTAGTCCTCGTCATTAGCTTCTAGAGAAGGCAACCAAATCCTTTTTGTGTGACACACCATACTGTAAATACACACTTCACTGAATCTATTTGTAAGTTTCGAAAGATGACCGACTACTAAGCAGCAAGATACTTATTTATTTTTTGCTTCGTGGTAGAGTATTTTCTGTACCACAGAGCATTGAATCGCCGTGCATCGCCCGCTACTAGAGACGGCAGGAATAATAATAGTCGTGCCGGGTCGTTCTCTCATTTCGTGCAAATCGCATGTCCCCCAAATTTTTAAGAAAGCTTTAAGACCTATGAACTTCAAATATTTTTTGAATTATTCTTAGAATACTTCTACACATCCGGCATATAAAATAAGTTATTAAACTTGTAAAAGAACAGGTGAATTTTAATTTTAGTGCTCAAAAACTCCGTACTTTCAGCGGTATTTTTTCACGTCACGGTGAATATGGCTGGATAGTGCAAAACATGTAGTTTTATTAGCTTAATTTTGTATAAGCAACGACTGAGAACATATTCAGGAATACGATTATGTATTCAAACGTTATCAGTATAGGTTTATCTTGATTATATAACTGATAGGAAATTTGTCACGAAAAATAACTCCTTACCGTCAGCGTTAATTTTTAATCTGTTTCTGAACCCTCCCCGTCCTCACAATGTGTCATCTGTCAGTCGTCCGATGAACATTAGAAAGCACGGATGTGTGACGCAGTTACGGAATTAGCTTAGAAAGTTCTCGCCGTTTAGAAGATTGTGACATTTTTTTTACTTTCCCCTCAGCAGGTTTATATGATAAGTTTCTATTGTTTTGATAAAACTTTGGCCTTGACATATTTGCTTTAGGTGAGTGTTTACACGGTTGATCAGTAAAATTTTGGTATATGTTAAAGTATCAGAGTAAACTCTAATAATCTTTCGAAAAATCATTACCCTCAGACTCTTTACCTTCAGCAATTAAAGTGAGGGTAATGATGTTGATTAGATGGTAATGATCTGAAATTATGTATTGAATGTATTGGCCCGACTGACCCGGTGGCTCAGTGGTTAGCAATCCTGACTACTGATCCCAGAGTCGTGGGTTTGATCCCCACCAAGGTCAAACATTTTTGTAATGAGCAGATTTGTTTCACTTTGTTTGCTCTGCGTCTGGGTGTATTATAACTATATATGTATATATTTAAATGTATATATGTATCCGCAACCCCCCCGCGGCGCACGCCCTCCCCCCGAACCCTGCAATTCCCGCGCCGCACCCCCTTTCCCCGCGCCACATCCCCTTCCCATGCCCCGTAATCCCCGCGCCAAACCCCCTTCTCCCGTGCCCCGCAACCCCCCGCACCGCACTCCCTTTCCCCCGCGTCCCGTACCCCCTCCCCCGTGCCCCGAAATCCCTCCCTCCGCACCCCTTTCCACCCCGTGCCCCGTAACCCCCCTTTCCCCGCAAATCCGTGTGTGTTTTCCGCCTAAAAATCATTACCATCTTTACTTTATCATTTCCGTCATCAAAGTGGAAAATAATAATTTAATATCTTTTGATTTTCTGCGTATAATTTCGTAAAAAATATACACATAGCTAAGATTTGTGACCTAGTTTCATCAGAGCTTATAAAAATGAACATTTGAAAATTTCTCTTACTTTCGACCGATTTGCACCAAATCAGAGAATCACCCTGCCATTACCGCAGCGGGCAGCGGCGCACGGCGATTCAATCACAAAATATACAGATACAGAAGGTCCGCTCAATACGCTCACTAAAATCCTAAGCATATACATGCTTTTAGACGTATACGGTCGTTGTAGGAAAGATCACGATACTGTTGTTATACTTTGCCACGTGACTTTGCCTCGAACGACCGTATATTTCTATAAGCACGTATATGCTTACGATTTTAGTGGTTTGTATTGAGCGGACCTTCTGTGTCTATTTTGTGATTCAATGCTCTGTGCTCTGTACCTACTAGGTGGCGTTACAACCGCGAGAGGTGCGAGCGATAATCCGGTCATTATCCCAAGGAGTGTTATCGGGGGTTCCCACGCGACACCCCCGCCCCGCCACCCCCTCGCGCCCCCGCCGGGACCGATAAATAATAAACTTTATCGAAACAAACAATTTGTGAGACTTACGTGCAAATGGGAGGCTCCAGCGAGATTAACGGACAATTTAAAATGTATTCGGACGATACGGCTGAGGAGATTAAAGTTTGATTTTGTTGACAGAGGTACGATGTAAGTGGTTGTTAATCTCTATTGGTATTTGGTGTTGAAGTTCCTGTTGCTCCACTTAACTACAGGGTGTGACGAAACAGGTGGAAAACCCGTTAACTATGGCTTCTATATTTATAACATCACAGCCTCACAGGGTTGGCTGGAAGTGACCGCTTTTAACGATAAGTACGCCTTTGTAAACGTAATCCAATACTTTATATGTTTGTAAATTCCTTGTGTGCAATGAAGCATTAATACATACATACATACACATTATCAACAACTTTTGTTCTGTGACTGTAACTGCGGATTTTTACTCGTCATACTAAATGTAGAGTCCAAAATTTTCTTCTTGATTTCAAAAGCCTTAAAGAGGATTCATTATGATCAGTATAAGCCCTAGTTACCGGCTCCTACACCTGGTTCCTATACTTTGTTTATAAAACTGTGAAAGACAGACGAATACCGAACTTGATACGAATAAAGTACGCGCAAGGAACACCAAGTACTCAAATACTCATAGTTACCCGATGTTTTGGATGGTATTCTTGGGAGGTTACACTACACTACATATGTCGTAACATACTTAACTGTATTTTTAATTATTACTTACGTAGACGACAACTTTGATAGAAGAAAGATTGATAGAAGAATTTGAAAGATAGAAGAACATATTTGGATGTTATTTTCTTCTACAAAATTCTAAATAATATTATTAAATGTCCTAACTTACTACAAAATATACAATTTAAAGTACCGCACCCCTCCGTTCGACCTTGTGATCTATTCCATGTCAGCTTTGCTCGCACAAATTACACGCAACATACATTTTTTAGACGAGTTTCTAAATTCTATAATCACAATCTGAAAGATACAGACAGACCCCTTCCAAAAAGTTTCTAAATTGTATAATCACAATCTGAAAGATACAGACAGACCCCTTCCAAAATTCACTGTGTTTTCAAAATACATGTATACAAAATAATTTTGCATATATAGATTAAGTACGAGAATTACGTTAATACCTACTTAAATAATAACCTTGTTAAAATTTTTAAAAAAGTTTATGTTACTGTTCATTAACCTCTCTAAGTTATAAACTGAACTTAAGTGCTCAAAAAACGTTATATATTTTATAAACCTCCAGGTCTATTAGTGTAAAAAATATCCTTGTTAGATTCAACAATTATGACTGTTTGTGTTCTGTTCAATAAATTACTTTTTAGAATAGAATAGAATAATTTTTATTTTGAATCATTGAAAATTCATATAAAGGGTCAGTATGCACAATTACATTTAGGACAAGAGTTAGTACACACAGTTAAAACTATGACAGAATTTACGAGTTGGGGTAAACGGACAGTCACCCAGTGCTGAACTATGGGACTATCCACCCTGTCCCTTATAACGGAAAGAAGATTTACGGATATTTTTTTAAAATACAAAGAGATCATTTTGCAATTTGAAACAGTCGTTTACTTCCGTGAATACAGGTAAGGTAGCAACCAACAAAGAGGTTTACGAGTAACTTCAAATACCTCTATATTGTGGTTTATATTTAGACCACTTTCTTGGAGAGTCAACAGGCCCAGAACTGTCGATACTTCAGCTCGAAACCCGTTTTCGCTCCAATGACCACCTCAACCCTTTAAGGCCGCCTGTGATCGCATTCCTGCCCCGAATGAACCCCACCGCCAATTTGGTCCCAATAGGTACCGAAAGTTTTCCACAGATTGATTTCGTCTTCTTTGTCGAGCGCTCATATATTAATGGTTATTTACGAGAGGTGGACATCAAAGAAACTTTAAGAAACCTTGGCCCGCCGCACATATTGTATTTATGTAGATCACGTGAGCGTACTACATGTCTCCAGGCTCTATCTAGGGGTATAGCCTGAAAAAAAAAGACTGATTTATTTGACTGACTGACTCGGTGGCTAAGTGGTTAGCGATCCTGACCTCTGATCCGCGAGTCATGGGTTCGATCCCCACACAGGGCAAACTTTTCTGTGATGAGCAGAATTATTTGCTCTGAGTCTGGGTGTATTATATCTACATATATATGTATGTATTTAAAAGTATATGTGTATGTATATCAGTCTCTGGTTCCCAAGATACAGGGAATCCTAGTTTGGGGCCAGATGACCGTGTGTGATTTGTCCCAGATATTATTTATTATTATTTAGCCTTTTAAAGATTACAAGATTTTATTTGATGTATAAATAAAAATGAAAACTGAAACCAGTCGCAATAATTCCAATATTTGAAATATAAGTACTTTTATTATAGTTACTAATCGCTTGTTGGTGTTATCCGCAGAAGTTCCACTGCCAAGCAGTTACCCGATAGGTCTGTAAACTAACCAGACGAGAAACTTCCGACGGTTTCAAGATACAAAGCGTGCTTCCAAGCAGATCTAGCTAACTAACCGTCTATCAACAGTGTTAAATAATAAACGTTCGGAATATTCTAAATAAAGGAGTATTACTCAAAGTTTCCAAAATAATTTTAATGGACACAAAAATAGTCATCAGAGCGCTAATCCTAAGTAATGAATATCATTTTTTTTTAATTATTTATAACAGTAGTTTACACCCATACATAGTAAGACTTAAATAACACAGTTTAAAACATAATCTAGTGCAACACCCTTTAAAACACAGCATGCACAAAAGTGTGAACACATCTTTAAATTTATACAAAAGAAAAATGAAGATGGATATAACGCTTATCAACACAGTAAAATATAAGTAAAAATAAATTTAAAAATTATATTAAATATCAGACAGATTGTCTGATACAGTTATGTAAATTTTACATACAGAATCAGAGTGTACATCAATGCCGTCACTACAGCTATTTATAATTTTACAGAATCTGGCAATTGGAGAATTACAACCTAAAACTGTTCTTCGGAGTGGAGGGCATAGCGGGGTGACAGATTTACGCGGCAAGCGGCTTGGGGCATGAAAATTAATGAGATGTAATAATTATGGGCAATCTATGTCATATCTGAGAATTTTGATAAGAAACATGCAGTCTTGTAAAATTCTTCGATTTGACAAGGATTTGATTTTGAAATGGTGTAGTCTGGTCTTGTAAGAATTTATTAAAACTACTTTTATTTCTTTCAGTTCGAGATCCTTAGCGTGAGTCCAGCTCTTCAGCATGATCTCATCACCCGGAAGACGTCCACTGCTGAATATAAGCCCCATAGACTTCCACTTAAACATCCAGCTGCTTCCTGCAAGCCTGGCTAAATCATCATTCCACCTGGTGGGGAGCCGTCTAAAACTAATAATAATAATAATATCTGGGACAAAGTACACACACGGTCATCTGGCCCCAAACTAGGATTCCCTGTATCTTGGGAACCAGAGACTGATATACACACACATATACTTTTAAATACATACATATATAGACATAATACACCCAGACTCAGAGCAAACAATTCTGCTCATCACAGAAAAGTTTGCCATGTGTGGGGATCGAACGCACGACTCTCGGATCAGAGGTCAGGATCGCTAACCACTTAGCCACTGATTCAGTCAACTACGTCTGCCGGCCCGCGTTTACCACTCAAATACCTTTCTTCCCTTTCGATTATCCGTTCAGCGAGCTACGTATTGTATATGGTCTGCCCATTACCACTTCTTATAATATCCACTAAATCACATAAGCTTTGAAACAACATCCTTAACCTTACAGAAGATAAATTCAAAATGTATGTTAAAAAGACACTGTGCAGTAAAGCCTACTATAAGACTTCCGAATACCTAGATGATAAGAATGCGTGGATAAAAAGTGTTTCTGCAACTAAATGACATAATAATGTACAATGACATTAAATGACTTTTAAAATATTTATTTTACCAATAAAATATTGATTATTATGATTGATTAGAGATGTATAAATTACATAACCTTATGTATACTTAATATTTAGTAATTGAAATTGTTAGTGGTTGTATACATGTTGTGGAGGGTCTGGAGGGATTGAAGATTCATTAATTAATATATTTTTCCATTGACCGGAGCGGTGCATGCTCGCTTAAATGTTCGTGCGGATGGTGGCGTATCGGGAGCCGGGTCGTTCCCTTCCCTCAAATATGGTTGAGGGGAGCGATGGCTGACTCCCGCGTTATACTCGTGATCGGATGCTGTGTCGTGTCGTGATGATGCCCGACGTTTCTTCTCTCTCCGCAAACACTTCCCGAAACGTTGGGTATACGAGTTCCGAGTGGTAGGAACTTCGTATTAGGTAGAAAAAATATGACGTTCGAAAAGTGTACAGAGATACCTACTTCGAATAAATATTATTTCATTTCATTTCAATAAAAAAAAACTTTTAAATACCAACGTTTCTTGTATGGAAGTCTTTTGTTCAAATTTTAGAGCAGTGTTCTTGTCTTTGAGTGTGAAGCAATCACCGCTTAGCACGGTCTTGTGCAAATCCCTTCTCTGGTACTGAACTCCTGGTACTAGTCGTGCCCCTACCTTCCTCTTTTGATTTCGTCCATATATGCGCGTCTAGATCTTTCACGTCCTCTCCCTCGATTTTTATTATTATTTATCAAGTCCTTATTTGTTATGATTAAAACCACAGTTACGGACAGGCCCACAGCGTAGGCTTGTAAATCTATGCGGCGCGCTTTGGGTACACGACCCTAAAAAGTACAACAACAAAAACGGGCCAAGTTACTCCCCAAACTTTTGCAGGCCTTACGCATTTCTCCAACGTCTTAGCGACGTAAGTAGCGTTAATGGAGACCATATTTCACGTCTCGGGGGACGCCGCGGGGCCTATGGCGGGATTAGAGACGACGCTGCCCCCTATAATTCTATTAGAAGCGTAGACCTTTAAACTGAGGTCAAAGTTTTGTGAAATTATTAACTGCCCATGGCGTCCCCATTGACAAGACATGGGTTTCTTCCTATACCTTAGGAGGGTTAAACCATGTTGGGATCGCGATGATTGTGGGGCTAGTGGCAAGCTCCAGTGTCAGAAGCTTTATGAAGCCCTTTTAGTTTTTTTTTTCAGAAGCTTTATGAAGCCCTTTTAGTTTTTTTTTTAAATGTTGTCATATTATAAAAAAATATATAGAAACGTTACGCCCGTACAACAGTTATAGCTTGTCTTATTAACAGTAAAACTAAATTTCAACTCACTTAATTATATATATATTTTTTACTTATTAATTTAATTTTTATAATGTATGGACTCATATTGTCTGAAATAAACTATTTTTTTTATTTTTTTTAAAGAATCTGGGGGCGTAGAAGCGCCCCTGCAGCAAGGAGTACTAAATATTACTAGGTAACTACATAAAGAAACGAAACTCGTCTGCCCGGTTAGTGCTAACTTGCGTCACTGACAGCCATATCCTGTTTCATTGACATGTACTGATTGCTGTTTTCAACATCACTTTATTTGATGAAGGCCTCGTCTTTACCTATACGTGGCTGTAAGGTCCTTGGCTAGTAGTGACCGATACGGCCCTTAAGCTCATCCCTGGGCTATTAAATTATTAGGATACTTATTATTGCAATCGGGGTCCTAGCCGCGATGGCACCCGAGAGGCTCGCGGCAAAGCGGTTGGCTTGTTAAAATAAAAGTTCCAGTTATAATAAATTAACTACTAGAGGTAGCAAGAAACTACTAGTGGTAGTTATTTTGCTAAGGCTGAGTGGGTACCACTGCTAGATAAGTTGATCAATTGGTATGACAAGACTTATTTTGTGAATCTCACTTCTCATCTTACGAATATTATATGCGAAAGTACGGATGTTACTACTGAACGGATTTGGATGAAATTCGGTAGGTAGATAGATAAAGCACTCGGGTAACAAGGATACTTTTTATCCCGGAGGAATGCTTAAACTTTTTTACTTTTTACTTTTTTAACCGACATCAAAAAAAAGGAGGAGGTTCTCAATTCATCGAAATGTTTTTTAAATTATTTTTTTATGTATGTTCACTGATTACTCGAAGACGCCTGAACCGATTTGGAAAATTCTTTTTTTGTTTAAAAGGGTATACTTCACAGGTGGTACCATATAAATTTTATCGAAATCGATTCAGCGGTTTTTGAGAAAATCAACAAAAACATAGCAAAATTGGAGTTGTTGCGATTGAAGTAGGTTGTTTTTAACGTATTCAGAGTGGTCAATTATTACTTTTTACTTTTATCTCTTTTGAATTCTTTCTTTCTCCATTCTTATTTTTTTATATTTTACTAACAGACATGAAATTGTATAATTCATTTATTGATCTAGCATTAAGATGTAATAGAATATAAGACTTTTTTTTTAAAATGTGTTGGAGGGAGTTTCTTTAGGGCCCGCCGTTTCTTCTCACTCCGCAAACACTTCCCGAAACGGTGGGTATACGAGTTCAGAGTGGTAGGAACCTCGTGTTAGGTAGATAAAAGAATGACGTTCGAAAAGTGTACACTGCTACCTACCTCGAATAAAAAAATTTTAATTTTCATTTTCAAACATTATAAATTTCCACTTCGTCACTAGTGTGCGCCACCGTTACAATTTCTTCCTCTCTGGACTCAATTCTGAAGTCCATGCAGACGAAAAGCCCGCGACGAAAGCTAATTAATAACTTAATTAGCTCCGTATGCTCCTTGAGAGAATCTGTTCAGTTTTATAGGTAGACGCCATAGAATAATTACTGCATATTTCATAAGGACCCTAAGTAACGGCTAACAAAACCAGCTGAAGCAATTATTTGTGAAACTTATAAATCCCCGAAGATTTTACTCGTATTTTATTTAGTTAAACCTCGTTTAATTGAATAGGTTCAGAAATTAAGACTTCGTAAGGGAAAAAAGAGACTTTGGTACAAGCACTGCCTGTTACAATACAATTTATATTATTTGTTATGCCATGTGATCTTATTTTTTTTCTATATTTTGCTTTTCTTTTGTGTAATGTATGTAATACTTATTCCATATCTATCGCATTAGGATATAACCTGTAAAGATAGCTATAAGAAGATAAATAAAATAATAATAATAATAAAAATTATGAACCTCGTTTGTCATTTCCGTAGTCGAGCAAAAGCTGGCATTCGCCAATCTCCAAAAAAACGACGTTAATAAAAACCAAACGTACAATAAATTCAATTTTCCGCTATAATATATCCACATTTTTAACGAAACGTGTAATAGGAGCGAAAAAATGTGCTCATACAAAAAATTCTACCCGAAAAATGTAACTGCATTGTCAAAATTCCATCACACAAGCCACTAACAATCGAGTGAGCAGTACACGCGACGTTATGTGGTGACGTTAACAAAATGGCGAAGTAAGTAGTGACCCAACATTTATGACAATGTATGTATAGACCATCCATGCGAATGCAGAATGGACGTTTCAAGTTTTACTACAACTACAAAAAATCTACAACAATTGCACATTCAAACTTGAACTTTTAAAAAAACGTGTCTAATTTTTGGATTCAAAATCATAAAAAAATCAGTAAATAACTAATATTTCATTTAATTTCAGACAAAAATTGATTAACAAAAAATTCTCACATATAGGTAAGTGAATTGTACATTAATTTTACTCAGGAAGCGCAATGCCAATATTTACCAACAAAATAGTGTCATTTTTTGACGCCGCTGACCCCGTATTTACCAAGTTATATGCCATAATATTATGTATACTTGTACGTTACTTTGTCCAAACATATTACACGTCAGACGCGACACGACACGACACGACAAGGCGCGGCAAAACGACACCTGTCACCCGCATAGTAGAGGTAACTATTTATAAACTGTGGCGACATGGATACGTCGGAAGAATGTAATGCAATGAGTTATGGCATGCCTTGGACTATGATAGGATGGAACAGGGAAAAACACACTATAATTTTAAGCTCTGAGTATTTTATATGAAGGCGCCAAAGGAGGGCAAGGCTTTTAGAATGTATGTCTCTTTGAATGAGGCGGGTAGCTTGTAACCTAAAAGGTTTGATGAATATTGGGGTGCGACGGACCATTAGATCTTCATCCCCTGAATGTCACAGGATTAGCAATCAGCATTAATTATTTAGCTTCAATTTTATTTTTATAGGGTACTAGCTTCCGCCCACGACTTTGTCTGCGTGGACTTCAGAATTGAGTCCAGAGATAGAGAGAGAGAAATCTAGTGACGAAGTGGAAATTTTCAGTTTTTAAGCATTCTTCCGGGAACAGTTAAGTTTTCTGGGATAAAAAGTATCCTATGTATTAGCCGAGTGTTTTATCTATCAACCTACAAAATTTAATCCAAATCCGTTCAGTAGTTTCGGCGTGAAAGTGGAACAAACAAACAAACAAACAAACATCCAATCTTTCGCATTTATAATATTAGTGAGAAGCCTTTTAAAAGTATCACAAAAGTGGAACTTTCGGGTACGAACATCAAACCTACAGAGACGTAATATATCAATGCTTCATTGATGTTTAGCGGAAAGATTTAGATAAGGCACGTTGTTGCTTATTTTTTACCAAGAAAAAGTGAAAAATATATTTGCTCGACTTAAAAGGAACGGCAGAAGTTATTTTTATTTCAAGATGCAACAAATACCCATATAGAATTTCTAGAAGTGTCCAAGAGTTTTGTACTAATGGATAATTACTTTTAACGTCAAACCAGTACATATGAGGTCTCGTGGCATGTACCAAGGCTTGATCAATCTATTTGTGCCAACGCAAGCAATACGTTTCTATTTTCTATGGAATTCAAAGAACCACGTTAACGATGAGTGTGAATTTTATTCAAAAAAATATATATTTCTAGATGTTTTGAGAATTGCCAATTTATAAATAATCTTCAGCACTTTTCACCTCACAACATTCTTCACATTCCATAAACTCGCACTGAGAAACGTATATATAAGGTGCTACTTTATTAGTGCCCGATATTTTAGTCAGTGCTCCTACTTCTGATTCTGATCAACTTTCCCAAAGAAACCCATAGTCAAATCGAAAAAAAATTTTTGGACTCTTCATACAAATCGATCAGCCGAGCGGCTAAATTAGTATGAAGAGCCCAAAAAAATTTTTGCGATTTGACTATGGGTTCCTTGAGGAAAGTTGATCAGAATCAGGAGTAGGAGCACTGACTAAAATATCGGGCACTAATAAAGTAGCACCTTATATAAGCTACAATGATCTCAATAGAACTGAATCAGAACAACAATAGGAAGGGTATAATGAAGCTACCAACTGTACCGCTTCCGGCAGCAATGGGTGACGCTGGACTAATCAAATAGTGCCTGATGCAAACTGCCTCTTCGTCTTTGAAAGGATAGATATCGGATATTTCAGATGTCCTTATTCCGTCATTGAGATACATTTTATTTCTAAAAGATCAAAGTATGAAAATCTTTTTGAGTAGACGACTCTTAGTATATAATCAACAGTTTCTTCGAACCTTTGACTAATTCATTTAGTTCAGTTATTCTGCTCGATTTAAAGCGATTATGAATCACAGTTAAAATAACTCTTTAGGTGCTCTCTACATTTGCTTATTCCAAGGAGGTTTCAAGGTCTGTTGAGGTCTAGAAAGACGAGCGGAAATTTGTAAGCTTAGCAGCCTGAAAAAGTTTATTTCTCAGAAATCGGTAACAAAAATACGATACTTTTTGCTATTTTTTAGCAAAAGCTGTTATTCGTTGTTGTTATTTTACTAAAAATAATGTTATTACATAATAATAAGATTATTTTAAGAATTTGGGGATACTAACTTAAGACCTAGTCGATAGGTAGTATAGGTACATAATGGAAGTTATAAAAATCTTAAGTAAGTACATGAATTTTAAAAATACACAAGCAGTATAGTTAAAAGAATATAGGTACTAGAACGCAAGACATCCACAAAACCACCTGCACCAGTTTTTATTGCTGTTATTTAAGACTATACGCTAGTTCTAGTTCTGACCTCGACTTAGGTGAATGCACCTACTATAAGGGTGCGGTTCAGCTGAGGCGGAGCGGAGCGGAGATGTGCCGAATTGACCGATCAAACTGCACGAAATGAAGTGGAGCGAAGAACTCAAAAAAAATCTCAACTCAAAATGTTTTAAACACTAAAAGCAACAACACAATTCTTTTAAATATTTTTCCTACTCGCACATCTCATTGAGTGGTGGCTGAAAATCAGTGTCTCGTCCTTGGGCGGGGTAGCAACACTGAGCCGTGGCCCATTTGTGATCGCTGCGGCACACACACTAGGCACATCATAGATATTTAAGTTTGCTTGTTTTTTCTTTTTTTACTTATTATTTCATTTTTTTGTTTTTCATTATTTATGTTTTTTTTAATATGTTATATGTTTGTATGTTATTGTTCTTATTTATTTTTCCTGTGTTTATCATTTTTGTGTTAAAGTTTGTTTTGTGTGTGTGATCGATCACAGCAATTACAATAAATGCTTTATCTATCTATATTTTTTATTTAAGTAGATGCTTTACACATGCTTTTAAATCGTCAATATATTTTTCTACCTAGTACAAAGTCCCTACCACGCGGGACTTGTACACTTTTTTGGAGCGGGAGATTTTGAGTAATCTGATTGGTCAATTCGGCACGTCTCTGCTCCGCTTCGCTCCAGTGGAACCGCACCCTAACACACCAAGATTACGGGTAGCACGTGATGGTATATGTTAGGGCTGTTATTTGCGGGCCTGAGACCTTACCACGAAGTACTGTACAGTGGCCGGAAGGAAGAGTGGCCAACGGCAGGAAGGGAGGTAATGTACTGTGTCTGGTGTCACAGTCTGGTGTGACAATATTTTGTGTAAATATAGCCAAGAAACGGCCGAGATTCGAAGTGGAAAGGAAACCATTTTAATATAATTGGGTTGAGTAGTGGAATGTATCAAACAAAACTTAACTGATGAGAAATTGTTCACTAAATACCTAGTTCTTTTCTTGAAATCGCAAAAAAATTTCAATCACATGTGCAATTTTTAATAAAAAAAATAGTACTTTAAAATTAAGATGTCATTACACATTTTGAGAACAAAATAACGCTTTCGATATTCGATAAAAAGTAACTCTATGTAACAGGTGTATTTAATACAAAGAAATGTGTTACACAAATTTTTTATCTTAAAATATTTGCATAAAATAAAATAAGCTGTAATAAAAACCAGCAGACATTTATGAAACGAACGAGTGCAAAATACGATATTTGCCTTCCTTGACAAACTGTTTACCCTTACATTTGAACCCGAAAAACAATAAATGTTTTCACGCAAACGAATATACTCGCAAAGACCGAAAGCCACATCTATGTCCGAACTTGCCCTCTGAGAATTTTGCTATAAAAACTTCTTAATGTACCCATAATTAATAGGCCGTGATTTCTAAAGAATTTAAATGCCTCTATATTTTTAACTGACACTGTGAATCTAACAGGACATTAAAGTTTTTTTTTATGTGATAGGTGGCAAACGAGGAGATGGATCACCTATTGATAAGCGATTACCGCCGCTCTTAGACACCCGCAACAACAGAGTAGTCACAAGTGCGTTGCAGACCTTGTTTCTCATGTTAACTCAAATAATAGTTTAACTGTTTAACCACCAGGTGAGATGGTGCCAGGGCTAACCAACTTTGAATAAAAAAAACTACTGTACCGATTATAATGAAAGAGGTTTCTTTGGAATCGATTTAACTCAGAAATAACCAGTCCATGAAAGATTGCTCTTTAGCGATAAGACCGCCTCGCCTACCTGTATAACTTTATTTTCATGCATACAGGTTGTAACAATTGGTGTAGGACCCGTCAACTGGGGATTCTACTAATCTTTCTACAACTTTGCTCAAATCGCAAAAAAGTGTTGGTCTCTCAATACAAAAATGGCAAAACAGATGTTCAATTTGTTTGGGTATGGAGAGTCCAAACATTTTTTTGCGATTTCAGCAAAGTCGTAGAACAAAATTTGTTCAGTACGATGAGTAGAATCCCCAGTTAACGTATCCTACACCAATTTTGTTACACCCTGTATTGTTTTTATTTTCCTGTTTACAATAATAATAATGTTGTGCAATAAAGTGTTTTCATTCATTCATACAAGGCCGACATAACACACTGTACCCGAAGTCGGGTATCCAGGTGCGATCATGAATTATCTCCCATTAAACCAAACAATCCCACTACACGGAGCTGCGGTAATTACGCCCATTTCAGTGGAAACAAATCGCAAATGGATGGTTAATTATTGGGAACCCGTCGCCTCGCGTCCGTTGATTGATCTGCCGTCAGAGCGAGACAATATTGGTTATGGCCTGTCGTTAGAGGGAGATGGATGACTATAAAGCCGCCTTCACACCAAACGTACATTCAGCCGCGGAATTCGGGAGGGCTTTTTTATGTGAAAGGCCGCAAATGAGCAGACGGATCACCTAATGGTTAGCGATTACCGCCGCCCATAGACACCTGCAACACCAGAGGAGTCACAAGTGCGTTGCCGGCTTTGTGCTAAAACAGCCAATTGAGACTCCATATAAGTCGCCTGAAAGACATACCTACCTCTTGCTTTTCTTTTTCACATACAGGAGCGAGATACGATGCGTGCGTCCTAAAAGTGAAGTAGCTCAAACACGACAATTGTGAAGTTTCATATCGCTATCTACCACAAAATCTGACTAAAAAGATTGATGTGCGTTGACATACTGCAATAAAACAAGTAATGACGTCGTTGAAACGTTAACTAACAGGCAGGCCGAGTCGAGGTTTAGGTATGGTTTAAGGTTTTATGCTTTACTATCTCTGTTAACAACCCATATACTCCCCACTGCAGGGTCTCTTCCCATTATACTTTCTATTATCTCCTTACTTATAATATTAAGTTATTAGTCATTACGTTTTGAGCGGTTTTCCCGTTCCTCTAGCGAGATTCCGAACGCGCCCATATACAGTGTGTCTGCCTGAAAGATGGATGTGAACGCGGCTTTATACACGTGTATTGGTAATATATCTCTTCTGCCGGATGTGACTTATGTAAGCACCCTGTTTTCCTTTTATTACCCTGGTTAATTAATGAGTCAAATTAATTTTGCTTTGGAAAATTATTTGTGACAGACACATGTTGGGCGCCAAATAAGTCTACCCACATTTATTATATTTTTCTATTACTATCAAGGAAGGTATTGTTTTTCAGGCGTATACGTATTTTTGCTAGGCTAAGCTGTTAGCAAGTAGTTATATACGGTTAGCGTTTGAACTTTAAACAATCGTGCGTGTTACGATGCAGTTATGAGTCCTTTATTTATTTTGAGTATCAAAAAAGTATGCTGAGGACTGTCCCATTGCACTGAACTCTGCAAAGGACGTTAAGGAGTGACTACCGAGCATCCTTAACAAGATCTGGAAGTTTAATTAGCAAAATAATTGACCTAAAAATAAAGACAAACTTTCAAAGAGAACGGATATTACTTTTGGGTAGCTATTAATATTTGTTCCAGTAATTTTACCTTGTTTATTTACGATACAATTTCTAGAACTAATTAGCCCCAGCTAGCTCTGGGCTCATAAAATTTATATAATGCACTTAATTAAATGTTATTACCATAACACGATAATTTACAATATTTATCCGGCCTTAAGCGGATATTATCATATAATGTTTACTTAACAGGAATTTCGGATAAATTTTAATCAGAAAATTCTAATTTTGCTTCATTAGTACCTACGCGAGTGGGTTGGTTTATTACCAACCCTTGTTATTAAATACTTACGTACCAATTTGCCAATATGATATCATCTTGGGCCGATTTACACATAAATAATGCACAGAACTCAAGTGGCAGCCAAAGTAAGCAGTGATCGTTATTATTAGTTATTACCTACATGTCAATGTTGGTTGACTGACTCGGTGGCTAAGTGGTTAGCGATCCTGACCACTGATCCGAGAGTCGTGGGTTGGATCCCCACACATGGCAAATTTTCTGTGATGAGCAGAATTGTTTGCTCTGAGTCTGGGTGTATTAGATCTGTATATGTATGTATTTAAATGAATATATTATTATAATATAGCTTTAACACTGTTTGTAGAGGTTTATGTAGGTATTTCATGGTAACAGAAACTTTTTACAGATGCAACGAAGAAGATTGAAATCAGCATTTGCTTTAATTATTTACAAGCAATATTATTCAGACTAAATAAAGTCATAGCTAAAGATAGAAATGAAGAGTTTTAGTCTGAAATACTAGAACTATACTTTAACAGGCGCTAATCTCTCGTGCTGTGCTAAATCGGGCCATAAACAAAAGCAGTATCTTCTTGCTCCTTTTCTATGCAGCGTTTGGGTGATGAGGGGGCTCATTTTACCTGAAACAAAGTAAAAAGATTATGAAAAAAAGGCTTTCCTCGAGCGTCAAGTTAATCATTAAAAATATATGTATTTGAGTTGAACAAAGACATTAACATTTTGTTTTTGTTCTTCTTTTGCGTCGTTGCAAAGTCCATATCAGCGATCCCTTAGAACCGCGTGCAAGAGTAAGGGCATAAAAAAGTCAATCTATCTGTTTATTATTAGAAAAAAAATAGGTTTTATCAGGAACGCAGTCGCAGTTTGTCAGTCACGCATGCTCGTAATGCACAAAATTCAATTCAATTAAATTAATTTCGCCACAGTACGTCCATCAGAGTTCCCAACAGTTTTTACAAAAATACATTGTATTTAAAAAGTGTGTTTGAAATTTTAAGGAGTCGGAGTCCAAAAATTGCGTTTATTTATTTCTACATTTTAAGTTGTCGTCTATAACCTTGTATGTCTCGCCGAAACCATACAGACGACGACGTACGTGCGTATGCGTATATTCTCGTACTTACACGAAACAGTCACAAAATAGACACAGAAGGTCCGCTCAATACAAACCACTAAAATCATTAGCATATATATGCTTATAGAAATATACGGTCGTTTCGAGCAAGGTCACGATCGTACAGTACGTGATCTTGCCTACAACGACCGTATACGTCTATAAGCATGTATATGCTTAGGATTTTAGTGAGCGCATTGAGCGGACCTTCTGTATCTATGTGTTTTGTGAAACAGTTGAGTCGTGAAAACATTTTAAGTGCGCGGCGCTTTTTAGGGTCCCGTAGCCAAGTGGCAAAAAACGGAACCCTTATGGATTCGTCATGTCTGTCTGTCTGTCCGTCCGTATGTCACAGCCACTTTTTTCCAAAAATTATAAGAACTATACTGTTGAAACTTGGTAAGTAGATGTATTCTGTGAACCGCATTAAGAGTTTCACACAAAATAGAAAAAAACAATAAATTTTGGGTTTTTTCTTCTAAACTGAATAGTTTGCGCGAGAGACACTTCCAAAGTGGTAAAATGTGTCTCCCTCCCCACGTAACTTCTAAAATAAGAGAATGATACAACTAAAAAAAATATATGATGTAAATTACCATGCAAACTTCCACCGAAAATTGGTTTGAACGAGATCTAATAAGTATTTTTTTTAATACGTCGTAAATAACCTTTCATTCAAGTTACAACGAACTACAAGAACTTTTATATTATATTACTTGCTGCTACGGAACCCGTCATGGGCGAGTCCTACTCGCACTTAGCCGCTTTTTTACAAAGGCCCATATCTCACTGAAATCGGCCAACTCCCGCGCAACGCCGCCGCTACGCAAACAGCTCCATAGTTGCCGACTGGAGGCATTGTTGTCAAAATATCTCGAATAACGAGGGAAGTTAGTAACGCATTTCAAGCAAATTTTTTAGGGTTCTGTTGTACAATAACCTAACTAAATAAAAACCTAACAATCTCATCTCATCTCAATTCTCATCTCACTAATATAATAAATACGAAAGTATGGATGTTTGTTTGCTTGTTTGTTTGTTCCACTTTCACGCCGAAACTCCTGACGGATTGGGATGAAATTTTGTAGGTAGATAGATATAGCACCCGGTTAACACAAAGGATACTTTATATCCTGGAAATATCAATGGCTAAAAACTAGTTAAACTATAAACAGTAAGTAGTTAACTTACATAAAATGTACTTATCCTATGTCGATTTGGGCTCATAAACCCTTAAAGCCATTTTAAGATTTTAACTGGTCTATTAGCAAATTATACAATTTTATGTACTGTCACATGAATTATATTGTAGATAACTTATTAAAATTATAATAAAATTAAGTTTCCGTATTTTAAGACGATCGGCCTTTATAATAAAGTGATGCAAATACAGAAAATAATGGTAATCTAAGAAATATAAATATCGTAATATTGACGTTTGCCAATTCGAGAAAAAACCTATAATAACATAATAAATGTAATAATTATCTATGAAATACCGAGACGGAACCCTTGATAATGAAACATTATTTGGCAAAAAAATGAATTATTCAGTAAAGTTTGTAACTTTAGTGAAACACTTCTAAACTACAAAAGGCTTTCTAGGGCCCTAAAAATTCAGACGGAAGAATACCGGCTCGCATTATGTTCTGTCTACAGCGGCGAGGTGTTCAAAGTTTTTGTTTATGATAGACATTACTTTTAATAAAAAAGTGTATTAGGAGCAGAGCGATTCAAAAGATCTTCTTTTATAACTTACTTACTTTTATGGCATAGGTGGCAAACGAGCAGACGGATCACCTGATGGTAAGCGATTACCGCCGCCCATAGACACCCGCAACACCAGAAGAGTCACAAGCGCGTTGCCGGGTGCGTTATCGACTTTTCTTAGCAATGGGCATCATCTTACCTGGCGGTAAACTATGATGATGCCGAAGATGGAAGCCGGGTTTCCAAGATTTTTCAACGTAATGGAGAGTTGGCTATCTCAAAGCCGGAATACGTCAATGCTGTTAACATTAATGTTTGGTAAGACTTCGATAAAATGGTAGTGGCTAGCAAGACGGATTCAGAAAATGCTCTACCACCACCAAATGGAGTCCTACAAAGTTAGATTTCGCCGGGAATCGATCCTGTGTACATTGAAATTACAGCAAATTACAAAAGTTACAGGTTTACGCACCTCGGAGATTTAGAATTTCATTAAAAATAACCCTATCGTTCCACAGTTACCATTGTAAAGAAATCCTACTAGAGGGCAGGTGCCAGTGTGAGATTTGTTCCTAGATATTTAAGTTTGAACTATTTAGTATGGAGGGAAGTCAGGAAGAAGGTTTTACAAAAATGAACCGTGTGGAAAAGAGAATGGTTTCTGAAGATTTTATTGCTATAGCGAGTCCTAAGTGCTCTAAACGTAGCTAATTTCATTTTTACGATGTGCTCGACTGTCAGCGGATTGCTTATCCGAGCATCGTGAAATATGGCCGGCTGGCAACCGCTGCCAAATAAAATAAAACCAATATTTCGATGCCGATTGCTTTTTAATACGAAATATTGCCGCTATACAAAACAGAGTGTTGAAATTTTATTTTGTGTTCCTATATGGAATGTTTGAGAATTGTTAAATACCTAACATAAATTTCAAATTTTTTTTGGCAACTTGGAAATCTATTTGTATTTCCTTTTATATGTAATACAATATTATACGTGCACCCGCCACTTCGTTACTTAGACTTAGTCAAAATTGAATTTTCAATACAAACTTTCACTAACGTTGGGATCGATGTTCGAAAAACTATTATATTTTTTTGGTGGAGCACTAACTCCGCCACAATCTCTAAATAACGTATGCTATAATTTTCAAATTTCTATATTCAATTTTCAATCAATCTATATAATCAGTTCTATATCAATTGTTTAAGCTGTGTTTTGTCCATCAGGCTGTACTGTTTAATAAGGTTATGTAATAACTAAACTTAAGCCTAGTTAGGTGACGATTTTAGAGCTTCTAGTTTCCGAGAGTCGAGTGGTAGGAGTTCCTTCGCTCTCTTGTCGCGTGCCACAATAAAGCTACCTATCCCAAGGTATATCCGGCTGTTTCCTGGAGCTATACTTAGTTCCACTCTGTCACGTGTAGGGCATTTAGATTTACACATGCATTTAGCTGCTTCCTGCAAGAGAGATTAAGATGATCAGTCCATCTGGCGAAGTCCATTCAAACATAAGTTTCTTAGGCCCGACGATTTTTCTCACTCCGCAAACACTACCCGAAAAAATGGCTACACGAATTCCTACTGTTACGGCAGGTATACGAGTTCCAAGTGGTAGAAACCTTGTGTTAGGTACAAGAGAAAATGACATTCGATAATTGACCACGCTGAATACATTAAAAACAACCTACTTCAATCGCAACAACTCCAATTTTGCTATGTTTTTTTTTATTTTCTCAAAAACAGCTGAATCGATTTCGATAAAATTTATATGGGTCCACCTGTGAAGTTATACCCTTTTAAACAAAAAAAGAATTTTCCAAATCGGTTCAGGTGTCTTCGGTGAACATACATAAAAAGAAAACCGACGAATTGAGAACCTCCTTCTTTTTTTGAAGTCGGTTAAAAAGCAACGCTTATTATTTTCAGTTTTAAACTCGAGAAAGATTTAGATAAGTCCATTTCAATCATAACCTTTATATCTACATACCGTAGTTCAACGGGTGGCAAATCCAGTGGATTTTCTCGAATATCGGATAGCTCCGAAATAAATTGTATAAAATGCTTTATTAATAGCTGTGCGGCGGTTTGGCTCATTTTGAGCCGACTCTCCCGAAGGACATATTACCCCCAATCAGTCGACAGAGACTCGTGTAATTTAACCATTACTGTTGTTACTTTAAATACCTGAGGGGTTAACATTTATCAACACAAAATATTAAGTAAAACAAATTGGCACATTTGCTTTTTTGTCAAACCAAAAAATTGTAAGTAATCATAGATTAATCCAATAAAAGAGATACGTATTTATTTAAAAAAACATTAAAAAAAGATAGAAAGAAAAAGTTTATTAAGTAAATTAACTGGGTAAATATTATGAGTTTCATTCAAATATTTGGATTCTCCAAAAAACTCAATACATACTTATAACTAGATAAAAGTGAGTACAGAATATAGCTAATTATAATTAGAAAATTAGTTTTTGTCTCGTTCAGGTTTCATGCCTTCGACAGACATTTTTTTAATTTGTTTGCTAGATCCTGATAAAAGTTAACAAAAATGATATACAACACGTTTATCAGAAAGAAATTCAAAATCAGAAAGTTTCTTAATTAAAATGGTAACTTCGCCTGACCAATTATAAATTAGTAAACCCATTTTCTTTATTTAACTAACATCATCGTCAGCGTGTGTTAGTCCACTGTTGGACATAGGCCACCCCCAAGGCACGCTACTTATACCTACTTATTTTTTGTGTACACATTTGCCTTTGCCATATATTTTGTCCTTTGAGAATCACAAGGTTGACTGGAAGAGATCCCGAAAGGGATAAGTCCGCCTTTGCTATAATTTGTTTTGTATTTTCTGTTTTATGTGTTATTGTATGCAATAAAGAGTTTACAAACAAACAAACAAACAAACCTATCTTCGGCCACGCGCATCCAGCTGTTACCAACAATCTTGCACCATTTAACTAACGAGTATTTCAAAAAGTGTGTGAATGTAAATTCAGATTCATTTTTCTTTACATAAAAACGGGATCAAGGAATCTCCAATTCTCACGCAGGAATACACCGAAAAAAGTTTTTGACTACAATACAACAAGAACGTATAGTTGTTTAAAAAATAGTTATTCTAACAAAAAACTAGTTATAAGTAATATATTTTTTTGCAGCATGTACTAAGCGATTAGTAATTAGTAATATTTACTTTTTGAATCTAGTTAAAACACAGATTGTAGCGTTTACCACTGCATAGTAAGCATTAATGATGCTATATTGAATAATGAATACTGGAAAACGGTACTCTTTACAATAAGATTTTTTGTCATTAAAATCGGATTGTAAGGCGAACATGAAATGTTGTACACATACGGATGTGTTCTGGTATATTCACAAATTAACGAGATTCTAGTTACATGTACCAGACATTTTTTTCAGTGTAGATGTAAGTGTACCTCCATGACTGCAGTTTATAATTACGCTAAAGTTAGGCTTCCCAACGCAAGTCCAGCGACCAAAGAGGCGCTTCCGGCGTCCGCATTACCATTTAAATAGCCTGTTACGATTCCACTGTCGAGCAGATTGGATGAACAACTTCTTAATTTAATACAATTTGAGGGTTGTAGGCGAGAGAGAATGTGTAATCATCTTCGATGTATTGTCACTATCAAGTGAGGTCCACAAATACAAACTTAAATAGTTTCCCTTGAATATTTTCTCCCTATCTGTCAGTTAAAGGCACAAAAATTAGTGATTTAATCAAAAAACACAACGATAATGTAATACTAAGAGTACGTTCCAACAAAAAAAGATAAAGTAAAAACTGTTTTTAAAAAATACGTCAATTTCTTTTTAAGTTTGTTTAATACCATTAATTGAGAATAGAGAAAAAGAGATAATGCGCTTATAACACAAAGTTGACAAAACCTTTCAGTACATTACATTGATGTATCCTCTGGGACATTAATACAAT
Organism: Coleophora deauratella; assembly: GCA_958295455.1. NCBI lineage: Eukaryota > Metazoa > Arthropoda > Insecta > Lepidoptera > Coleophoridae > Coleophora > Coleophora deauratella. The sequence continues at coordinate 10,644,482 of OY282413.1, read as the reverse complement.
AATAGTTAACAGCATTAGGCGTGATGCGCCCCAGCATTAAAAGTCTGCTGTATTTTTGGGAGATTAAATTATTTACTTACTCAAAATTTCGGGGACTTAGCCAGCTTCGTAAAAGCCACCCTAGCGTCAATGTCTACTTAGCTGCCTTACGAGTACCTGTAACGCTTTCTGCAAATTGTATTAGCCCCTCGCCTCCCCCTTGCCCCTCCTGCCCCCTACTGCCCCTTCCCGCAGAGGACGACAGATATTACCGCTGGCCAATATCCCCTTATTACTGAAAAACGGCACAAAGGTTTCGCGGACGTCTTGCACAAAAATCTGCGGATCTAAATTTGGTAATCCCGATCGGTTCGTTTAAAGAGCTCCCTCCGAATATTTGATTACTGATTACGGATTGTTTGCCGAACGAGCATATAGAAGAGAGAGAAATAAAGTGGAGAGTAGGCAAAAATACGTCCTTCGTGCCCCAGCAGAAGAAACAATATGGGTTTGCAGAATTATTTTTTTGATAATATTTTTTACTCACCTTTACCTTTGAGATTACCATATTAATTTTCACTTTTCCAAATCTTTTTTTTATATTCGCATTTTGACGTGAAATTGTATACACATAATTCTAAAATATTACCATACATAATGAAAAATTTCGACATTAGCAGTATGTACACAGTTTTCATAGGTAATTTTTCTTAGTCTGCCTCACACGAAGTTTCTAAGTCTACCAGCCACCACTTTCCCAAACTTACCCAGTAAACATGTTTTCTTGTGAATTATGAGTTTATTAGTTTGCGCGCCTAACAAGAAACAAATAAGCAGTAATTATGTAGTCAGAAGTTGAGCATACTTGCGCTAGTTCGCCTCGACTCGAAGGACCGACAGACAAATAGCGCGGTTACAAGTTTAGCAAAACCACAGACGTTATACCTATGGACGAAGCAAAGGTACTTGCGAATACAGTCCGCATTGTAATTTAAAAACCAGTACATACTTCTTTACTCCTTCGTCGCTCGAAAGTAAAAAGGAGGCCTTCATAGCTGCCACCAAGATACTTGAAATTAACGTTTCAATGACATCTGATGGTGTGAAAAGCCTATTCCATAAATGTAAGGAAACATTTTTTATTTAATTAGATGTTTGATACATTCTTTTAAATGATTTTTTTTCTACCTAGTACAAAGTTCCTACTAATTCCCTCCCTATTCCCCCATCCCCCATCCCATTTCAAAGGTTGGCAACGCACTTGTGACTCCTCCGGTATTGCGAGTGTCCATGGGCGGCGGTAATCGCTTACCATCAGGTGATCCGTCTGCTCGTTTGCCACCTATCACATAAAAATAAAAAAAAATAAAAAAAAAAATTAGAACCTGTACACTCAACGTTTCAAGAAGTGTTAGCGGAGCGAGAAGAAACGTCGAAGCATCGACTTATAGTCCAAAATAAACTTGCCTCAAAAAATAGATTCGAGTAGGAAGGCTTTAAGTAAAATAAATATTCGGGACAAATCAAACACGGTCATCTGGCTCCAAACTAGGATTCCCTGTAGTATGGGAACCAGAGATTGATATACATACACATATACGTTTAAATAAATACAAACAGAGCAAACAAATCTGCTCATCACACAAATTTTTGCTCTGGGTGGGGATCGAACGCACGACTCTCGGATGAGTAGTCAGGAGCGCTAACCACTGAGCCACAGAGTCTATCATAGTGAATATTTAGTTCCACGGTTTGTCCAATGGCGTCCGAAGTGCACGCAAGCCATGTCGCGGGCGCTCCACTAGTTAATAATTTATTTATACTTGTATATTACATGCGATGATGCATAGACGTGGAACTTGAATGAATAAAAGTGAATAAATGGTCGCCTGCGGTATTTCCAGACCGATACGACATTCAAATCTTCAAGAAAAGAGCGTACTCCCATATCAAAGGCCGGCAACGCACTTGTGACTCCTCTGGTGTTGCGGGTGTCTATGGGCGGCGGTAATCGCTTACCATCAGGTGATCCGTCTGACGTTTGCCACCTCTGCCATAAAAAAACTACATTGCTGCCTAAACTCAAGACTAAACAAAACCTTCGACGCCTTAAGTCATCGGGCACACGACCACTGTAAAACATACGTAGGCCTCCTACACAGAATACCTTCATAGCAATCAACTTTAAAGAATAACCTTTTCATTTTATTTTTTCTTAAATCCACACTCATTATCTTGGCTGAACGGCGACGGGTCTAGCCAGCGCTAATTACCTGCCTACTCTCTGCCTCAGCACACCGTACTAGGTTAAAATTTAACAAAAAAAAAAAACAACAAAAAGGTCTCACTTCTTAACGAGCATTCTCTGAGGAAACACTATCTATTTGCTTCATAATTGCGCCATTAAGACGATATTGAACGGCTACGTTCCTTGTTACGAGAATAGAAATTTATGATAAGAGTTTCACATTTTATTTCTCTGTAATATTTTTTCTTAACAGTCAGTCCGATAATATTTTTTACAGTATTTTGAAATTTTACCAATAACGGTGGAGCGCCGACTTGGTGATGTACGCAACGCTATGGAATTCTTTTGGGGAGGCATTTATTTTGTTTTGTTACAAAAAACAAAACCGTGTGTGATTTGTCCCAGATATTATTATTATATGTTAATAAACCATAATATCATCCCTACTACTTTTTAGTAAGCTGAGTGATAGCAAGAAATCTCTGACTCTAAAGGTTTTTAAAACGGATCTTAAACACTGGTTGATACAGAAATGCTTCTATTCGGCGGAGGAATATTTTAATGACTAGTTGCTACCCAAATACTTGTGACAATTTTAATCTTATTTTTATATTTATATGTGCCTATATTATTTTTGCATGCCAGCTTCTGGTAAAGTGTGCGGTGCATAGTATCTTTTCACTTTTTGTAATTTCTTTTTTACCACATTTTATGTAAAATAAATGAATCGTATTGTATTGTACTTCAGGGGCACGGGTCTCTTCCCACAGTACTTTGGGAGAGTTAAGTAAATTCCAAATACGGGCACCAAATCCGGACGTGTGGAGGTAGTGGGACTATTGGCCAATCCCAGTTTCAGCCATGATACATGACAATATAAAAATGTAACTATACAAATAATGGTTAACCCAAAAAAAGAAATTTTGAGCTCTTCAGTTTAAGGTTTGTTATACCATCCATATAAGTTTGCTACGCCTCGGGTAGTAGTTGCTAGCGGTGGCTGCGGCACTACATTCGCTACATTACGTATACGATAGTGGTTTTCTACATGGAGAGTCCATTTTTGACGTTAAATATAGAAGAAAAAAAATTGTTTATTTCTTTAGAAAAGTGTACACTTTGTATCGTGGCTGATGCCTCCTATTAAGCCGAAGCCTGGAAGAAAAATTAAGAAAAATTATGACACGTCTGATCTCATTAATAACATGCGATATATTTATATCCACCATTAATATTCACCTTTTACACGTATTGCGGCGTAAAACCTAAAATATACACATCGAAAACAATGCGCCGATTTTTTTTTAACAAACTTCTATGCTAGGTCAATGGGAAGTACCTTATAGGTTTTGATTCCCATGCGAGTGTCCAAATATGAGGCATAAGCGGCCGTATCTCTTGATTGCGTTGGCATAGAAGTTTGATTTTTTCACAGCTACAAGGGATTGCTGGCCTGAGTATTTGATATAAATTTCAACTTGATACATCTACGCGTTACTGAGAAAAAGGGTCTTGACAGACAGACAGACGGACAGACTGGCGGACAACGAAGTGATCCTATAAGGATTCCTTTTTTCCTTTTGAGGTACGGAATTGTTAATTACCCTTAGAAAAAGAAAAAATACAAAATTAAAATTCTCGACGAAAAAGCTACAAGCAAAGAATAATTGGGCTTATTCCCTTAATAATCAAATTAATTCTGTGCGAAGGAGACGGAACATGAGGAAATAGTACAGGTGTGAAAGGGACGGAGGATCCAGGTAACCGTATCCAACTGTTGGATACTGAGTAAGTCCTGAGAAAGTGTCCTACATTTTGCTCTATGTTTATTTTTCTTCACCGACTGTCCTGAGACAGCGAAAACCGTTATTTTATTCAAATGTATGTATGCCAGTTTTTTAACTCAGCCTGTGACCTAAATGGATGGATTTTAGATAGCCAGGTATCGTTAGATTTATTTTAATTTTCAAAGTACAAGATAATTTTATATTCAAAGGCGACAAATTCTCTTAAAACTGAAAAACTTTTCTCTGCTGCTCATAAAAGTGCATAAATTTCCCCGAGATATTATACGAGTATACAATCGAAGCTAAAAATTCTAAATTTCAAATCGACTGCTATTCCTTGGGGAAATAAATTCTTCTTCTTCTCCTCGAGTCGATAGCAAATCAAATAGACCACCCCCAAAATCCTGCCACACGGATAGCGTTCTCGGTGGCCAGAATAAAAAAAATCCTTGGGGAAAATTGTTCAGTTGCATGAGAGCAAATCGAATAAAATCAAAAATATTCGAAGTAACACCGTCTTTTCGAAACGTATTTTTTTTTAATCTACCTGCCTAATACGAAGATCCTACAACCTGGAACTCGTGTAACCGCCGTTTCGGAAAGTGTTTGCGAAGAGAGAAGAAACGTCGGGTCCAAAAGAAACTTCTTCCAGCACCAACATTGTACCGTTTACAAAAGCCACCGTTAAGCTGGGATGCAATGGTAGACACTGCAATAAACCAGCATTCCAGAAATGATGACTGTCATTATATAGCGCACTATCACTAGGACTGTAGGCCCTTTTACAAAGCAACAAATCAATTGGCGGATACGGCGGTTATCCGGCTATTAGATCCGGATCCGCATCCGCGCGGAATTATTTATTGCTTGAACGTGTTGCTCCAATTATGTCCTCGCTATAGAACATCGGGTTCTAAAGGGGCCTTGGGTAATGTGCTCACCAAAGGACTTTGGGAATAACGTGGTAACAGTGACTTAAGGTAACTCGATTTTAGTTTCCGAAATCAGTAAACTAGGCATGCTTCAAAATGGATAAATACTCCAGTAGAACACTTGATCACTTTCATCTGACTTTTAATGAAATGCGAAAACAAAATCTGCTAAAACTGTTTGATTAGCAAAGCATGCGTGACTGTATACCTAATTTTCGCATCGTCGTCGTTTAGTTTTTGTGTGACATTTATAAAGACAAACTGAAAAGTAAGTATAAAGCAAAGAACCTGTTTATCTACTCTACATATAAATTCCTTGGTATAAAGCTTTTTCGAAATTCAAACAGGAGAGAAATGTTAATAATTTTGAGTGTACAGAAACGTTAAGTTCCAATAGGTTCCAATCCAAGCGGTAGGAACTTTGTAGGCAAAAAACGATCTACTTAAATAAAAAAATATGAATTTAAAGGACATCATTTTGATCAAATCAAAAATCAAAATCAAATCAAAAGATTATTTATACGAAGAAGGTATCAATGTACAATTTACGTGGGTCATATTTTTTTCTACCTAATACGAAGCTCCTACCACTTGGAACTCATATACCCAACATTTCGGGAAGTGTTTGCGGAGAGAGAAGAAAGTCGGGCTCAAAGAAACGCCACTCTCATCAACGGAAAAGAAGCAATGAAGAAAATAAATTTATGAAATTTATGATATTCCATAATTTATTTTTGCTCCATTCAACTATGCATGCAGTTACTAGAAGCTTCGATTACTTTTCAGAGAATAATGATATTCTCTGAAAAGCAATCGAAGCTTCTAGTAACATAGTCGATGACGTCGTTCAACAAATTATTGCTCGTCGTGGAAAACGTCAAATATTTAATATGAGGGCAGAATGTGAGTATTCAATATTCCGCTCGACTCGGAGCTATGTATCAAGGATCTTAATATTGTAAGGCACAAAAATTTAATTTAATTCTAACGATTGATGCATCCTTTGGCAACTTCTATTTGTTGTATTGTATTTTTCTTAAATGTCTATAACAAGTATACTTGTTAAAAAACGATTAAAAGACTACACACGTTTTTATACTTTTCTTTTGTCTCGAATCTAATCGAATCGACCGTTCAATGCAAAAATTGTACCACCCTAAATACCACTATTCAAAATTCTTAAAGAAATATTTCTCAACCTCTTATTTCTACATTTCGCACAACTTTCAGCGTGAGTAGCGCTTTATTCTAGCGCTAAGCGCAGACTATTAAGCGAATTCGAATTAGAAGCGCCATTAACGCCCCATATACTTTATATGGGACGCAGTATGCAGGGACATATCGCAGCTTCATACTGAGCTAGTGATGGGGAAACAGAGACGAGAAGACGCTATGGATTGTTAAAATAACGTAAATGTCATTATCACTTCACTTACCACTATGCACGTGAAGCACTAATCTTATATTTTAGTCGTTAACAAACCACATCGTAGCCACTGCTGGGCACCTTCCTAGGTATGGTAAGAGACCCTGAGGAAGGTTACGCCTTCCTACATACACGGGGGCTAGGTCCGGATTGGAGGAAGTGGGGCTAGTGGCAAACACAAGTGTCAGAAGTTTCAAGCTTTTCAAGGCTTAACGACTGCCACTCGTTTTAATAAAACAATTAAAAAGAGAGCAGAAGAAGATGAGACGATAGAAAGGGCGGAGAACGCACACTATTGTAAACCTCCCTGTTGCACCCCCCTTACAATATTAAGCAGAGTTTTCTCTTTTTTTTTATTCTGTCGTCTCATTGGTATTTCAATTTTGGTATTCAAGAGTATTAAGTCGACGTGCGCAGTCTCTAAACCCATTTATTAATAATAAAATTGATAAGAAAGGCCCCCGAAATCAGCTGACATAAGTCCGCGATTACAACTCGAGCAGAATATCGATTCCTTTGCGAGGCTAGTCGAGCCTCGCTCCATCTCTAGCAAACTGCAGACTTAAGCGAGAAAGTAATGAGCTCGGGAGAGGTTGTATCTACATCTGAGCGACACAACACAAATACAACGGAATTGATGTCTCCCCGGGTCCTGAATAAAACATGCGCCAGACGATTCACTTTGTGGCTTTTTCGCGTCTCTCTATTGCGGAGTGAATAGTGAGTGTTATTGTAATGAATAAGTGAAGAGTAAAACAGCTAGGTGTGTCCCGAATTGAACCGTATTCTGTTCTATATTTGCCTGTTTTAGCGCTAAGTATAGTTGGGACAAAAGCTGTTGCCTGTAAGACCTGTGTTACAAACAGTATAGAATTATGTTACTTTAAATATTATGACTTAAATGTATAATGTATTATTTTTAAAGCTATATCATTATTTATTAACAATAAACTTTCATTGAAAAAAAATCTGGTACATGTAATTAGAATCTCGTTATCCGTACGATATTGTCTAGTTCTATTTGTGACAACAAAACGCTGAACAACTTTTGTTCTACAACTTTGTTCAAATTGCAAATTTTTTTTGGACTTTTCATACGAATCGATCAGCTGGCGAACCAAGTTTGTATGAAAAGTCCGAAAATTTCTTTGCGATTTCAACAAAGTTGTAGAACAAAAGTTGTTCAGTTTGATGGGTAAAAGCCCACCTTGAAGTATTATCCCACCTTTCTGTTACACCCTGTATATAGATATAACATACCCAGACACAGAGCAAACAAACCTTCTCATCACAGAAATGTTTGCGCTGGGTGGGGATCGAGTCCACGACTCTCGGATCAGTAGTTAGGACCACTAACCACTGAGACACCGTATCCTGTATCCTGTAACATCCATCAAATTAACAGTTCTGCAAATAGAAGACCAATACATATTGTGTAGAAAGAAAATGATCGGAAAAGCATGAATCGATCCACGCCGATAAAGCGAGCGGACCCATTGTTTTCAACGCTTGCTCCAGTCCTATGAAAAGGACGTTGGGATTCCTTTAGCGAATTCGAGTTATAGGACAAAGCGGATACTAGATCAGTCTCACTCTGTACACTCTACCTATAAATTAGCACTGACAGGACATTATGGCAGTGCTCCTTTGAAAATCTTCAGCTGAAATGTCAAATGTAAAGTGACGAATTAGTAAAGGAGCGACTCAGTTAGTTTTGTAGTAAGCTGAGACAAAACATAGTTTTCAGCGAGTTATATTAATTTATCTAGACACGCGGAGCGTGTCCAGCCAAGTTCACGTCAAAAAAGAACTGGCGAGTAGCTCCGTGTGTAATATTACACGAACCATTTGGAGCCACTTTTGTCATCTTCATAACTCAAAATCTATTTAACATAAACACACCAAATTTGGTTTATGTATTAAGACTTCCTAGATAAACGAGTACTCAAAATTTTATAAACACAGCTCAAACGGTTGGTATAGATTTTAAAGTCCGAAAATCTACATTTTTATGACTGACTCACTGACATATAGATCAAAAAGCTTACCCACTTCCAGATGACCTAGAAAGTTCAAATTTTGCATCAAGCTAGGTAATTGTGTATATGCAAAGGAAAAAATCAGAAAACACTGAATTTCTAAGAAAAATTTTTTTTTTCAATACAATATTTTTATGATTTAAAGACACACTCACCGTCATCAAAAAGCCAAGGTACTTCTAGCAAGGCTACGAGCTTGAAATTTGGTGTGCGGCTAGTATTTGATGTACTGATAATGGAAAAATTAAAAAAACCATGTGTTAAAAAAATAAAAAAAGGCTCAAAAAGTAACTTATCGCGGGGCTCGAACTCTCACCTGCGCGTTACATGTGCGACTCCTATATTAAGTGAGCTATCGAGGTTATTATGGTAATGGTGAAATAAAGATAATATTATACAATTTAGTAAATGGAAAACAGGAAAATAGCAAGACGAAACAAAAATAAAAGATTCTTGGAACTAAACAAAAATAAAAGATTCTTGGAATTGTATAAAAAACCTGTGTAATAAAAGCACTAGCTACTAAATATTTAAATAAAAACAATTACATATAAACTTAATTCATTAATTATAAACAGAATAAAAATATATGTTAGCATTTCATTATTACTAACAATAAGCTAAAAATATAATAAATATAAAGTTGCCCATGTTGGATTTGAACCAAGAGTTTTCTCACTGAAACCGCCCTCTATACCGGCCTACCGGTTGGTCGATTCCTTACGGAGTGAAACACACCTTCTGTAGTAGGTACTGTTTTAACTTTCAAACAGAGCACAGTTACACATAGTAGCCGGTAGGTGTACTGTTGTAAGTTGTAACTGATAATGATAAGATTCGGTGGGTGCTGCCATGCCCAAAGTAGAAGAGATATCTTGTGTTGATTTAGTAAGTAAGGGATAATGTACTTATGCCAGTGACATTAGACAATACAGAGAGAGCATTCGAAATGATTGCAGAAAAAGTAGGAGAAATTGAAAGAAATCGACAGGAACATGATCACAAAGATGACGGTCTAAAGAACCCGTTGGACTTCTTACTGTAAATGCTTGGAAGATTTCAGAAGCTGTAAATGTAATGGAAGATTTCAGAAATGCCAAAGATTTCATATCAGAAAATGAGCTCGAACAAATGATAAAAGGTCTAAATGTTAGACCAGAAACGTATTTTCGATACAATTTGTAAGACTTTGTTAGACAAAACTGCAGTTTTAGAGAATTTGCTAATAGGACAGGCGGCACAGGAAAAAGTTATATCAATACCATTAAAAGTTCGGTTACGAAGCGAATGAACAAATTACTTGAAGTAGCTGCATCCACTGGCATTGCCGCTTTAAATATAAACTGACTCACAATACATAGGCTCCTACAGCTGCCGGTAGAACATGGAAATTATCCTACTAAGTACACTTATCAGATCAAGCACTAAAAGTTTTACACATTTACATGTGTACAAACATGAATGTCTATGTAGTAAACAATGGCGCGAAATTGGTATGAAGTGTCCGGGGTGTGACAGCGTAAGCGCAGGATTTTTTTATTATTAGTAAATCACTTTTAAATAATATTAATAAATGTACTCACAAAAAGTAATGATATCGCATCAAAAACATAAATGTGAAAATGGGAGCCAAGTTCAATATTATGATATGGTGTGGTTGTCAACTTTACTGAGAAAAGAATTGAGATCTAAATGGATGCCAAGTTCTGTAGATAATCCTGAAATTTATTTATAAGAACGTATAACATTCTTAAGTAAATTTAAAACACAATTTCTTGTTTTTTACTGCTACAACAATGTTTGCTATTTAAAAATATGACTTTCTAAATTTAAATAGTAGAATTATTTACACAAAGCAAATAACTTATGATCTGTTTAACCTCAACTTTGACTTGGCTAGTTTTCACATACTAGTCATTTTAAATTTGGTTTATCAACGTGTCATCTTTATGTTATACGCAAGTTCTTATTTTTATACTATAAGGTTCTATTCTTGTGAATATTTCATGTGCTGGTAAAAACTAGCCAAGTCAATGATTAGGTTAAACAGATCATAAGTTATTTGCTTTGTGTAAATAATTCTACTATTTAAATTTAGAAAGTCATATTTTTAAATAGCAAACATTGTTGTAGCAGTAAAAAACAAGAAATTGTGTTTTAAATTTACTTAAGAATGTTATACGTTCTTATAAATAAATTTCAGGATTATCTACAGAACTTGGCATCCATTTAGATCTCAATTCTTTTCTCAGTAAAGTTGACAACCACACCATATCATAATATTGAACTTGGCTCCCATTTTCACATTTATGTTTTTGATGCGATATATTATACTGATACATTAATTTTGAAAAACTAATAAAATTATATATATTCAAGTTGTTGTATATAAGGTGCTACTTTATTAGTGCCCGATATTTTATTCAGTGCTTCTACTCCTGATTCTGATCAACTTTCCTCAAGGAACCCATAGTCAAATCGCAAAAAATTTTTTGGGCTCTTCATACTAATTTGGCCGCTCGGCTGATCGATTTGTATGAAGAGTCCAAAAATTTTTTTTCGATTTGACTATGGGTTTCTTGGGGAAAGTTGATCAGAATCAGGAGTAGGAGCACTGACTAAAATATCGGGCACTAATAAAGTAGCACCTTATATAGTCAATATGACATTACTTAATGGAAGGTGGACGGAATAGGCGTATCACCAGAAAGTAGGGTAATTACCACATGCAAAGATCGATACTAAATAGAGGACCTGTGAAGTGGACTACAGCCAATAGTTGTCATTTAGTACTCTTGTCTAGGGCGATGAAATTGTAGAATAACAACTTTTTTAATCAAAACGTTAGAGCTGGTCGGTCCTATACGTCTTTATATTGTTTGACTCGGTGGCTAAGTGGTTAGCAATCCTGACCTCTGATCCAAGAGTCGTGGGTTCGATCCCCACACAGGGCAAACTTTTCTGTGATGAGCAGAATTGTTTGCTCTGAGTCTGGGTGTATTATATCTATATAAGTATGAATTAAAAAAGTAAATATCAGTCTCTGGTTCCCAAGATACAGGGAATCCTAGTTTGGGGCCAGATGACCGTGTGTGATTTGTCCCAGATATTATATTATTATATTATATCCTTGTGTCAGAAATAGATAGTGAACTTTCAACCGGGTGCCATGGCAACGGGGTTTATCAATCATCAAAGAAGATATAATACCTATTCTATCAAAGTTTCGGAATCTGTTGATTTTCAAAAATAATTACATTTATGTTACTTTATGTACTACACTCGACTTCAAAAAAATCACACCTTTTAAGAAATCTATTTTAAACATCTTTCAATCGTATTTGTATTATGAAATATTGGTAATGTTCGGTATCATTTGAAAGGTAAGGAAACAGAGAATGCAAAAACAATAATTCATTCAATGTTTTTTATTGGAACTGAGAAAAATTTACAAAACAATAAAAATCCTTAAAAAACCCAAATGAAATCTGATTAATTTTTCAAAACAAAGTTGCTTAAAACTAACCTAAAACCTAGTGTTACCCCCCCCTAGCCCTAATGACGTCTTCCATGCGCTCCCTCATGGATCGCACCAACTTTAAACCCCTTCTTGAGGGATTCTGTCCCATTCCTCAATAACGGCGTCTTGGAGCTCCTGAAGAGTCGCGGGAGCGGGATCACGGGATCTAACCTTGCGTTTCAGCTGGTCCCAGAGGTGCTCTATCGGGTTCAGATCTGGACCACTGCATGACAGGGATCCCAACCTCTTGAAGGTAGCCCTGCACAATTCCAGCAGTGTGCGCGCGAGCGTTATCGTCCATTAATGTGAACCCGTCGCCAATAAATCCAGCATAGGGGACCACATGTTCTTCCAGGATCTCTGTGATGTACCGGTGAGTAGTCATCGACCCTTGCCCGCGAGCACCGCCGGTCCGAGAGACGCAAGAAAGTTCAGTTTTGCCGTCGGCAGATATGCCGCCCCAGAACATGCAGGAACCGCCCCCGTATTCTACCGTCTCTTGGATGCAGGCTTGGGCAAAACGTTCCCATTGTCTTCTGTATACTCTTTTGCGTCTATCGTTGCAGAAAAGGCACACTCTCGTTTCGTCTGAGAAGAGAACAGCTCTCCATTGGTCCAGGGTCCAATTGACGTGGGCGCGAGCAAATTGCAGGCGTGCTCGCCGATGCGCTGCGGTTAATTTTGGACCCGTGGCAGGTCTTCTAGCCACAATATTTCTCTCCTTTAGTCTTCTTCTAACTGTAGAGACACTCACGGCCCTTCTACGAACTCAACAGCATTAGAGAACCGATTTCTCAAAGACTTCGATACGACGAATCGGTCCTCTCTCGCAGAAGTGCAGCGATTTCTACCAGACCCACGCCTTCGGACAAAGCCACCGGTCTGCAGGAACCGCTGGTACACTCTTCGAACAGAAAAGCGACTCAAGTGCAATTGCCGAGCAACATCACACTGACGTAGTCCTGATTGCAGTAGTGCGATAACTTGGGCGGCTTCAGCAGCAGTAGTGTCCATCTTCAAGGACGTTTTTCTGATGAAAGATATTCTTCTGTGTCTTCTTCGACTGTTGGTAGCAAATTTATCCCCCGATAAGCTGTATCGACCCTTTTATACCCAAAAAACAAAACAATACAAACAAAATTTGAAGAGGAGAATCAGTTCCATTGTCATTCACAGTGACTTAAAGTGTCAAGCTTTTTCTTTAATCAAATGAAATGGATATTTTTTTAAAGAGTTTTTATAGGGCTCTCAAATGATACCAATATTGCTACGAATTACTGCTTGTCTTAAGGATTAACAGTGCTTGAAGCCTATTTTTACGGACGTGCGATTTTTTTGAAGCCGAGTGTAGTTTACTTCTATTCGAATTTTTTATACAAACCATACTTTTACACGGACACCGCTTAAGCCTACACCCTACGTTGAGCTCTAAACGAGGACATTCTTCAGTCCTATTGTCTCATGTACAGCGATGCGCGGGCGGCGGGCAGCGGGGGTGGGGTGGAGGCATGCAGGGGCGCGGGGAGGGCGCGACAGATTGTTCTGTTATTGGAACCCGGCGCCTGAAGGATAATTACATACGTGTGGCCATAGGGGACCTCTTTATGGAGCAGGATATTTCAGGAAGAGGATCAGTCTTTTTGTTTCATACCGGAGAATATCGTAGTGCACACAACAGTACACACGACACTAAAGAAATCGAAAAAAGTTGACAATATCTGTGGCTCAGTGGTAAGTGCTTCTGACTACTGATCCGAGAGTCGTGGGTTCGAGCCCCATCCGGGGCATACATTTCTGTGATGAGCAGCAGATTTGTTTGCTGTGTCAAGGTGTATTATATTTATTATGTATTCAAACGTATATGTGTGTCTATATATTAGTCTCTGGTTCCCATAGTGCAGGGAATCCTAGTTTGGGGCCAGATGACCGTGTGTGATTTGTCTACTCGTAGATATAAACATCTAATTTCATGCCTACTTACTCGTATATTAAAATCCTTAGAGGTACAAACAACAAATTCGGTCGCAACTAAAACTGACGGGAACATTATTAGCTCTTCTAGTCTTAAGTGCGTCTCTCAGTCCCTACTCTGCATCTTGTTTGTAGATATCTATATTATTATTTTTTTTTTTTTTAATAACAATTTATTACTTAATGACAAATACTTACTTAAGCTAGTGCAACAAAAACCTTAACAGATTTATCCGTGCACTAGTCACTCGTCGTCGTACACGCATTAATGTAGATTACTTATTTACATTAGGTAACGAAAAACAATCGTCTAAAAATCGTAAAACTCAAGATATTTGAAAAAGTGGGCAATAACAGTAAAGGTTTCCCTCTTCAATCACATACGTAAGACAGCAAAAACAAAAAACATCAAAAGGCATAATAGGTGAGCGAGCCACCTGCACCTCTTTTGAAGATATATGAATTATTTTCTTATGAAACATAACAACTTACTCTAATACGTAAAAGCAGTCAAGTGCGTGTCGGACCACGCGCAGTGTAAGGTTCTACTAATAGTCTCTGAGCTACGCCGCGTACAGACAGACAGAGAGACATGGCGAAATTATAAGGGCTCCTTGTTGACTACGGAACCCTAAAAAGGTCTATTATCTCGTAAACAACGATACTGTAATGCCCGCTCAGGGTTTCAAGCTGATCTAAATATTATGTCTTGTAACACCTTATTTTTGCACGTGAAATCAGTAGGGATTTAATTGAAATGCGACGTAACCAAAAACCACCTTAATTATGTATTTGCAAACCGTTACATTTTTAGAAATACAATATCGCTAATGTGAGCTCTTGTTTCGACATTTACTCGCATCTTATCAAATTCCACCATAATAATTAGAACCTTTTTATAGAGAAAAAAATATTACAAATATGTTTTTACGCGTATGGCATCCCTTAAAAATAAAATATAGTTTCCACATGTCTAAATGATATTTGATTTGGCGTTATCCTGATTTACTTTTATATCATTCCTTAAATCCGTGGCTGGCGTGAACAAGTCGATATCTCGAAATATAACTGTATATCTTTGTAAAATGAACTTTTTGGCAAATAAATATTCTATTCTATTCTATACTATTCTATTCTATATGTTTTTTTTCCATTGGCTAAAACTTCCTATGCTTATGGTTTTATTTGGAGAAAAATTGCAAATTGAACAATGCTGATTACACACTTTTTTATGTGTATTTTTTTTCCCAATAAACCTTAGGGCATAGGAAGTTTTAGCCAAAAAAAAAAAAAAAAAAAATCTTAAGATATCAACTTGTTCACGCCAGCCACGGGAATGACTATACATTTGTTTTGTTTTGAAATCTGCATTTAACGTCACCGAGAACGTCAACACTTCATAGTAATTCCCCTTTTAAAAAAAAACTAATGTACAAAAAAATACCAACAAAGTGCGTACGATACAATATTTTTTATAATCCCCAGAAACATCCTTTTCTATACTACAGCAGACATTTATATTAAGCGCGAGGATAATGTTAAAAAATCACATATTGTACTCGACTGGTCTCCCAGAGGAGAAACCCTTATACTCGTGTAGGACCCACCCAGCGATTTAAATGTATGATATATTAATCCAAAGACATGGTCAAAATGTTCTGAAGCAGGGTTTCCAAAGTGGCCGGGATACGCCACGTATTGTACGGGGTACACGAAATGGTACCTAAAATCGAAGTACCGGAATCGACTGAGTGCTGAATCTGAAATAACGCTGAAACTAAGCAAAATTGCACCTACAACAGACTGTGTGACAAAGAGCAAACCCATCTATCGCACTAGTTAAACACATTTTTAAATAAATACCTTTTTTTCTTCTACAGGCAGTATTTTTAGGGGTTTTGCTATCAGCACTCTAGTTTAGCTTCGTCGCTTTATACAACTACTTCTATCGTCACGAATCAACATCATCATCAGGCAAAAGAAGTCCACTGCTAGACAAAGGCCTCCCCCAAGCATTTACTTTGAGTCATGAATACCTTCGAGAACCTATAAAACAGTATAACCGCGAACCGCAATACCTACAACCTTCAATTCGCATTCCAACAAATATAATACTAAGGGCAGCTTGAGATGGGTCGAATGTTATTGGACGCGTGTCGCCAAAAACACAATTCAATTCTTACTAATATTGTGCGTGATGATAATGACATGTCATAGCGGTCTCTTACGGACCGATATTAAGGTACAAAAATGTTCTATAGTATTCCATATCATTAGAATTACTCTTGAAACGTTTAGTCTTCGGTGTTAATGGCATGAATTACCCTCAATACTCAATCATTTATTGTATTCCACGAGTTTTTACATACATGTTAAAAGATATTAAAAGGTACATATATCATGGAGACACTTTGGGCACAATCTAGACTAAAGGAGAGGAGTACCCTTTAAACGAATTTAAAAAAAATAAAAAATTGCAAGGAGTATTTCAGAATGGACTTGAGAGAAACTGGACAGCTTTTATTGACTAAACATATCGTAAAGACAGATCCATGGCTTGAAAATGGTACTATCGTAATTTGGTGGAGCACAAGTGGATCCCAGCTATGTCAGTGTGCGATGCGGTCATGGTTCATTTAATATGTAGGTTTTAAGTTTATTTCTAGGTCATTAATGAATGTAAAAAGCTCCTAGTTTGAGAGTGCAGTAAGTGAACACTTAAACCTTAAACATTTGGAAGACGCAAGACCATTATTAACAAACCGTACGTGTTAGGTTTAGCAGAAAACTACTAGACTGCGCTCTTTGGAAGGCGAGGTTTGGCCACAGATTAGATAATAGTACTAAGTTTGACCTCCTATAATGGTAAAAAAGAGCTTAAGTTGACTTTATACAATGCAGTTACATTAGTCTTTCAATTTATCAATAGATGTGGTTAGTAGAAATGAAAGTGTAAGTAAATCGTATGGCCTTGCGTTTGACAAGGACGGCATTTAACTAAACAAATCCCCCTCCTCATCTGTTTCACCCCCCTGAAAGCGATCACACATCGTTTTTACCCATACTATTGTTTCTTTAATTATCAATTAACTAATGTCGGGAGGTACCCTGTTCGAGGCACACATCCTATTCCTACACCCGGCAATGTTTACCCAATCTCCAAATAACAAATTTCTACATCCTCCCCTATAATTCCGCACACGCGCGGGATTCGACGCTAGGGATATTGCGTTCCCGTGCGGATTCGCGCGGAATCCCGCGGAAGTACGCCAACGATCCCGGGGCTAGGAAATTAAGAGATTACTCAATACAAACACTGCGTGGATTGGTTGTGTGCCGGAATTTTCTTGTAGTATGTACTTCATTTAGCCCACATAGGAACACATGCGTACCCATAAAAGCTCAAACTCATTTTTAGGCACTTATTTTTTATGTATAATCAGGTGAGATGATGCCAAGGGCTTACCAACTGAGGGTAAAAAAAAAAGTTTTATGGGTAGATGGCAGCACATGCATTTTGGTGCTCACTGTTGCGGCATTAGTGTTTTCATGAGTTGTTACATAATTTTGGTTGAAATAAACTCAACCACGCGGATACCAGAAGTTTTACTACTGGAGGCTTTTTCATGGAATAAAAAGAAACTGAATGTCATCATAAGCCTTATGATTTTTCCATAATCTACTTGCGGTAGGCTTTCCTTGTCCTTTTAGCAAATTTTTGGTGTATCATGGTCACGTAATGTTGAGTTATTAATAAAATATAATTTTTATATCTTATTCTTTGAGAAATGTTCATATTTATTTACGATTTTAAGCTGTAAAATAGACTATCCTGTTTTCTTTTATACTCGACAGAACAGAAATTCTCACACAAAACGCCGCCTACGTGTGACCTCTCTAACAACAAATAACTCGAACAAAACTAGTTAATACAGAACTACGCAGTTCTCTTCGAGATTATCGGCTCATTATCGCGAAAGCCTTCGCCCGTCGACGCGCGTTGCCGCCTTGCCAATTTCTGGAACAATTATTTCGGGAATACCTCTCTTCTGCCTCGATTTGTGGATCTATTAATCGTGGTATCCCTTGGGAGGAACAGCGGTTTACTTAGCATATTAAGGCCGGCAACGCACTTGTGACTCCTCCGGTGTTGCGGGTGTCTATGGGCGGCGGTAATCGCTTACCATCAGGTGAACCGTCTGCTCGTTTGCCGCCTATCACATAAAAAAATACCCGTTGGCACGTGATAACACAATATATGTGAACAAGTTGCCCTTTTAGGAAAACAAACAATACACTGAGCTATTACGGCCTTTGCGTTTTCCATAAAAATTTGGTTCTATCGCTTTGCTTTTGTTTAAATCATATTTAATTAATATGTTTGTTTGTTCGTAATCTCTTTATTCAAATATTATTATTATTTATTTAAATTTATCTCTTTATGTTCTGTGTTACTTAAAAGAAATGTATGTCCTTGTGTGCAATAGCAATTTTTTAACCATTAGATGTGTTCACGGTTTTGTAATGAAGGTGTTAACATATAGGTACATACACTGATTTTAAAGAATCGTTCGAGCTGTGGATAGTGTCATAAATGGGATGTATGCATGTATGCTGTATGTCTATTTTTCGGTTGACACTGAAGCCTAAACGGGTTCATGCCATGGCAAATAGAGCTAGATATCGTTAGATCATTTTTCATAGGACATAGTTTTTTTATATATTTTTTATACAGACGTTTAATTTTATTTTTAATCAAGTCAATTATTATAAAATGTTAATTTATTCTGATAAACTTTTGGGACGTGCACAGGTGAATAAAGTATGAAAAGCCTTACTAGCTAAATCTATCTAGAGTCCCAAATACTACACACTGTATGTACACTACCACCGAAATAGTACCGCCACCTTGTGCTAAATAATATTACTTTTAGTTAGTTTATTAAATATACAGTATTTATGTATACATAGTATTTTAAGTAGAAAATGTATGTTGCTGCATATTTTCTATGGGCCTCGTTGCCAGAAATAAATAATTTAAAAAATATCTATAGAGCCAGGGTGACTTTTTATTTTTAACTAAACAATTTTACAAAATAAAAATAAAAAATTATGATCGATTATTTAAATTAACGATAAATAGGATAGGAAATATATTTTAATTTGCTCCCACTGTATGTTTCCGTTTGTTTCTTGATTAGCATCTACCATTAGCCGCACGTCAACGATTGAACCACCGTCCTGTATATGCCAAATGCCGCAAGATATGATAATAGAGCCTTACTAGGCATGAATATTCGGTGGCAGCTATTCAATAAGCATACATTAATATTTCAGATGACCCAGCCCAGGCGCGGATCCAGGATTTCGTTCAGGGGGGGCGGAAATATTTTGTGTACCCTTACTTATGAAGCGGACGATGGTATTAACCATCAATATAATATAAAGTCGCGAGCGTAGCGAGCGCAAAATTTTTTCAATAGCAAAGAAATGCCTCTATTGTTTTGCATTTTATAGAAGTTTAAGTACTTCGGTCAAGCTTCAGGGGGGGTAGGGGCAATTGCACCCATTCCCCCCCCCTGGATCCGCGCCTGACCCAGCCAGCCTGCGCATACGCGATGTGATTACAAACCGCAGTACAATACTTGATCGACCCTAATATACGTATAGTCGCGCCATCAAAGTCTGTTTGTGTTGTAAATTAATACAATAATTTCTAAGTATTATCATCAACCTTCAGAGGTTAGCTCATCATAAATCTTGTACGTTTCAGACGATGTAATTTATTGTAACTCAACTGATTTAGTAAGTGGAGAATGTTTTTCGGGTGTTAAAAAACTCTCACGTAAACTTAAACGGGATTTTCTACATAACTGAACCCATGGCAAGTTCTCAACATACAAATAGGTAGGTTCCCCTGTTCCTTTATAATCAGAGGTCGGAATTAGGTAGAGTTATTTATGTTATTACACTGATTTCATACAGCGAAAGAATAAAGTGGATATACCTCAAATCCCGAGATTAATTTTAAAGAGCAGAAAAATCCCGTGATTTATTAAATAAAAAAGTTATTTACTTTTACACAATTTAAACCACTGCACGCCTGACGATGCCAAATTTACATCAACGACATCGGATGTCCGAAGTTGTAAAATTCCAATGCGCACACGCGCGATGTTCCCACATTTGTAGTTCGCACTACATAGCTTGTGAGAATAAAAGAAAACAATAGCGGAAATGCGGAAATTATTTATTTGTAATTTTGTTGGCGACATGGGGTTGTCCATTAGAAATCCCGGGAAGATCCATATTAATATCAACATTTCGATGCAAGTACATAAATAACTCTAATTCCGACATCTGTTTATAATACCTAATAGTAGCAAGCAGCATTTATGGCATAGTGGCGGATGAATTGTTGCCTCTTTGATGGCCAGATGCAAAAGAGGTATTATATCGAGTGTTATAATTCTGAAACTACTGTATGTCTGTCTCTACCTGTGGCGTGGAAGCTCTCAAACGTATGTGTCTATTTCAATGCAATGTTTCAGCAAGTTATAATAATAATATCTGGGACAAATCACACACGGTCATCTGGCCCCAAACTAGGATTCCCTGTATCTTGGGAACCAGAGACTGATAAACATACATATATACTTTTAAATACATACATAATACACCCAGACTCAGAGTAAACAATTCTGCTCATCACAGAAAAGTTTGCCCTGTGTGGGGATCGAACCCACGACTCTCGGATCAGAGGTCAGGATCGCTAACCACTTAGCCACCGAGTCAGTCAGTTTTATTGCGACAGTACCCAGCTATGCTTGATGAAAGCATAAAATCGGTTTAGTGCTTTTCAAGTTACTCGGCTTTTACGGTCGGCGGTTTTAAAATGTTTAATTCAACTAGTAACTCCCAGCAATACCCTAAAAAGCCGGCAAGTCATATTTAATTCAAAGACAATACATACGATCACTTATTCCTATTACCATTTAGTTCACTCAAATCTAGCTTTCGCCGAGTGCTAAATAAACTATCAAGGTGGATATAAATTCACGGCGCATTTCGTCCTACCGCCTGGTTGGCACGGTGGGAGAACGTCGTAACCGCGGATTTGGCGTTTTATGCGCACCTCTGTGCCGGCTAAATCATTTATTACTGTCTATTGCCACCCCTCAGACCTTTTTGTACTTGAAGATACATGTCAGCTCAAACGCTTAGATGTACAGAGAGTACAATGCGGTATTTAGCAACTAATCATTTGGATGACATTTTATCAAAATTGCGTTGGGGAATCTTGGTAAGCCCTAAGGTGCTTACCAATCATGGATAAAAGTTCCTACCACGCAAAACTGTTCAAATCGTCGCCTTTTCGTTTCAAATCTCGAAAACGATTTAATTTTAAAATCTTTTAGTTGCACCAACTAATTAAGTCATTATAAAAGTAGTTACAGACAGATACAGAGTGTTCCAACTTGCATAATTCAACAGAAAACTTTAAACGATTTATCTTTAAATCTCGAAGCAACGAAATGGGTTAACTCACGTAAAGTCCGTTTTTCAATCCCGAGCCGCCATTTTGACTGCGCTTTCATTTTAATAGCGCGGGTAATGAACGTTCATTAACTCTTATGAATGTGAAAGAGCACCCTTTATACAGGGGATGAGTGTGTAATAGGCTTGCGAATTGCGACGCTGACGCCTTTACCGTCACATTTGGTTTAGTTAGAGGGTGTAAAATGTTTACAAGAGAGGTATTATATACTTACAAAGAGAAATCAGAATATTAAGCAAATACTAACAATACTGCACTGAAAAAAATCATGGCTAAATAAGTTACAATCTTGCTTGATTGAAAAAAATATGACTGAATCATTCAAGGAAATATCAAAAACAATAATTGACGGTTTCTTGCCACAATAAAGCTGAACTGATTGAACGTTTATCAAATTGAAAGTGCTGAATTTAATAAGTTTACTTTATTCATGTCGAGGCATGGTCAGTTCTATCATCAACTTATTTAGATCCATTAACTTGCTTTATTATTACTACACATTACACTTAGTTCATCCAATAAAATATTATATTTAATCAAATAAATAATCATCCATTATGATTAAGCCGACAATTATGTACTTGTTGGAATGTACTATGTATGCTTGTTTCGTTTCTCAATCAAGAAGGCTTGATTCCCGGAATGACAAACTTTGTGCGCTCGTATATAAACAAGTGACTTGATAATATTAAACATTTTTTTGATGTATATTAACAATTATTTTTTTAGTGTGTAATTTTTATAACTCAAGAATTTAGATTGCTTTTAGACGTCACTGTGTTATCACTTATATGTATGCTTATCTCTATCAGACTTGACGCTCCATTATGGGGCAGTCCCGCCTGTCAGCTACAATGCCCAGGGCCCAGGATGCTGTTGGTGCTGGCCTGCACTCCCTCTGCCCTCAGTATAGAAGCTTTAGAACTTTCTGATAATGGCACGGATACCATCAATGCTACAAAGCACCCAGCAGCACCCAGAAGGATGAAATACTTTGTAGTAAAAAAAAAGGTTGCTAGGTATTTAAAGAAATTCATAACTTTTGCTAAAGACGATTGCTAAAGACGCAACCTTACGCAAGATTTATGTAGTATCAAATATGGCATGACTTTTTAAACGACTTCAAAAAAGGAGGAAGTGCTCAATTCGACTGTATGTTGTTGTTTTGTTTTGTATGTATGTATGTTCAGAAATTACTCCGCCAATCATGAATTGTTTTTGATGATTCTTTTTTTGTTTGATAAACAATAATAGCAAATTTTCGCGATATTATCAAGATACTAAATAGAAATAAGCCTATTCACCGACCTAAAATGAATCACCGAACAACATCCAATCTGAACGCCTGTAATAGATCAGGAAACGCCTTTGAAGTCGGCCATCTTGTAAGTTTCGCGCCAAAATACTAAGTTTGGAAAGGAAGTGCGGAACGGAGTTTGGGTTGTCGTGGTTATCAAAATATTGCCGTAAGGGATTGATGATGTGTATTGACGAAGCGGCCGTGGCTCGGTTCAGCTTGCGTTGTCGCGTCGAACATGCAGGTTAACCGACTACACACGAGGTCATTAACAAGAGAGGTTTGACTAGTGGCTTTATCTCGACCGCATTTATACCAAAGTAACCAGTTCCTATTAGGTACACAATATGATTTCATAAACCGCTGTTGCGAAACAGACATCGGTTGAAAAAAGTTAAAATGAATTTTAAAAAAAAGTTTGAAGTCAGAAACATATCAGTCAGAAGCAATAACCTCCATCCCTCGGGGGTAGTCGGCTAAAACCTATTTTTTAGTAAAAAAATCTCAATTAATTTAAGAACATGCTATTTATTACCTATATACATTGAATTGAACGTGTTGGGCGTATAGGGTAGTCCCAAACTGACCCGCTTTTGGCGGCAAAAAGGCGTCTTTCCTAAGGGACATGAGAGAGATATTCCTTATTACAGATCGCACTCAAGTTAATTTCGCTTATCACGAAATATCACATTATTATAATATGTATAGAAGGTGTTGGATATTTTTTAGGGTTCCGTAGCCTAATAGCAAAAAACGGAACCTCATGGCAAAAAAGGATTCGTCATGTCTGTCTGTCCGTATGTCACAGACACTTTTCTCCGAAACTATAAGAACTATACTGTTGAAACTTGGTAAGAAGATGTATTCTGTGAACCGCATTAAGATTTTCACACAAAAATAGAAAAAAAACAATACATTTTTGGGGTTCCCCATACTTAGAACTGAAACTCAAAAATTTTATTTTCATCAAATCCTACGTGTGGGGTATCTATGGATAGGTCTTCAAAAATGATATCAAGGTTTCTAATATAATTTTTTTCTAAACTGAATAGTTTGCGCGAGAGACACTTCCAAAGTGGTAAAATGTGTCCCCCCCCCCTGTAATTTCTAAAATAAGAGAATGATAAAACTAAAAAAATATATATGATGTACATCACCATGCAAACTTCCACCGAAAATTGGTTTGAACGAGATGTAGTAAGTAGTTTTTTTTAATACGTCATAAATCGTAAACCGCAATTTACCTAACGAACTACAAGAACTTTTATATTATGTTACTTGCTGCTACGGAACCCTTCATGGGCGAGTCTGACTCACACTTGGCCGCTTTTTTATGTCAATAGTTTGTTTACCGAAGACGTAACGGAGCGTAGATAGGTGTTTTTTTTGCAATATGATGTTCGTATGCTTTAAATTTTATACTTACATGAGCCTTTGTGCAGTGAAAAACGAGAACATACCTGAAATGAAAAATAGATTGGATTTAATTTTAATGATTTCGTAGCTACATGACTTCATCTTCATCACCATATTACCTGTATTTTTTTTTAATGTTTCTCACATTGTTAATCTGGTGATTCAGAGTGTAGCCAAAATACGGAGCAATAATTAAAAAGAAACTACACATCAAAGTGTACAACTTTTGTTCAGAGATTTTGCTAAAATAGCCCAAAAAAATTTCTTTTCATACACAATAATAAGTCCATCAGATACACAGATCTAGCCATGTTTTTTATGGAAATCTCAAAATTTTGCTATATTATTATAAGCCGTATATCAAAAGTGATTCAGTTATGCGAATTTAATCTCAACTTATAACTTGTTTAAATAACCAACCAACCAAAGTCCGAACTTGATAGTTGGACACCGCCTGGAATCGAACCTACGACCTTTTAGACTAGTTGCAAGCAGTCTTTCCTCACACAGTATCTGGACCAGTATGCCGCAATTTATGTGCGTCTAACAAAAAGCGAGACAACGTTAATGTTAGCAGTGCATTACGGCCTGGCGCCAAACGGCGCGCGCGCGTGATGGATGGGCGCGGCAATGGAATGTAAGCGCCATTACAGCGACGTGTTTTATGAATAAATTCGCACACGTAAGCAACTACGCGACGCGTCAGGATTTACAGGTCGCTCCAAACACCTTATCTGTATGGACTAGACCTAATTTTGGTCCCAGTTATCAAAATAGATTATTTAAGTTCTTAGCCAGATAAAGAAATCAAGCCAGACTGATATCGTCCCTCGCACGACTAACTCTACTATCTCAAATTTTTGGTGAATTGAGTTTGGACTTTAATGTAGTTGAAAAAGCATGCAATGGCATGGATAAATTTTATTACATGAGCTCCATAAACGATGTCAGTATTAAAATGCCTCGTCCTTACAGTACGCAATACGCATGCTACTCACACTTGACCGGTTTTTATATGATTTGTTCTTTCACTTTAGAGTTTGCAATTAATAACATTAGGTTTGGTTTAACCCTTGTTATTCCTGCCATCCTTAAAAAAGATATTCTGAGAAAATTTCAACAAGCTCCCTTCAAAAGGCACAAAGGATTTAAAGGCCAGAATCCTAAAAAAAGTTTTACGTTAAGAAGAAAGTTTGATTGAGAAAGGACCCTTCTTTAATAAAAAGGAATGGAACTTATGGTGGAAACTCAACCGAATGCTTCGGCTCTAGCGCGTTCGTGTGCGCGAATTTTACCGAAGCGGACCCGAATGAAACGCGATACACCTTCGTGTGTACCTGTTACTAAATATCAATTCACTTTACACCGCCCTATACATGTTTTTACATCAAAAGCGAAGCGTATAAAAGAGCAAGTAATGTAAATAAAAATAAACAGCCAGTTTCACGAGGAATTTGCTTTTTATTTTGTCATAAAGAAAAGGCAATGTTGCTGTCTCACAGCAGTGACGTATCGCCATTTTGTGCTCGAGCGCGCGCGGGAAAATACAAGTAGGAACAAAATGGTCGCGGAGGCACAGAAGTTTAATAGTTTGTATAATAAAATTAACTATCTTTTGTAGTAGAAAAGCTGTAGTACTATCTAAATAAAAAGTGTTGGTTACTCTAAAATATATTGATTTAAAAAAATATATGTTAGATTAGAAGGTAGCAACTGTACAATAATTATCAGTCACTAAAAGTTATAACCAACGACACTAATAAGTTAGTTAAATATTATGCTAGTAACAAAATATTTTATATACGTATAAAATCATGAACTGTTTACCTTGCAGCGAGCATCTGCAATAGACCGTTGTTAACAACCCATTTCGTCCCCACTGCAGGGGCACGGGTCTCTTCCCATATATCGGGATGGTTAGGCCATACTCACACGGGGGCCAAGTCCGGATTGGAAACTAAACGCCTGTAGTCCTAGCGTAAATCTGATTCATTTTACAACGGCCACAACTTTTGGGGAACAAAAGATAAAGATTGGTTATAATTAAGGTCTTACTATTGTCAGTTTTTCACCCCGACTACTATATTTTCAGCGACGTATAAACAATTAATCATCCTCTATTAATGACACCTGTGAATATAAGGTGCTACTTTATTAGTGCCCGATATTTTAGTCAGTGCTTCTACTCCTGATTCTGATAAACTTTCCCCAAGAAACCCATAGTCAAATCGAAAAAAAATTTTTGGACTCTTCATACAAATCGATCAGCCGAGCGGCCAAATTAGTATGAAGAGCCCAACAATTTTTTTACGATTTGACTATGGGTTCCTTGGGGAAAGTTGATCAGAATCAGGAGCAGGAGCACTGACCAAAATATCGGGCACTAATAAAGTAGCACCTTATATTATACTACGGGAGTAAAACTACCAGTGCCAGGAAATCAAATGGTGAGTTCCACTCATGAAACCGCGCAACTGTTTGAAGAAACCCATACAGAATAAAAAAAAAAAAAATCCAAAAAACATTAGCTGACTGGCGAAAGCTGAAAACGACTACTGAATACTGAGAATGACGAATCACTAAGAGATTGATCTCTAATTACGATAAGTTGATTACTGACAATTTTGAAAATTTCTAAAATTGTAGGAAGTGTACACAACCCGTTCATTATTAAATAACAGACGAGTAAATTCTCTTCCAATTGGTAATATAGCATGATGTTGCAGATGAGTCAGCTATAAAAAGCTGACACTCTGTGCGTCATGCGGACTCGAACCCGCGCCCATTGGTGAAGTCAGCCCTGATACCACTCGGCTAACACGGCAGATAACAGACTTGACAAAAAAGTGCTATTATTAGATCCGAGCGCATTATGTGACATCATTATATGGTTTGTATTTTTTCCGAATACCCTAACGGAGGGTTTAGGTGTATGTATTTGTATTTATGATGCTTTATATGTATGCTAATTCGATTTTTGTTTTATGCTAACCATATTCAGTATTCAATTCAATTCAAATCATTTATTGTGGATCATAGGTAGAAACAGATGTCAAAATAAAATAAAAATAAAGTACAATCTATGTCCCGCCGCTAAGGCATACAATACATGTTACAAAATTAGTTTAATACAATGTTATGAAATGTCAAATTAATTTATAAATGTCCTAAGTGAATTTAAAAATGTCAAAATTAATTATAAATTATTACCAAAAAAATATAAAATAAAAGCTAGAAATCATTAAATTAATCATAGCGATTTGTCATTTAAATATTCTTCAAGTGAATAGTATGATTTATCTATCAAAAGGAGGTGCAGAGTTTTCTTAAACAGTTTTTGGTCTGCAATTTCACGTATCGAGAGTGGAAGTTTATTATACCATAGATATGAGGAATCTTACAAAATACATCAAAGTAATGCATACAATTATGTTCTTATTTCTTCCTTCAGACCTGCTTTTGTGACCATTTATAGATCTTATTTTAAATTTTGTTAGTTTTATGTATAACTGTTACTACCTGCAACCCGTAAAATTTTTACAACTAAACTGCAAACTTCAAATCTAATCCGAACTCGGTAGCTTTAAATGTTCGGAGTAGCCTTATGGAAATTCAGCTCAACCAAAGACGTATCTATCTCTAGACCTGATCTTACGAACATTTTGCTTAAAAAACCTCTCATTTTATTTGCAGGGATTTGCATGAATATCATGGCCAATTTTGGCCACGCTCCATTTTGGTTCCACTGATGTAGGCCGATGTAGGATGTAGATGTACTTGCAGTGCGGAGCCCACTTGCAATGCGGGCCAGTCTTTACGAAGTAATACAGATCTTTGCGCTTAATGCAACTTCGAGAGCACTACAGAAAACCCAGTTTAGTTTAGTAGGAAAGAAGTGTCAGAGTAAAGTTTTGCAGTCGACGTTTCTCACTCAAAACTTTTCTATACTATCGCGACTGTAGGTTAGAGATGTGCAGACCAAAAGACATACTTACTAATGGATTTGAATACCGTCTCTTACGTTCCAAAGTACATTGAAAACAGTTTAAAGTTTAAGGCCATATATATTTTTTTTATGTGATAGGTGGCAAACGAGCAGACGGGTCACCTGATGGTACATAGGGTGTTGATGATTATGATGATACAGGGATGTAAGAAAAGATGTAGCGATACTTTGTGATGGGTTTTTCGTGTACAAGTTACGTTTTACGAATTTGGCTTCGCAAACACTTCCCCAAACGTTGAGTGTACAAGTCCCGCGTGGTAGGGACTTTGTGCTAAGTAGAAAAAATATATTGACGATTTAAAAGCATGTGTAAGGCATCTACTTAAATAAAATAACATTTTGAGTTTGAGTTTGGTGAAATTACACGCATCCTATACAAAGGTGGGGAAAATATGGGCTGAAAATACTGGCATGTTTTTTTTTTGCGATTTTAGCAAAGTCTTAGCTGAAATTTCAAGGGTCCTCTTTTTTACACCTTGTAAAAATCACCCTTTATCGACTTTTTAACAAATAAGGTACGGATTCATCTCAATTCAGAACAAGGAAGAAAAGAGATTCGAACATGATGTTTATGCTATCTTCGTTAATAGCAACTTAATTTGTTAAAAGCAATTAATTACACTGTTCCTGTCCAACAATGTTTTCCTTGTTTTTCTGAACTCAAACACAAAACAATTTGGAAGTTATAATATAATGAGAGAAACGTAACAATTAATCCGAGTTTTCCGGGACACGTATTCTTTTAAACATAATAAAAAAGAAAATTATTATAATAAACAAAAAAATATGATGAATTTTAAAGATAAACACAACAATAATTCTAAAGATATTCTCTTTTGATCGGTTTACTTATATTTACTTGTGTTAGGATGATGTAATATCCTGTAAATGGTAAACACTATTCCTGAAACTGAACAGCTTTTCCCAAGGACCCCATGCCCACGAAGCAAAAACCCAAAAATAGAATCAATCGTTGATTAGTCGATTCGCAAAATTATCGCTGAATCTATACTTTTCGAAGATCATCCTTTTGGCTACCTAAACGAAGTTCCTACCACTCGGAACTTGTATACCCTCTCGTTTCGGGAAGTGTTTCGGGCGTGTAAAGAAACAACGGGTACAAAAAAACTCCCTAGAACATATTTTTTCAAAAAAATACTCGGTCTTAACAAGCTATAAGTCCCGTCCGCGCTGCTAACGGATAAACGCGAGTCTCTTTGCATTGTGCCTACACATGTGTTTGTAATATAAAACATTATTTTGATATTATTTACCCGACACGACAAGAGTAAAAAGCGAGCAATTCTCATATATTACGGGCAATTTAGATTCATAACCCTCTCGCGCACGAGATATGTTTATTAAAGCGGGTTCCTTTCCATATCAGAGAGATATTAAAAATCCCCACAAAGGCCCTAGAGGCGGGTCAATGGGCTCTTTCAGCCCTTCAGTGCCATTACACGCGCCCTTGGCGACCCTGCACAGGGCCAGACTAACCTTTCCTTTAATAGTGTAAAAAAATATTGTTGTCCAGCCGGAGGGTCATGTTTTTCCAGTCAAAATAAAAAAAATCAAAATGTTTTTTTTATTTAAGTAGATGCTTTGCAAATTCTTTTAAATCGTCGTTTATATATGAGGGCTGTAGCAAAACGGCTAAACATATATTTGAAGTGCGATGTTCCGTAAGCAATACAATACAATACAATACAATACAATACAATATAATACAATACAATACAATACAATACAATACAATTCATAAATTCATTCATTATTCATAAAATAATTTACACGTTATTTGATATTAAATATTCGACCAAAAAGCTTCGTCCTGTTCCCCAAATTGACACAGGAATATATATATTTTTTTACCCTCAATAGGGTATTTCACCATTTTTTTGAAAAGTATCTCAAATTGATCATTAGGTGGGAAAAAGTCAAAAATATTTTTTTACATTTTTTTTGAAACCTATAAGTACCCCAAAAATACATTTTAAATTACCATTCCCAATTAGCGCGCGAAAACAATAGCCGCCATGATGCTAAGGTCGTGACGTCATTTCAGGAGTAAACAAAACAGTTCTATACTAAAATTTTGACA
Organism: Coleophora deauratella; assembly: GCA_958295455.1. Classification (NCBI taxonomy): domain Eukaryota; kingdom Metazoa; phylum Arthropoda; class Insecta; order Lepidoptera; family Coleophoridae; genus Coleophora; species Coleophora deauratella. The sequence goes on along the minus strand of OY282413.1, from coordinate 10,614,202 downwards.
CATATCGCGAACAAAATGTCATTGTTTACCACTATTGTGACGTCACCTGACAACCAGCATGGCGGCTGTCGTTTCAGATATTTGAATAACAGATTTAAAAACTTGATTTTTGAAAATCAAAAATAAAATGTTTTTTCTCATTCTATTGTATAGAAATCATATTAAATCGATTACGTATTACAAATATCACAGTAAATAAGCAGTTTTAGATTTTTTCTTGTATAGAGTAAAATACCCTATTGGTAATCCCTTTTTAGTTTTCATCCAATTGCTTAGGTTATTTGTAAAGGTACAGAAACCCGTTTAACAAAAAAAGATTGTTTATCACCACCATTATTAAGAAAGAAATAAATAAAGTAAGTTTAATCGGCAAATATAAACAGACCAGGTAAACACTGAATACATAATTAAGAACAAAACTTAGAATATATATATATATATACATATATATATATTAAGACTACAATATTTGATAATAAATAACACCAAGGTATTTTTGCTATTTAGTTCCGTCCAACTGCTGATAAATAACGGTAGCATTTTTAACCGACTTCAAAAAAGGAGGAGGTTCTCAATTCGTTTTTTTTTTAAATGTATGTTCACCGATTACTCGAAGACGCCTGAACCGATTTGGAAAATTCTTTTTTTGTTTAAAAGGGTATACTTTATAGGTGGTCCCATGTAAATTTTATCGAAATCAATTCAGCGGTTTTTGAGAAAATCAAAAACATAGCAAAATTGGAGTTGTTGCGATTGAAGTCGGTTGTTTTTAACGTATTCAGCGTGGTCAATTATACGTGGCCAGTTTCCTTAACCCCCTATGTCCTAAATCCGGTCCCAACCAAGGTACCTACTTAACGATAGCACTTTAGATTTTGCACGATCGCCCACGAATCCCTAGTTTTCGGAACACCGACTTTCGGACTAAAATATGTATACGAGTAAAACCTGTAGATTAAAGGTTAAAGATACTGCGGGTTCTAGTCTAGACTATTAGTAATCAAATCAGTATTACTTAGCTTACCTAGGATTACATATTCTGGAATAGGTTAAGTAATTATGTTATAGGAGGTTGTCTGACATATTTTGGAATAGGTTAACTATTAAGTATTACTAGTATGCTCAATTCATCCTAATTGAACTATAAGGTCAAAATATTTTCTAACTCTACATCTTCATAGTTATTTAAATGATCTCGTTAGGGTAGATTTTGAAGATCGGGCAAAAGAAGGTAAAATTGGAAAGCGGACCCCAGGGTCAGCCCCAGTCGGGAAAACAGTAGACAGAAGAAGAATAATACCGGTTCCTACCATTTGGAAGTTATAAAGCCCTGGCTCCGGTAGAATAACAGCGTTGCAAGGCTGAAATTGCAACAGGAAAGCTGAACCGGTGCCATTTCAATACACAGTATTAACCCATGTTTTTTTTTGTTAATCTCATCTCATCTCACTAATGATGATCTCACTGATGTTTATTTGTTTGTTCCACTTTCACGCCGAAGCTCCTGAACGGATTTCAATGAAATTTGGTAGGTAAATAAATAAAGCATTCGGCTAACACATAGGATACTTTTTACCCCGGAAAAATTAAAGGTTTCCCGGAGAAATGCTTAAAAACTCAAAATTTGCACTTCGTCACTAGATGGCGCCACCATAACATTTGCACTTCGTCACTAGATGGCGCCACTATAACATTTGCACTTCGTCACTAGATGGCGCCACCATAACATTTTCTTTCTCTCTTTGACCCCAATCTGAAGTCCACGCAGTCGAAGTCGCGGGCGGAAGCTAGTTTATGTTAATTTAGTATTTAAGTTTCTTTCTAACATAATATGTGTTTTCTTTATATGTTAACAACCCATTACGTCCCCACTGCAGGGGCACGGGTCTCTTTCCATAACTTGGGAAATTTAGGCCATACTCCACTCACGGAGGCCACGTCCGGATTGGTGGAGGTTGTGGGGCTAGTGGCCAACCCCAGTGTCAGAAGTTTTCAAGCCGCCTATAAGGCCTCCGACATGGCTTAACGACTGCCATCTAGCAGGGACACCAATAATTACTATTTTCTTTATTATATGCTGTGTGTTAAATAAAATGATTTATCTATCTATCTGACTTTACCAACATCTCATCAGCTGTTCAAGACATAAATTACTAATTTTCATAAATAAAAAATTCTATGTCCTGTCTCAAAGGTACCAAATAACAATCAATACAGTAGCCGGGACCGAACACGCGACCACCTCGTTACGGGGGGCCATTTGCTCCACTGCTCTGGTTTGCCTTTATTGCCCCATCAAAATGGAGTTTTGTACAGATTTATTGTAAATTAAAATTGTGGGGGCCTATAAAGACGTGTTTGTTGGTTTTGTGGGCAGTAATATTAGTAATTACTTAGTTGCTAAAGCAAATATACGGGGCAGTAATTGAAAATTACTGATTTGTGATTTCTAGTTATTAAAACATACACATATTTACTAGCTACTGACATTAAAATTTATAACAGGGTGGCTGGTACATACCTGTAAACTCCTTTACTGGCGACTCTTTTCATGAGACTAAACACCTTTTTTTACTAAATATGTGGACTTTTTTTACAAATCGATCAGCTTGTGTATCCAAATTGTATGAGAATGAGAAGTTTGATTTTTATATGCTGACAATCGCCACACTTTTCCCTTTTTACACATCGAACACGCCTAACGAAATGTCGCTATACAGGTGTAACAAAATTGGTGTAAGACCCGATATCTGGGGATTCTACATGAGTAGACAAAAGTTATTCAGTACGATGACGTACTGAATAACTTTTATTCCACAACTTTGCTCAAATCGCAAAAAAATTGGACTCAATAAAAATTGATCATCTGTTTTGCCATTTTTGTATGAAGAGTTAAACATTTTTTTGCGATGTGAGCAAAGTCGTAGAACAAAAGTTGTTCAGTACGATGAGTAGAATCCCCAGTTAACGGGTCCTACACCAATTTTGTTACATCCTGTATAACTGCCTATTTACTTGTACAAAAAATATAATGTTTGTACACGCGAAAATGTGTGTCGCGTTGCTAAGCAACCGTCGCCAGATCTTACCCGCAGAGAGTTGCGGTGGCTTTAAGAGAGGGGGGAAGGAGTAGCCATACCATTACATGATAGCGTCCACACTGAGCGGTCGTCATCTTGTCCTCGTCTTCAATGTCTTGACTCGTCTCGTCGAAACAAATGTTCTACAGATATGATCGTCCGAACAAAGCTGTTAAAACAAGTTTTAAATGTCTGAATTTTAACTGTTGTATCATTGTCCATGTTTGAGGTCTGTACAGCTTAAAACATATTATGAACAACCACCAAAGAACAAGTCAATTAATTTAACTGGTAACAAAACTCTCTCCCTCTAAAGTTTTTCGCAAGGCTTGGCAAAACCTATTAACTAATAGTCTTCGAGACGGAGCTCGGAGGCAAGGTTCGCAAAACCAACGAGAAAATCTATCATTTTGATGGATGGAGTTTTAGCAAAACGACTAATTAATTAAAGTTGCAATATAACCTATTTTCCTTGCTGGTTCAAATGAAAATGTTATTCGTGTAGTAACATGTTAAACGAACAAAAATAACATGGAACTGCATCTTCAGATTCTCTAAGTTGTATCGCCCTTTCTACACGTAATAACAAAGATACAAACAAGGTTTTTTTTTAATGCCAGGTTAGCAGACCAATGCAGAGCTATTTCGATTAGTATGGGAGATATACATAGACGTTTTTTTGGTAGATTGACTTAGAATTTTAGGGCACACGTTTCAGTATCAAGAATAAAAGTCAAAATTTGAATAGTTAACTACCTTTGTTAATTAAACATTTTGCCCGCTCTACCGTCTCTTTGGATAACACAGGCTGATAAAAAAAATGTCTGGCAATATTTTAACTATGGCTTCTACTCTTTAAACTGAACAACTTTCCCCAAGAAAGTCATGGTCAAAAAGCAAAAAGAAATTTGGACTTCCCATACAAATTTGTCATATTCGTGCAATAAAGAGTTTACAAACAAACAAACAAACAATTTCATCAACCAGCTAACGGATTTGTAATGCAATGTTCAGTATGCTTCATTTAACTAACCGTGATCTCTTCATCTACGTCTACACCTCTAAAGCAAAGAATATTAACTATTATAACGTCCTGGAGTGCAGGCAAACAAAGAGAACAGCGTTAGTAACTACATTATTATTCCAATAGATCGGGGAATCTGACCATAATGGCGGTTTTGGCGGTGAACCTCATAAATTACCGAGATACGCTTATGAGCACCTTGGGCCAATTCAACTGGCGGGTGTGGCCACGAAACAGGAGTTTTGAAGGGTTCTGTTTCGAAGAAATACAAGAATAAAATAAAAAATTCAAAATCAAATACATATTTATTCAAACTTTACGAAGTAATTTTTTGTCTACCTATCAAGTCTAAGTTCCTACCAATTTAAACTCGTATACCCAATATTTCGCGAAGTCTTTGCGAAGAGAGATGAAAGTTAGGCCAAAAACTTCCTCCAAAACTATTATTTTTAATAAGTCTTACATGGTATTAAATTATTATTGTAAACACGATACAAGAAAGCCAAGTGTCTTTACTTTTATGCTGGATCGAAAAACGAAGAATATTCTGTGCATTTTAAAAGGTGTGTCCAATTTCAATTTGTATTACTGACATTTGGCTGACCGACATTAAACCTTTAATGTGGTGCATCTCGTGGCCCCTGTTGGACAAATGGCCGCTATTCACTTTGGACAGTGGGGTGTGCATCTTGGCTGTTGGAAGCGACGGCGAAATGGTCCCGACTGGAGCTATTTGTTAGCACGTTAACTATCGTAAGCTTGCGCATGTTATCTATGTCATTATTGATGTGGAAAATCTATAGATAACAATACACTTCGTTACTGGAAGAGCCCATTTCTAGACGTTCCGGAATTGTCGAAACGACATCATATTTATAGCGCTACCAATCTTTTTTTCACGTATTATGGAATTCAGTTCCACGAGTAGAAACTGTTCCCATCTCATCCCATCTTATCTCCCTCTTCCTAATATTATAAATGCGAAAGTATGGATGTTTGTTTGTTTATTTGTTTGTTCCACTTTCACACCGAAACTACTGAACGGATTTGGATGAAATTTGGTAGGTAGATAGATAAAGCACTCGAAAAACTCAAGGGTTCACGGACGAATGTTTAAAAAGTTAAAAACTCACAATTCCCACTTCGTCACTAGATGGCGCCACCATAACATTTTCTTCATTCTGGACTCAATTCTGCAGTCCACGCAGGCGAAGTCGCGGACGGAAGCTAGTTATTACATGCTTTTGGTTACTGTAAATATTAACGTTTGAGGGAAACGTTAGGTATTTGAAAACTTCTGATATTCTTGACTTCTGAAACTTCATTCAGTATTTAATAGAATTATAGGCGGGAAAGTTGGCAACACTCATTGCCTGGCAACACTAATGAGTACAGGCGAGCTCATAAACATTAAACGTTTTCGAATATTAAAAAGGAAAATATGATTAGGTTACATCAACCCAATTTTTGGGGGCCTTTTCTACTTATAAAACTCTCGTATTTTCGACATGGAATAGCCGTTTTATATTTATCTTTATTTATTTCGTCAACAGGGTCCAGTGGTGTTAGTAAGGCTCTAAAATCTAATGTTAATAAAAACAAGGTGTCTTATAAACAAACTTAGTAAATAAACAAACACAATAATCGAAGGTTTTATCTGTGCATTTTTTATGTTTATTTTGTATTTATAAGATTTGTAACTTGAAACAAAATACCTGTGTACATATTACTGCAAAAGCCCGTATATAGGTAACTCTTAGGTTTTACCAGTAAATCTTAGGATTTACCAACATTTTAGGTTCGGTTAGGTTGGACTTTTACCATTAAGATTTGGTAAATCTTAGAATTTGACGTAGTTCGGGCTTTTACAGTAAGATAGATAATTAGGGTAGGTACAGCACGATAGGGTCATTAAGATAGTTCTCATTCGAAAGATAAAGCAATAAATGTTATCGGCGCAAATTATATTTCACTGTACCGTACGTTAGGGAACGTACCCGCACTACGGGACAGGGTAGAGTTGGAGGTCCGTTTTTTAAACTTAGACCACAGAATACCCAATAGTAACTCAGACCACAGATCCACAGAATACCCAATAGTACAAGTTAAAAAAGTCTTTATGTTTTTGATGTTTTGACAACTTTAGACACTGTTCCTCCATCACTATTTAATTTAATCTTATTTTGATTTCAATAAGAAGTCATATTATTTTCAACTTTTTACATACAAACGTAAAATTACATAAAAACATAGGATGTGAGAACCTTTCCTTTCGCCTCTGCCGTAGGCGGGTAAGCAATGCAGTAGTAGAATTGTACGATAAAAATCCTCTACAACTGCGCTATACGCGAGACCAATCACTTAATTAAAAACGCTTTAATTATTAAAATGTCAAGCATTATAAGTAATTGGACATTTTCACAATTCCAGAACTCGCATTTAATTAATAATTTAATATCTAAAGGTCTCTGTTATCTTAGTGCAAAAATTATCTGCTAATATTCAAATTAATGCCTAACTTCGCGATAAATCGTAGTAATAAGTATAATTTTGAACCTTATTTTAGAATAATGGCTAAGTAATGATAATTTATTGTATTAACGGGGCGATTATATTTTTTTATTCATCGGGGAGATTAGGTAGGGAACTCCAGATGGCCGACTGACGAGATACAGTAGTAGTACCTATAACATTTAATTCTAGGAAAGTTCTTATACCTGTCCTGTTTTTTTTTAATGTACTGTACTTTGTTTTTGATACAATAAAGAGTTTACAAACAAACAAACCTACGTTTTTGACTTTTCTAAATTTGATCAGCACATCGGCCAACTTTTCTTTTCGCGAACCGTCTATGCGTTCCTAGGGAAAAGTTGTTCAGTTTCATAAATACAAAACCCCAAGGTTTCAGCTGATTTTGTTCGATCGACACTTCCAGAAACGTGTACAAGTCCCGCGTGGTAGGGACTTTGTTATAAGTAGAAAAAAAAATTGACGATTTAAAAGCATGTGTAAAAGCATCTACTTAAATAAAAAACATTTTGAGTTTGAGTTCCTATACTTCTAGTGTTGATAGTAGGACCTACTTACCCACTAAGTAGGTAGATCCTCATACAAATAGCTGGATATCCCGTCTAAGAGTACGACACCACTGAAATACATAAAGAGACCATAGTTTTCAAACTTATCAACATCCAACTTTTGGGTCGTCAGGTTTAAAACCTAAGAAACATTTGATAAAATCAATTTCAGATCGTTGAAATGAAGCAAGGTATACCTAAACAAGACGCAAACCAGAGTTTTATCATTAAAATCTCTTTGGAGACGACCAAAACCGCGGACGATCGTTAATGCAGATTCTGATAGATAAAGCTCTCAATTTGATGATTAAAACGTTAGCCCGGAGGTCGATAGGGGGCTCGGGGGTGGGGGCGGGGGACAGTGGGGAGAGGGGCAGATGTCAAAACGGTGACGGTAAACGTGCTCCCATTAAGGTCGTATCGATCTGCCTTTGTTTCAATTTGGTCAGGCGCTAATAGCAGCGGATATTTTTATAGCGTTGCATAAAGCACATTAGGTATACGAGTTCCGGGTGGTAGGAACCTCGTATAAGGTATACAAAAGAATGACCTTCGAAAAGTGTACACTGCTACAAGTAGGAATTCGAAGTATCGAATAAAATATTTTAATTTTTATTCTTCGTGGATAAGATATTTTTAATAAATTATACCATCAGAAAACCTGTCCCTCTCTTCTCTTACCTCTTCTCACAATTCTTTTTTTTTACCCTCAATTGGTAAGCCCTTGGCATCATCTCACCTGATGGTAAGTGACGATGATGCCGAAGATGGAAGCGGGCTTACCAAGATTCCCCAACGCAATGGGGAACTGGCTATCTTATCTTCATGCCGGAACACATCAATGATGTTAACATTGATGTTTGGTGCAAGTCTTAGATAAGATGGTGGTAGCTAGATAGGCGGGCTCAGAAAATGCCCTACCACCACCAACCAAACCGAAACCTACAAAGTTGGACCCCGCCGGGAATCGAACCCGCGACCTCCTGATGTGAAGCGAGTGGACTAGCCACTGGGCTACGGAGGCGGTAAACGGCAGCCTGATGCTGCACTTAGCGTCACCCGCGGTCACGTGTAGGGAGGGACCTATACTTGTGAACAACGCACCTTCGCACACATCCCGTATTTGGATGTGTAGGTTTTATTGACGATGTTTTCCTATACCGTTAAGACAAATACAAACGAATTTTTTTTAAAACTCATTAAGACATTGGCAAAGATTTGAACCCAAGATTTCTAGTTACACAACATTGGAGCTACCGGCGCTACAGTCAAACAGACTTGCAGTACCCGGGGTACACCCTGGAGCACAATTTTAAGGCGCGCGCCGGTGTCTGTGTCTTTGTCAGCGACAACATCTGCTGCCGGCGTCTCCGTAACCTTGAGGACTCCTCTTTTTCTACACTCTGAGTGATGGTCGACACCGGTGTAGACCAAATAGTCTACGCCTGTGTATACCGTTCGCACAGTGGCGATCAGGAGACAACCAGGCTATTCGAGCATCTGTGTGAGGCCGCCGATGAGGCTCAACAAAGGTATCCGTCAGCACAACTGGTTCTTCTGGGGGACTTTAACGCCCACCACCAGCAGTGGCTGTTTCCGTACCAGAAGACCGACCACGCTGGGAGAGAGGCGTTAAAACTTGCTTTGTCGCTAAATCTCTCCCAACTGGTAGACCAGGCGACGCGCGTACCTGACGTTGAAGACCACACGGCGAATTGTTTGGACCTTCTGTTGACAACAGAACCGGACCGATATAATGTGTCAGTATCCTCACCACTGGGTACGTCTGACCATTGTCTGGTGAAGTCTGTACTGTCATGTTCACCACCCGATCCCAGCCCCATAGGCACTAGACGGGTTTGGCGGTACAAGTCAGCAGATTGGGATGAGATGCGCAACTTTTTAGCATCTTACCCTTGGCGGCAAACGTGCTTCTCTTCTTGCGACCCGTCGAGCTGTGCGGAATCAGTCTCAGAGGTAATCCTGTCAAGCAATGGAGTACTTCATCCCATTCTCTGACATTCCTCTCGAGAATCGAGCTCGCCCATGGTTCAATGCTGAATGCTCAGCTGCCGAGGCAGAAAAACATTCGGCATACCTGGCTTGGGCTGATGCTCGCAGTCGCAAAGCTCCGGGCATGCGAGATAAGAAGAGAGCCTTTAATAAAGCTGCAAAGTCCTACAAAAAGACACTGCGCGGGGCTCGCCTTGACCACATACGCCACATCGGATCAAAACTAACCTCCTATCCCTCTGGGAGTAAGGCGTTTTGGTCCCTAGCTAAGTCGGTCGAGGCGAATTTCTGTCGTTCGTCATTGCCTCCACTGCTGAAACCTGATGGATCACTGGCTCACATGGAAACAGAAAAGGCAAACTTGTTTGTCTCTCTGTTTACTGAAAATTCGCGTCTAGATTCTGCGAATAGTACACCACCCCAGTTACCTCCTTGCGGTACTGAAATGCCTCCAATTCGTATCCGCCAAAAGGAAGTTCTCAAAATACTTCGCAATCTAGACGTGAATAAAGCCAGTGGACCTGAATGCATACCAGCTATAGTTCTTAAGAACTGCGCTCCTGAGTTATCTCCTGTTCTGGCACGTCTGTATCGCCTCTCTCTAGAGACTGGTGTAGTTCCAAAGTCTTGGAAGCTTGCCAACGTGCAACCTGTGCCCAAAAAAGGCAACCGTGCGGACCCTGCCAACTACCGCCCCATAGCAATCACTTCCATAATCTGTAAGATTATGGAACGTGTATTGAACAACCGCATCCTTGCATACCTCGAAGACAACGAACTCCTTAGCGATCGACAATACGGATTTCGCCGAGGTCGATCCACTGGAGATCTTCTTGTGTATGCAACGCATGTTTGGGGTGAGGCCATTGAGAAGCATGGCGAAGCACTCGCTGTGTCGCTCGACATCTCGAAGGCTTTTGATAAGGTCTGGCACGCCAGCCTTATTGGCAAGCTTCCTTCTTACGGGCTCCCTGTCAGCTTGTGCAACTGGGTATCCGATTTCCTGAGGGAACGGTCGATTCGGGTGGTCGTTGATGGCTGCTCGTCAGACCTATTGGCTATCGATGCCGGGGTACCTCAGGGTTCGGTTCTTTCTGCAACTCTTTTTCTGCTGCACATAAATGATCTGCTTAAACCCGGTATCATTGGGTATGCAGATGATAGCACAGTTGTAGAAAGATATCTGTCTAGTGCACGAGCTACCAACGCTGAGACGCAGTCCCTCAGAGAGGCCATGATAGAGCGCATGAACCTATCACTTCAGGCAGTATCTGATTGGGGTGATAACAACCTCGTTAGGTTCAATGCCTCTAAGACACAGGCGTGTCTTTTTTCTGCCAAAAGGAGTCCATTTACCTTGACTCCCACTCTCCGAAATGAATCGATTCCGATAACTGACCACCACGAGCTCCTTGGCGTTACTTTAACATCAAACCTGAATTTCGGTCGATACATTGAGTCCAAGGCTAAAGTAGCTGCAATGAAGCTAGGTATCCTCTCTAAGGTGCGACGGTACTTCACACCTGGACAGCTTCTTACACTATATCAAGCACAGGTCCGATCATGTGTGGAGTACTGTTCGCACCTGTGGGATGGTTCGGCCCGCTATCAGCTTGAGCCTTGGATGCTATCGACCGACGCGCCAGGAGACTAATAGGTGACGATGAGCTTGTTTTAAATAAGCTCCAAAGCCTGGAGCATCGCCGCAAAGTAGCCTCTTTATCGGTTTTTTATCGAATTCATTTCGGAGATTGCGCTCAAGAACTACACGACCTCATTCCCCCAGCTCCATTCCACCTTCGGTCAACCAAGCGCAGGGATCCCTTTGTAGTTGACATTCCAATCCTACGCACGAAGCGGTATGCTTCCTCATTTATCATGCGAACTGCGAAGGAGTGGAACTCCTTACCTGCGTCTGTATTTCCGGACTCCTATAATCTGGGGATCTTCAAGGCGAGAGTTAATAGGCATTATTTGAGTTTGCGTGTACCATCCTCGACTACATCATCACTTTCCATCAGGTGAGATGTAGTCAAACGCACTCAAATTTGTAAAAAAAAAAAAAAAAAAAAAAACTTGTGAAGGTAGACATTAAAGTCTGAACACCCGATTTCACCGCCCGCTCCGCTTATGCGCCCGCTCGCAAAGGCGCCTCATTGTTAGCATTAGACAAGATTTGAGAAGGTGTCATATAGCACAGCATTTGGAGTGGATCCAGAGTAAGACGACAATGAAGCTTCTAGTATTGATTACGCTAAAGGTAATAAAATATATTTAAGTTTTAGAGCGAACATACATATGTATACTGTGATTATGAGAAAGCCTATCAGGATCAGGTACTTTTAAACTTTCTATTATGGGTACATTTATTAAATCTCCAAGTGTCGTCGGTTTTTGGTGGTTGAGCTCACAAAAGTCAACATTCAACAAATTTTTGTAGGCCAAAGTAACTCGTTACTGTATCGCAACTTCATCGCAAATCCCTGTTTCCTAAACTTTTCGTACAATGACTACCATACATACATATAAACATACATATGAACAGACAGACTGGCGCGTGACACTATTACGCGGAGTCCGCGGCGTTACGTGCGCATCGCCCAAACAATACCAAGTGGGAATTAGGGACGCGCAAAGGCCGCAGTGCGCAGACCGAATTCTAATTCGACTTCACGAAAAGTAAGGCCTTGAGCGAAAAGCTGTGTAACATTTCAGCACAAGGTTTCTCTTTATTCGGGTTTAGTTGAAGGCTTTTAGTGCCTCAGAATAAATTCACTACAGCGGCATAAGTTACTGTTGTTTAAATTGTTGTTTTTTGGTACTTTTCGTCACTTTGGGAGGTTGGAGTCAAACGGGAACACCTTGTTATAGTTAATACTTTTGACTGTAGGTTCTTAGTGAAAAATCCCTGCCAAAATGACCTTGTTATGTTGAAGGATAAAGTTATCGCACTTATAGAGACGTCATCGCACTTATTGATGTCAAAACTTCGTCTTGAACCGAAGCGAACGACATTTTTTACGCTTTTATTACAAGAAAATAAAGGTTTTAAACTTTCATAAAATGCGTCTACTGTCACAGAATACCCAACGGTACAAGTACTACTGTATAATGTGTATTATTGTACCTACTGTAATTAGTTAAGGGCTTAGTACCTTACAATTAATGATTTTCAATTCAATGCAATGTATTTTTCTTGCTTATCGTCCATATATCGTGTAACTTTCTCGTCGCAAGTCGCATCACTAGTACCCTAATACAGAGGGAAACAATGTTCGCTATCAACGGAAGACGGAACAGAACAAATTGACACAATGAATGGAGTTAAGTCGCATGCTTCTCCGTCCGTACTTCGGCTTGCAGGTAGGGTTGCCAGGTGTGGTGCAAAAAAACCGGACAAGATTTTTTATTTTTATTAATTTAACAAAATTACCAAATAACAATAAAACTTAAAATATTTTGTCCGGTTTAGCAAGGTTTTCTTGACCGGACAGACATAAGGAAACCGGACTTCTGGCAACCCTAGTTGCACGTGTGTTTTGAAAAACGGTAGTTTTTAGGGTTCCGTAGCCAAATGGCAAAAAACGGAACGTCATGTCTGTCTGTCTGTCTGTCTGTCCGTCCGTATGTCACAGCCACTTGCGGACTCCCCGGACCGGACTGTCCGGTCGGAAACCGGACTTCTGGCAACCCTAGTTGCACGTGTGTTTTAAAAAACGTAGTTTTTTTAATTACTTGAAAGCCATATATGTTTTTTCTTTTTTACTGGCCCACAGGGCTGTTAGCGCTTCTTTACCCACAATTGGTTCAATTCCCCCGGGGCATGAATTCGTGTGACGAACTGTCTTTTTGCTCTGCGTCTGGAGGGTGTTAAATGTGTATTATACAGGCTGTTACAAAAGTGCGTTTGAGATTTTAAGGGGTTTCTCAGAATCAAGTACAGATTGCAGAAAAAATATTGAAAAAAATAGATCTTAATTTTGTTCAGTTTCCCATAAGATTGTTGACATTAAATATTATTTATTTAATTTATTTTCTTTGTGACAAATGTTTTGATAAACATTGTCATTTTTTAATGATTTTTTGTATTATTTTTATAATAATGTATGTTCTCGTTCTATGGAAATTTATTTTCTGAATTGTTTTGAATTGAATTAAATAAGTAGTAAATCTGAATAGTGAATCAAGAGTTTGTATGGGAAACTGAAAAAAAAATACTGAAGATTGGATTTTTTTCAATATTTTTCCTGTATTCTTAACTTGATTCTGAGAAGTCGTCAAAATTTCAAACGCAATCTTTTAACATCCTGTATATACTTAGATATTTATTTAATTATATGTATGTATGTGTCAGTCCTGTGCGGCTCGCATTCAGCGGCTTCCTGCAACCTTTACCAGGTCGTCGGTCCACCGAGTTGGAGGCCTGCTCACACTGCGTCTTTCCTGAAGTCCACACTGAAGTCCTTGGGGGAGGCCTTTGTCCAGCAGTGGACGTATTTCGACTGATAGATAGATAGATGTGTCAGTCATCAATCCGGACTTGGTCCCCGTGTGTGGCCTAACCTTCCCGAGGTTTGGCAATGACCCGTGCCCCTGCAGTATGGGTTGTTAACATAACATGTGTCAGTGATTCCCATATAGTACCCGGAATCACTGGCACCGATTCCATAGGGCCCAAGCCCCCCCCCCCCCCCCCCGAATGAAATAATTAGTGGGGCTGAGCCCCCCCATACATTTTATATGAAAATACTGGTGTGGCTTGCGGCTCACGAAGTGCGGTCCCTCAAAAACGATATCCACGCGGGCGAAACCGTGGGCGAAAGCTAGTTAGAAAATATTAGGAAAATAATTGACCACGCTGAATACGTTAAAAACAACCAACTTCAATCGCAACAACTCCAATTTTGCTATGTTTTTGTTGATTTTCTCAAAAACAGCTGAACCGATCTCGATAAAATTTATATGGGACCACCTGTAAAGTATACCCTTTTAAACAAAAAAATAATTTTCCAAATCGGTTCAGGCGTCTTCGAGTAATCGGTGAACATAAAAAAAAAGATTCCGACGAATTAAAAACCTCCTCCTTTTTTTGAAGTCGGTTAATAAACCACAAGCTTTTCCGTCCTAGCCCCCCCAATATTTTTAAGAAGTCGGCGCCCCTGCACGGAGTCCCACATTTTGTAGTTGGATGTCCGCGTGTGTTTCTCAGTACAAATCGTCATCATCAGCCGAACAAAAAACTGCGGGACAAAAGCCTCTCCAAAGGATTTACACATCTATTTCCAGTACTACACTTTTCGAAGGTCATTTTCAACCGACTTCAAAAAAAGGAGGAGGTTCTCAATTCGTCAGAATCTTTTTTTTTTTTTTTTTTTATGTATGTTCACCGATTACTCGAAGACGCCTGAACCGATTTCGAAAATTCTTTTTTTTGTTTGAAAGGGTGGTTTTTGTTTTACTTCACAGGTGGTCCCATAGAAATTTTATCGAAATCGATTCAGCGGTTTTTGAGAAAATCAACAAAAACATAGCAAAATTGGAGTTGTTGCGATTGAAGTCGGTTGTTTTTAACGTATTCAGCGTGGTCAATTATTTTATCTACCTAATACGAGGCCCCTACGAATCGGAATTCGTATACCCGCCGTTTCGGGAAGTGTTTGCGGAGAGAGAAGAAAGAAACGACAGGTCCAAAGAAATTCGGTTTGGTTGGTGGTAGGGCATTTTCTGAGCCCGCCTGGCTAGCTACCACCATCTTATCTAAGTCTTGCCGCCAAATATCAATGTTAACAGCATTGATGTGTTCCAGCATGAAGATAAGATAGCCAGTTCCCCATTGCGTTGGGGAATCTTGGTAAGCCCGCTTCCATCTTCGGCATCATCATCACTTACCATCAGGTGATGAGATGATGCCAAGAGCTTACCAATTGAGGGTAAAAACAAAATTAAATAAAAAAAACTCCCGTTTTTCACCTTTGACAGCCTGACACTACTCACACAAAAACAGGTCGATTAGTAAATCTGCTATTAGGCTAATGGCAGGCTTTTAAGAAACAAGGCTGAAAGCTTTTGCAACAATTATGTTCTCAAGTTATAAACACGAGCTATGCCTAGTTCTTATTTTTGTAAGGTAAATCTTTAAGCTTAAATTTATTACATAATACACTACAGGGCGACTTTTCGCCGACTAGCAACAAATGGCATGGTTTTACTTATTTAGCGACCGGTTTCGGGCATAATCTTCAGGTAGAATAGAATGGATGGATGTCGAAACCGGTCGCGGTCGCTAAATAAGTAAAAGTGCACTTTTATTTTAAATTTATGTGGAATTGGTGAAAAACCCCTACCAAAATGAGTGATATAATGTTCCATCAAGAACCTATAATCAAAGGTATCAAATGGTATGGTGTTCAATAATGATAGAATTCTGGAAGAGATTGCTTATAGCAATAAGACCGCCTACCTGTACAGTCCCATAATTATGTAAGTAGATACTTTGAACATTCTTTTAAATCTTTTTTTTACCTGGTGCAAAATTTCTACCACTCGGAACTTGTACAATTGGCCGTAGTTACGCCATAACAATCCAACTGACATAAACTACACTATCCCTTACTTACTTTAAATCAGTTGGATCGTTAGGGTATAACTATGGCCAATTGGCCAGTCTGCGAACTTTGTGTGAAAACTCAAATGCTAAAAAAGCTTTATAGTTTACCGAAACTGAGATTCCCTGTTCGTTTAAATACACACGATAGAAAGATACTAAACACCCAGCCACAGAGCAAACAAACTTGTTCGAACAAAAAAAAAACAGAATTGCCTCACTAATTAATTGGCTACAATCCAGAAACTTTCAACTCTAACAAAAAAAGAGAAATTTTCGTAACAAGTCGGCCGGGGGTTTATCCTAATCCCAGTAATAATAAGGTGTGATAATTAGGGACACTGTAATCTGTTTCGTAATTACCCGACTACGATAAGATTTAAGATAAGAGGGGTCAAACACCTCTCGACTCTCAAGCATTCTAGAGCAGCGGTTCCGAAAAGGTGTTCCGCGGGAGGGTCAAAGCGGTTCCGAGAGTCAGGCCTTGTCGTAGCTACATAGGAGACACGCTGCCTTTTATCGGCCAGTTCGGTATAATTCGGTACCAGTCTGTGCATTGTGCAACACATAGTATTCCTACTCTTTCGCGCATAACGGTACTAATATAGCGCGCACAAAAATTGCAATCATTACATTCAAACTTGAATGAGTTTTGGACTTAAAGATGAATATTCCCATTGGCGTGGTAGGGTTCCGTCAAAAAAATGTAGATCAATAAGGGTTCCACAGCAAAAAAAAATTGGAAACCGCGGTTTTACAGTTATGATGTTTGATAAAGAACTTGGCAAAATAAAATATGGGCCGGGCATTGTTGTATTTAGAAGGGCTTTTAGGAAGATTGTGTTTTGTATTAAGTTGAATTCTTACATAACTGTAGTCTTTATTAAATGTACTTTTTCTTATCGTGTGGCACATTTAACCGTGCTATCCAGGTATAGACGGCGGTTGCCTAGTGTTGCACTTAGCATCACCCGCGGTCACGTGTAGGGCATTTAGATTTACACCTACGGACGTGTGCAACGCGACCATCATACACATCTAGAAATCAGATGTGCAGGGTGTTCATAACGATGTTCACCTTCACCGTTAAAGCACTGAGTATGAAAATGCTCGTAAGTTTTCGAAAACTCATTGGCGCACTGGCCGACCAGGATTTGAACCCGAGACCTCTGGTTAGGAGGACGGAGTCACTACCCGCTACGCTACCGACGCTTTATTTTACTTTATATTTATTAATATTTAAACTAACAGATCATACTTTGATACATTCTTGTGCGCGGATGGTGGCGTATCGGGAGCCGGGTCGTTCCCTTCCCTCAAATATGGTTGAGGGGAGCGATGGCTGACTCCCGCGTTATACTCGTGATCGGGTGCTGTCCGTGTGAACTGGCCTGCTCTTGTCATTGGTGTTTGGTCACAATAATTACCTGTTTGCAAATTATACTTGTATGTTTTTGTTGATCCTTTCACATTCGTTTGTAATAGTATGCAACTAAACTAACTATATCTTTGTTGTTTACCTGAATTATGTAATAGCATATAAGAATTTTATTTTAAAAAATGTGTTGGAGGGAGTTTCTTTAGGGCCCGACGTTTCTTCTCTCTCCGCAAACACTTCCCGAAACGTTGGGTATACGAGTTCCGAGTGGTAGGAACTTCGTATTAGGTAGAAAAATATGACGTTCGAAAAGTGTACAGAGATACCTACTTCGAATAAATATTATTTCATTTCATTTCATTGTTTTTCAGAAAATACTGTTACCGTTCCTTAACAAGCTTCATCTACGTTTCGTCACCTTCGTATCTTCAAAGGTAAGGTCATATTCCAGTCGCGGAGACCAAGTCGGGATTGGTGGAGATTGTGGGGCCAGCGGCCAACCCAAGCGTCGGCAGTTTACAAGCCGCCTATCAGGCCTCTGACATAGCTTAAAGTCGGTCTGCAATGTAACACCCAAAAACATAAGTTGGTTGGTTAGCGTTGTTCTTACTTTTGATATTACCATTGTAAAAGGTTCCGGAGGCTTTAGGTAGCTTACAAAGTTTCCACTCTATCATAACTTACCAAAGTTTCCCGCTTGGAAACTGTTTGTGAAAACTTACCGTAAAAATAGGAAAACGGGTTGATGACGACTGCTTTCGGGTACATACCTGGAACAACAAAAAACAAAAGCAAATAAATATTAATTTACTGACATAATACACATTTTAATGTAGGTACATATTTATTCAATTTAAAACCTTTCTGTGGAGACCTTGAACCTCAAACGAGATCCCTAGGAATCCTAACAAGAAATCGCACTACCAAGGATTTTCAGGTAAATGTATCATGTATGTTTGTAAGGCTGAGCGTATAGCCTAAATTTCGAAATAAATTTTGAAGTGCGAGGTGAAAAGGCTATTTACCACAAATCAACCATCAACGCTCGAATCCGGCCAAGTTGCGTACAACACTGATACTTAGTTCACACTAACTGCCAAACTTAGTTTCGAGTTGGGCAGTTATCTATCATGTAGTCTACGTGGTTAGTTGTGCGATTAACTCACTACTTGTTCAGTATTCCCAACTTTGGCGGTAAAAAGTTTCGGGGCTGGAATGTGCTGATAGGAGAGAAAGGGTTCATTAAAGTTCATATCTTTTTCACTATTGATTAGCCCACGGTATCAGCATCTCCCGGTGGTAGCGAGCATGCCTTTAATACAGGACGTTACAAAAGTGCGTTAGAAATTTAAAGGGTTACTCACAATCAAGCATAGAATTAAAAAAAAACTCAAAATGTTTTTTTATTTAAGTAGATGCTTTACACATGCTTTTAAATCGTCAATTTTTTTCTACCTAGTACAAAGTCCCTACCACGCGGGACTTGAATATAGGAAAAATATTACAAAAAAAATTCGCTCTAATTTTTTATTTCAGTTTTTTATACAAATAAATTCTTGATTCACTATTCAGATTTAGTATGGAAAACTGAAAAAAAAATGTTGATCGGATTTTTTTCAATTCTTTTCCTGTATTTTATGCTTGATTCTGAGTAACCCCTTAAAATTTCAAACGCACTTTTTTAACACCGTGTATTGGTATGTTTATTCTATAACACCTGAAAAATAAAAACTATTCTTCCATTGAAACTCCCATGAAAGCAATTAAGTATTAAAAAAAACAAGGTGTGGACTTCTCCTATCATAGTCCACACAGGCAGGCCTTTGTCCAGCAGTGGACGTCTTTCGGCGGATGATTTCTTTTTATTCTTAAACTCAAATAATAAATCTTAATATTTGTTACTTTTAAAACCCTATGAGACCTTCATATTGATAAATCCAATGTTTCGTCTCTACTAAACCAACGAAAACAATTTTTATTAACTTCACTTAAATTATAATATTTATGCGTCTCGAACATCTTGTTTCATCTTAACATCACAGCGATGTTGGTAATTACATTTTCCTGTCTAAAAATCACATCAGCTATAAAAAGGTATAATCGACCCTTCTCTCTAGAACCCAATTATCGCCGAATAGGGGTTGACAACACAACGAAAAGTATTTTATTTATATAAAAAAGGTTGCCCTAAAGTGTTGCCAGCATTATTTTTATAAAGAATTATTGTCAGAAACAGTTATGAGGCACATCATCACAGCATCTAGCTGACGTCCATTGTTAAACAAAGACATATCCATAGACAATATGGACAAATGCAGCTACGATAGAACTTTCGATTGACTCGGTGGCTTAGTGGTTAGTACTCCTGACTACTGATCTGAGAGTCGTGGGTTCGATCCCCACCAGGGCAAACATTTCTGTGATGAGCTGATTTGTTGGCTCTGTGTCTGGGTGTACTATATCTATACATATACGTATGTATTTAAACGTATATGTGTATGTACGAGTATGTATATCAGTCTCTGGTTCCCATCGCACTCTTAATAAAACAAAGACCGAATTCAAAATATGGCAAAATGAGTTTTGATAAAAAACCGACCTAAAAGAGAGACACTCGCGTGTGTGGGGGGATGAATAAAGACGCAAATATTTTCTTACCTTATTGCTTAAGAAATAGAGGTGTTTTTTTACAGAGACTGTGAGGCTTGCTCTTTTAGGTCGGTTTTTTATTCAAAACTCATTGTACCAAAATTTTGAATTCGTTCGTTGTTTTATTAATAGTGCGCCATATATTTTTTTTTTTTTTTTTTTATGGCAGAGGTGGCAAACGAGCAGACGGATCACCTGATGGTAAGCGATTACCGCCGCCCATAGACACCCGCAACACCAGAGGAGTCACAAGTCATAATACAGTGTATCCTAGTTTGTGGCCAGATGACCGTGTGTGATTCGTCCAGGATAGAACTGTCCACAAGGCTCATTAGATAGTCCAAGTCTACCAGATCATTATAAGCCCACGGTACATCTAAACGGGTTGTAAATGATCATTGCTAATTTTAAGCTGCAAGTAATATAAATGGTTCACTAAGTGAATCATTAAAATCATTAAACCTCTGTTAACATAATTTGAGTATAATGACATGGCATTAATGCCAAGTATTTTGCATTAACTTAATAATCTCATTAATAGCAGTTCAGATAATACTTAATTATTGGGTGATAATGAAATGTCAGGCAAAATGTCAAATTTGAATTAAAAAACTCAAAATGTTTTTAATTGAGTAGAACCATAAGTGGACTTGGCCCCCGCCCCGTGTGTGGAGTTTGCCCCTACTTTCATTCTTTCCAAGGTATGGGGAGAGACCCGTGCCCCTGCAGAACCTTTTATGGGTTGTTAACGAGACACATAGTCAAGATTCAAGAAAATAATAGTCTCTATATAAATATATGAGTTTGTATGGAACATGAATATAGAAAAGCCTCATAACACATATAATGCCTTCACTACTTCTCTGCTTAAACTTTGCGCTATTTTGCAACTTTCGGCTAACACTCGCCGGCAATGTTGTTAGCAAGTAATTTCGGGTGCTAACGCTTGTTTAGTCCTCAATAATAGCCTTTTGAGCTTCCAGCTATTGTGGTGCCCCAAACTCGTTACCAAAGATTAACAAAGCCTGCGGTACGGGCAGGTTCCAGGCTATTTTAAAAATCTTGATGCGGCTTTAGAAAGTCTAAATAAAACCTAATAAATGCGGGGCACGGCCGGCCTAACTTTGCAAGTTAAATAGCCCCGTACCCCATTAAAAAAGAAGATGGATGCCAAATATAGTAGGGATAGCAGGACATTTATGATTTTGAGTGGTAGAAATAGCTTTAAGCAACTAGACTGTCCATAATGTAGCACTTATACATATTTTTCTTGCGTTTTTCTCGAGTGAACAGTAACTATAGTGTTTTTGTTATTTCTGCAATCTTACATGAAAAGCTTTCCAGTGTACATTTAATGATTATAACAGAAGAAGCTCCCTTTAGAGTTCTTAGTCCAATAGGAACACTTGCTTCGTTACATCCTGTACGTATTCATTTACTAGCTTCTTCCCGCGACAATTTTCGGGATAAAACTAACCTATGTTATTCCCCGCCCTCGGTCTAAGCCAAAAACGAATTGCTAATGCTTTGTCAAATTGTATTATGCTTAAGGATCCCGGTTTAATTTCTACGGCAATTCGAAATTTTTTGAGAATAAAATGTAGTTTATGTCACTTAGCACCTCGTGAACAATCTTTACGTAAAAAAAACAACTCGATTCGTTGCTCGACTCGTCGGGAGACTTAGTGTTTACTTTGGTTTTGAGTAAATCCTTACTTTGAAATAACGTTACAAATGGGAAAGCGAGTTTATTAGTTTGTCCCTCTTTTGGAGCAATGGTGCTCCAAAAGAGGGACAAACTAATAAACTCGCTAATAGGAACTCTAAAGGGAGCTTCTTCTGTTATAAATAGTTTATTAGTTTGTCCCTCTTTTGGAGCAATGGTGCTCCAAAAGAGGGACAAACTAATAAACTCGCTTTCCCATTTGTAACGTTATTTCAAAGTAAGGATTTACTCAAAACCAAAGTAAACACTAAGTCTCCCGACCGTGAAAACATCCTTTATAATATTATTGATCTATTTACTCAAAAACAAAGTAAACAAGTCTCTCTCTCTATGGTGAAGAGTGCATTTTCTAGAGCTGGAATAGTGAGGATATATACAGGGTGATTGTTAATTCGACGTGATCCTTCAAAGGGGTTATACTAGAGGTCATTTGCAACAAATTAAGTCCAGTTAACCAGGGGTCAAAAATGTATGGTTACTGAGATATAACTGTTTTTAGATTTTTTTGAAATTTTCTACCTTGTTACCAAAAACAATTAATTATGAAAAAACCATTACACCGTTTACATTAAATTGATACTTTTTTAAAAGCTGAGAAATGAGCGCTTACTTTGAAAAAAAAAAATTCTTGCCCGAAACTCACATAGTCTCAAAAATAAACGGTCTTAAGTTGCATAAAAATACTATTTTGTATAATTTTTCCATAAGTAATTGAGTATAACTAGAAAAAAATGTAGTGAACTTGGCGTACAAATTAGTGACAAAAGTTCCTTGTTTCATAAGCTTTTTAAAAAGGTACAAAGGTTACCAACTTTTGCACGGGATCGAAAAAAAAAAACCAATAAACCAAACAAGTATCACATTTTTTCAATACATATCCTGCACGGTGCCGCCCTCTCTTTTACTCGTGTTGTACGTGACTTATGAGCTTAACATGATTCGATAATTTGTAGCAATCTTCGCGACAGTTCGTGCACACGAACTCGCACAGTTTCCAACCAGATGGTTAGTTCGTGCGGACAGAAAGTCACAGTATTCGTTAAATAATAATTAATATCCTTATTAATGCCTCCGACATGGCTTAACGACTGCCATCTAAAGATAGCAGCCGGTGCTAATAGCTAACGTGCCTTGCGAAGAACAGAAACGGTCGAAATAAATGCCACTAACAGTAAAAACCCATCCAGGTTTTGACCGTGTCTTTAGTCAGTTAATCTGCGTGATCAATGAGACCAAGTCAGCCACACTGAGCCACGTCCGCTTCTATGTCCGTGCTGAAGAAGCGTCCCAAAACCACGCATATCAAAATTAAAAGTGTTTAAACGTAGTTTTAGTCAATTAACAAGGATATCAACTATTATTTAACAAATACTGTGACTTTTCTGTACGCACGAACTAACCAGATGGTTGGAAACTGTGCGAGTTCGTGTCCACGAACTGTCGCGAAGATTGCTACAAATTATCGAATCATGTTAAGCTCACGAGTCACGCACGACACGAGTAAAAGAGAGAGCGGCACCGCACCGTGCAGGATATATATGGAAAAAATGTGTTACTTGTTTGGTTAATTGGTGTTTTTTTCCGATCCCGTGCAAAAGTTGGTAACTTTTGTACCTTTTTAGAAAGCTTATAAAACAAGGAACTTTTGTCACTAATTTGTACGCCAAGTTCACTACATTTTTTTCTAGTAATACTCAATTACTTATGGAAAATTTATACAAAATAATATTTTTATGCAACTTAAGACCGTTTATTTTTGAGACTATGTGAGTTTTGGGCAAGGATTTTTTTTCAAAGCAAGCGCTCATTTCTCAGCTTTTAAAAAAGTATCAATTTAATGTAAACGGTGTAATGGTTTTTTTCATAATTAATTGTTTTTGGTAACAAGGTAGAAAATTTCAAAAAAATCTAAAAACAGTAATATCTCAGTAACCATACATTTTTGAACCCTGGTTAACAGGACTTAATTTGTTGCAAATGACCTCTAGTATACCCCTTTGAAAGATCACGTCGAATTACCAATCACCCTGTATATGAGTGCACAACTGCACTTTACAAGTGCATGTCGAGCATGCACCACTCGTGTTGCGAACGTCGTCTACAAGACACTGCATTGAAGGACCCGGCTAGCCCGTTTATGTCTTTGCAAAGACCTTAGTATCCACTGTATTAGGGCTTAGTATCTCATCTATTTATCTTTTGTTCTGTTTGAAACACTAATGGAATAATCTTGTATAAAAGTTTCATATAAAAATGGATAGCAAGTAACGAATAAAAGATGTATTTACTTTCAGAAAGAAAGAAGGAAAGCAAATATTGAATCTCAGATAATATTTTGAACTTGTTACTTATTATTTGAGTACTGAACAACTAAATCCTTCAGTTTCTTATAGATAGTACTCTACTTTTAAAGTAATTTTAAAGTAAAAAAGTCAGTCTTATGCAAGCAAAACTAACAAAATTAAAAAGTTTACTACCACCGGCACCGCCACTGTGGTATATTTATAAAAGACTGTGATGGCAACCCAGTAATAAAAAAATAAACGTCTTATGTCAAATATCAATCTTGGTGTATTAATTAATTATATCCAAAAATATAATAAATTGGCGACGAGGATGGGATAGAGAATTGAGATGTCAAAAAAAGGTACTCAAGCATTTAAATATCTCAGCTTCAATAGTTCAAGCAGGTAAGAGATTGAATATTATTTTTTTGGTAGTTTTCTAAAAACAATTATAATGACGTAATCATACAGTTTAACAGGTCCGGCCGTCTCTTCCTGTTCCAATAACCCTAAAAAAGCCCTTGGTTGTCCACTCTGGAGCACTTTTAGAGGGCCTCGCTAATCTCATTTCCCGCGGGCGCAGTCCGAACCTACTTGTACCGCAAACGTTATTAGGGAGGCTTCTACGTGATCCGTAAATAGTTTACGGATAATATAGAATTATAGACAGCACTCGTTAGCCTTTAATTTTGATTCTTGATCATGTATACTTCATTCCAATCAAAAAAAAAGCAAAACGTAAACAAACTTACTATGGAACTGACACATGTCAATGTCATCTGCATACTATGTTTGTTTACCTTTTGCTTTTTTTTGATTGGAATGAACCATAAATGAAAATATTGTTAAGCTTTTCGATAAGGGGCCGTCCATTAATCATGTGATATTTTTAGCAACTTTTTACACACCCTCCCTCCCCCCTGGTGATACGTGGTGAGGTTTTCGACTAGCCCCAACCCCCTAACCAAAATCACGTGTATTTTTTTGGTAAAAAATATTATATTTAAATACAGGTATAATGTAATTTAATTCTGGAAAATTAAGCACCGTGATAAAAAAATCCATGCAGACATGAGGTTGCAGGTTGTTTCTGACTGCCTGAAGCCGTTTCGAACCTTGGGAAGAGTTAAAAACAACATAACAACAACAGTCCAACGTTTGGAAATTACTCTAAAAATCGCACGTTCAACGAAAAAAAAATACACGTGATATCTCAGTACACCCCCTCCCCCTCCCCCTTGTGATATTTCGTGATTTTTTCTGAGTCCCTCCCTTCTTTTGAGCCTCACGTGATTAATGGACGACCCCTAAGTAATGGTTTTACAAAAGCGTAATGCCACGATCTCAAAGCCATAGCACGAGTTTAATTAGTTGATATACAGGGTGTAACAAAAAGGTGTGATAATACTTCAAGGTGGGCTTTTACCCATCAAACTGAACAACTTTTGGTCTACAACTTTGTTGAAATCGCAAAACTTTTTTTGGACTTTTCATACAAATCGATCAGCTGACGAACCAAGTTTGTATGAAAAGTCCGAAAATTTCTTTGCGATTTCAACAAAGTTGTTCAGTTTGATGGGTAAAAGCCAACCTTAAAGTATTGTCACACACTTCTGTTACACCCTGTATATTGACAGAAAAGAAAAAAATCAGCAAGGTCCCACTTCAATCAACCCATCGAGGGTAAAGCGACTTGATGACTACGTCTTAACCTTCTCCTCGGAGGAAGAAGTCCTTTAAGTAATGACAAGCGTCCTGTACTTCTCGCTCTATATCGCCACACAACTTTTTTTGTTTAGTTAAAAAGTTTCCGTTCTGACATTATTTTATTAAAAGTTCAACTCAACAAATACCAACCTATAGAAAAATTTAAAAATAAAATACAGGATGTTAAAAAAGTGCGTTTGAAATTTTAAGGGGTTACTCAGAATCAAGTATAGAATCCAGGAAAAATATTGAAAAAATCCGCTCTTCAATTTTTTTTTTCAGATTCTCATACTAAATCTAAATAGTGAATCGAGAATTTGTATGAAAAACTGCAAAAAAAAATTGAAGTGCGAATTTTTTCAATATTTTTCCTGGATTCTATACTTGATTCTGAGTAACCCCTTAAAATTTCAAACGCACTTTTTTTAACAACCCGTATAACTCTTTAAATTGATAACTTTAAAAATATAATCACAGGCAAACAATTGTGAAGACAAAAACTATTATGAAACACATTTTTGAATAAAATTGCGCTTTTTTTGTGTAGGCCGTTCGTTTCGTGTATACAGCCTAGTATACACTAATGATAGGCAAAGATACCACTTAACAATAATTGACCACGCTGAATACGTCAAAAACAACCGACTTCAATCGCAACAACTCCAATTTTGCTATGTTTTTGTTGATTTTCTCAAAAACCGCTGAATCGATTTCGATAAAATTTATATGGGACCACCTGTGAAGTGTACCCTTTTAAACAAAAAAATAATTTTACAAATCGGTTCAGGTGTCTTCAAGTAATCGGTGAACATACATAAAAAAAAAACAACCGACGAATTGAGAACCTCCTCCTTTTTTTGAAGTCGGTTAAAAATACCACTTGTCTGTGTTTAAAGGTGGGAATGTACAGTGTACAGCCACAAATCGCGTCGCTTCGCAGATGAATCAATATTGACCGAATAACGTATCAAATGTCGTCGACGGCAAAACGCAATGCGAACGCAAACACGTTTGCACAGGGACGTACCCAGTTGATAGCATGGGGGGTCAGGAAAAATTACTGGAACGTAATGAAGTAAAAATATTGAAGCAGATAAAATATGGACAACACAGGTCTACTTATAATTAATTGTGTTAACCAAAATTTCAAGTCATTGGATATTTACAACACCGGTATGATTTTATTATACTTGTACTTCTTTGTACGGGATTTTTAAACGTCCCTGTTACGTGGGTTGTTTGGTAACGTTACGACCCTGCACAGTCACACTCTCGTTCCATACATTTGCATTTATTTCTCTAATTGTCGTTGAAGTGGGTTCGTTATAGCGTGATTCCATTTCGCGCGCTTTGTATGCCTTTTACACAGCGGAATAAAATAATGTTTCTCTGCTTTCGCGACGCGAGGGATTTGTTTGTATTTAAAATTTAATTTTCGCAAACGGTTTTTTGTTTTTTTGTAAAATTATTATTTTATACAGTTATTACTGTATTTTAACAACAGTCATAATACAGGTAATGACTTTTAAGAATGAAGGAAGAGATAAAAAAAGGAATACAGTTTATCAGGAAATCGTACTTTACATTTTAAAATAAAATAAAAAATCATGTAGTATCCTAATCTCATTATCCTAATATTTTCGTATCACAATTAAAAACATTGTTTTTCAATACATAATGTCAACTTTTCTATGACGAGACTAAGCCACTCTCAGCTATAGAAAAAAATCCTCAAAGGTATAGACAGAATCATGATCCAAACGCACTCCACTATTTCCCCAGAAATTTCCACTAATCACCCCATCACGCCACCCAATTACCAGCAACTAAAAGCAATACAAACTCTCATTCCCCAAAACAGTCTCTCATTCAGATCCAAAAACACAGCGATCCCAATGAATCGTCACTTCCCGGAAATCCCGCACAATTGCACGGACAGGCCCCAAGAAACTCGGTAACGACCCGTCAATTACTGAGATTCCATTTCTGCCAGTTTTCCCCAATGACTTCGCCCAAAATGACAATTAGATGACATAGATAAGTCACAATACAGACTATTAACAAATTGATAACATCATTAGCGGTTTAAGCTATTAGTTTTGTATAAAAGTTAGTGAGTGGCTGTTAATACTCACATTTCGTGTTTGTTTCTGGGTGTAGTGACAATGAACGGTCTGGTAAGTTTTAAGCTATTAATATTGAAATTATGTATTTGTTAATTTTACCTAACATTCTATCCATCTGCCATCTGTCTCTGGACGTTATATTATAATTGTAATTATTTTAATAAAGTGTGATTTTAGGTAACCGATTCCTTGAAACTCGCTCTTTTAAAACTTTTGTTTGCATCATGATATGTAACGCTTTTTTTACTCTTATTGTTGCGTAATACGAGTTTAGACACTTTACAAAAGTATCATAATCATTAGACTTCAATTACCTTTTTAACTTAGACTTAAGAGAATGACATAGTATTATGATGATAGAACTGAGCACATTCCAAAGTTACTAATCTTTTTATAAAAAATAAACCACTTTGAATAATTGGATGACAACTCACTAAAATTACCATTTGTTTCTCCAGGTACTCACTATCCTGGCAGTGGCCGTAGCTGCCCATGCCCTTCCTTATGGCCTTGTCGGCGGCGTGGGAATGGGCATGCCAATAGGAGGGGTAGGCATGGGTATGCCCATGGGAGGCATTGGCCTGGGGGGCGGCGGCATGGGCGGGGGGTACCAGTCCGGTGGTGGCCAGTACGGGAACCAGTTTGGACAGGGAGGAGCGGGGGGATTCGGCTCACAAGGTTACCAGGCCGGTGGCTCGCAAGGCGGCTTCGATAAGGGACATCACTCTAGCAGTTTTACTTCGGTAAGATTTTTAACCTTCTTCTTATCGAGTGGTACATTTGAACGTGCTATCTCAAGGGATTGCGTAGTCTTGCACTTGGTATTTTTAATTAAATAACATCGTTGTAAAATATAAGGCTTATTTCAAACAATAATAAAATACGTTATTACATTACTGAGGCATGCGTCATCTTAAATCAATATTGTGCTATACTATTTCATATTTGGAAATGTACTTATGCACAGTTTTTTAACTAACAATAAGCATTTTTTTTAAATATTACAGATATTGCCAAGAATATCTATCTATCATCTAGTAAATCAGTCAGTCTCGTTTTAGCTTTATTTTGTCTAAAAATCAATATTTTTTTGCCACCAGATCCAGAGCGGCCACACGTCAGCGGGCCACGAGTCCGCGGGGGGCTCCCAGTTCGGCTCTGGCGCCGGCTCGAGCGGTGGGTTCAACCAGTACGGCGGCGGCGGCTCCAACTACGGCGGTGGTTTCGGCTCTAGCGGGTTCGGCGGAAGCGGAATCATAGGCTAAGGAATCATTAACTTACAAATGTCAACTGTGACGTCACCATTTGGGCCGCCCAAGAGAGCTACGTACGTCTCAAGGAAATACAAAGTATTACCTATACAAACGGATTTAGTGACATTCCTGATAAACTTTACCTTTTTGTAAATAAACACCTGTACACACTATACTTTATCTCTTTTAAAATATTCTTACCTCAATTACACTTTATATTATATGATAATCCATAACCAAGAAGACTTCAACTGTCAGTTAGACACTTGCAAATAAAGATACCCTTCTCTACAAGCGGGACAATTCAATATGTCACTTATCAATAATAGAATAATTCTAGTTCAAAAATATTTTCCGGTTACTCCGCTCTTGCTGAACTGAAAATACAAACCAACCCTTGTCTGCCCAAATTGACAGCAACTTTACCTGAAACAAAAAATAACGCTTGTGTTAGCCGACATCAAATATTTATAATACATATTTTTATAACTCAGGGCAACAAAGTCAAACAAATGCTTAAAATTAAAGAGCAAATTAATTTAAGTAAGTATAATACTTAAGACAGAGTCAATTATCTACGAATTAGGGGGCAGCCCTACCTGTAAGATCTTCTGGAAAAGCCTTAAAGATTTCCTAAGATGCGCGATTGTCATCTAAGTGGACGTTTCCTCACAGTTAGCGGTCAATCGACTGACTCGGTGACTAAGTGGTTAGCGATCCTGACCTCTGATCCGAAAGTCGTGGGTTCAATCCCTACACAGGGCAAACTTTTCTGTGATGAGCAGAATTGTTTGCTCTGAGTCTGGGTGTATTATATCTATAATATGTATGTATTTAAAAAAGTATATGTGTATGTATATCAGTCTCTGGTTCCCAAGGTACAGGGAATCCTAGTTTGGGGCCATGATGACCGTGTGTGATTTGTCCCAGATATTATTATATTATTTATTAATTACCGAAACGGCAGTCTTACTTTCAAGTAGTAGGAGTAGGAACAGAACACAAGGCAATAGTTAAGTTTACTATTAATACTGTGCATAATATTATGTGACAATAGTTCGTATTCGTGACAAATCCCAAACGGTCATCTGGCCCAAAAATAAAATTTGTACTATGGGAACCAGACATTGATATATTATGTAGGTATGGTGTATACATAGATATGAAACACCCAAACTCAGAGCAAACAAATCTTCTCACAAAAATTGTTGACCTGGGTGGGGAATGAACCAACAACCCTCAACTTAGAAGTCAGAAGCGCTCTCCAGACACTGATATATTTAGGTATACAGGGTGTAACAGAAGAATGTGACAATACTTCAAGGTTGGCTTTTACCCATCAAACTGAACAACTTTTGTTCTACAACTTTGTTGAAATCGCAAAATTTTTTTTGGACTTTTCATACAAATCGATCAGCTGGCGAACCAAGTTTGTATGAAAAGTCCAAAATTTTTTTTGCGATTTCAACAAAGTTGTTCAGTTTGATGGGTAAAAGCCAACCTTGAAGTATTGTCACACACTTCTGTTACACCCTGTATAGACATAAAGGACCAAACGCAGAGCAGACAAATCTTCTCACAAAAATTGTTGACCTGGGTGGGGATTGAAACCACAACCTTCAACGTAGAAGTCAGAAGCGCTAACTACTACGCCAGTGATTCAGACAAAATATGTCAGGCATATTAATAAGTTATGATTAGCCTTCCAAAATTTAAATGCAACACAATTAAAGTCAACAGTTCTAAAACTGGTCAGTCAGTGACTGGTGTCGTCACCGGCTGACATCATATCTGCCTAATACGGCTGCGTACGCGCATCCAACTGGTGGAACGACCTATTGTCATGTCCTAGACTTCGAGTCAAAGCTAGTTTTGACCTCTGGTTTTGACACCATCGCCTACAGCCTAAATCTTGCACTATGGAGTCTTATGAAATCTAACATTATTTTTTCGAATAGTATAAGTACTGATTTGTTTTACTACGTAAGGTGGCACTAGGCTGGCGGCCCACCTGGTGCGATGCGAAGTGGCTAAAGTTATCAGTGCCTTGCCTTTTTTAACCCCCAATTAGTAAGCCCTTGGCATCATCTCACCTGGTGGTTAGTGAAGATGATGCCGAAGATGGAAGCGGGCTTCCTGAGATTCCCCAACGCAATGGGGAACTGGCTATCTTATCTTCATGCCGGAGCACATCTATGCAGTTAACGCGGTAAGACGCGCGATGATTTTAATAAATGTATATCAGCGTAATTACTGGCATATGAGGCAATCCATCTTAGCTCTCAATTATCGCCAAGGATCTGATATGATAACCCTTCTAGAGTTCATCATCATGATTAAAATCCGAAAATTCTCCATTAATTAATAAGGATATTTATGACTCTTCTATAAACGAGCCTCAATATATAATGTCACAAAATAATAAAAAAAACTTATCTAAAAAGTTCATGTGCATGCCATAAAACATTAATTTCAGATAGAAACTTTATAGAACAGTAAAAGTAAGGCATTAAAATTTTGTTATTAAATTTTTGAGCTAGGAGCCCCCACATTGGACTCCTAAGCACACCCCTGTACTAAGGCCGCATAAGCGTGCCAGTTATCTTCCGCTGGGCATTAAACATAAACACATTACATTTGACTCTTTGCGCCTCACATGAAAAGGGTTTTATTTTACGAAACAAAAGACGCGGTAAGACCCTATTGTTAAACAGGACCAAGTTTAAGTGTTGCTGTTACAACTTAATATTCTTTTGTCTTGTATTTCTAAGTGGAAATAACAGTTTTTCATATTCCTTTTTGTGTATAAAAGGGGAAGGTAAATTGTAATATTTTGCCTCGACTTAAAGGTTTTTCTTTGAAATAATGTTTATATTTGTGTGATTTTTGGTAAGTAATTATTGGCTTTCTTTCAGGTTATTTACTTGATGAGTTTCATGACGTCTAAAATGAAGGAAATTACACCTCATGTCACTAATATTATAAATGCGAAAGTATGGATGCTTGTTTATTTGATTGTACTTTCACACCGAAGTTAACGGGTTTGGATTTTTAGTAGGTAGACAGATAAAGCACTCGGCTAACACATAGGATACTTTTTATCCCGGAAACCTCGAAGGTTCCCGGAGGAATGGCTAAAACAGATTTTATTACTTTGCCACTAGATGGCGCTGCCTTAACATTTTATTTCTCTCTGGACCTAATTCTGAAGTCTACGCAGACGAAATCGCAGGCGGAAGCTTGTTTCTCATAATCGTTTTTTTTTTTCAATTCAATTCAAATATTCTTTATTGCACAGAGACATACATGATAATATAATATTTAAAACGAATGTAGCTGTACTATTTAGGCGGCCTTATTGCTAAGAGCAATTTCTTCCAGGCAACCTGAAGAATGGAAAAATATAAACATAATAATGGGCTGTGCAAAGCAAAAGCGAATGAAATTAACATTTAAAACTAATATCTATCTAAAAACGAACCTATAAATAAAATAAATAAATAATATACATATACATAATTATATCAGTACTTACATATAATACAAATACTTAATGATATATATAAATATAAATATAATACATATCTATAAATATATTATATATGAAGCAGTAATAAGAGTGAAGGTTCAGTGGGGTTTGGATTTTGATTGAAGTTCTAAATAATATTCTTTCACTTGCCTTTTAAAAGAGTGAAGTGAAGGAGCTTGTCGGATAGAGACAGGAAGAGAATTTCACAGTTGAATAGCTTGGACAGTAAAGGAATGAGCAAGGAAGTTAGTAGAATGTGGAGGAACGTAAAGGCGAAGATTATCAGAGGAGCGGAGAGTGCGAGCATGAGTAGACGAAAGGAATTGGAAGAAGTCTTTCAGATATGAAGGAGTTTTAGGGTTAAACAGAGTAGAGTAAAGGAGCGACAGGATATGAAGGTCTTTACGACGGCGAATTGGGAGCCATTTGAGTTGACGCCTGAATTCAGAAACGTGGTCATACTTACGTAGGCCGTAAATGAACCGTATGGCTACGTTTTGGAGACGCTCAAGTTTGTTAAGGAGAACAACTGTGAGGTCTGGATAACAGACGTCGGCATAGTCTAGGAGCGGAAGAAGGATAGTTTGAGCCAGAGTAATTTTAGTGGAAGTGGGTAGGAAGTTACGCAAACGATTTAATGATTTAATAGAGGCAAATATCTTCCTGCTAACTTCAGCTATCTGCACTTCCCAAGATAGAGTCTGATCAAAGTATATGCCAAGATTCTTAACTTTTTTACTAAAAGGGATTTTTATTCCGTCAAACGTGATGGCCGGGAGAAGCTCAAAGTCAATCCTTGATATGAAGTGGGGACTTCCTATTATGATAGTTTGAGTCTTAGTTGGGTTGACCTTGAGACCAAACGATTCGCTCCACTTCAGTATTTCAATTAGGTCTAGGTTGGTTCTACTAATAGCATCAGATAAGTTAGCTGAATCACATTGCGTGTAAATTTGTAAATCATCCGCATACATGTGATATGAAGATGAAAGATGCTGGGAAATAGAATTTATGAAAACAGCAAAAAGTAAAGGAGAGAGCACGCCACCTTGAGGGACTCCAGCAGTTATAGAACACCAGCTAGAGAATGTATCATCGGCGCGGATACGCTGACGACGTCCAGACAAATAGCTGTGGAACCAGTTCAAAGCAGTTTGGGCGATGTTAAGTGAGCATAGCTGCCCCAGTAAGACGTCATGGTCAACAGTGTTGAACGCATTGCTAAAATCGAGTAGTGTTAGAACTGTTAGTTGCTGTTCTTCCATGCCACGTCTGATGTCCTCAGAGATTTTAGTCAAGGCAGTAGCGGTACTGTGCCCAGGACGAAAACCAGATTGATAAGGGTTAAGGAGATTATTTTGGACAAGAAATTGTGAAAGTTGGGAGTGCGCAAGACGTTCAAGGACTTTGGATAGGAATGGTAGAATGGAAATAGGCCGATAATCAGAAGAGGAGAGTGGATTGGTCTTTTTCGGGAGGGGAATAATTTCCGCTTCTTTCCATATTTCAGGAAAGGAGCCAGAAGAAATCGATTTATTAAATATTTTGCAGAGGACAGGACAGAGTATATCGATAAGGGGTATGATCATTTGGCGACTGATACAGTCACCTCCAACGGCCTTAGACGAGATAGAAAGAATATTCTTTTCTACATCGTCTACAGTGAATTCACTAAATGTGAAGGGAGAGAAATTAGATGCAGGCATTTGGTTTAGTTTAGACAGTGTGTTAGCCTTGAGGACAGGGTTTATATGGGAAGAAGAAGAGAAATGTATATTCAAAGCATTAATGTCAACGTCTTTGGAAAGAGTATCACCGCTACGAGATTTCCCGACACCAATGGACCGTAGGAATTTCCAGACTTTTGCTGGATTGCCCTGCTCAACGGATTCATGAATAAAACGTCGCTGCGCATCTCTGCACGCTAAATTACAGCGATTCCGTTTGCGATGATAAGTATCCTTATTTGCCTCAGTAGCATCAATCTTGTACCTCGTCTTGGCTTCGTTCTTTTTCTTCATTAGCAACTTTATGTCTTCTGTAAGCCAAGGCGCCGGTAGATGTTTTACCTTAACAGGATGGATGGGCGCATGTAAGTCGTATAAATCCATTAACTTGGAGTTTAGTAATAGAACTTGATCACTTACAGAGGGAGTACTATCTATAATTGTCCAATCTATGTTAGCTGCATCTGAACGGAGATTGGTGATGTTCATACCACTAAAATTTCGAAGCATAAGAATACGGGGCCTAGGTTTGGGTGGACGAATTTTGTATGAGAGGTAGACTAAATTATGATAGGAGAAAGCGTCAGCAGTCATCTGACCATGTTCAGATACATGATCAGGGGAAGAGACAATCATGAGGTCAAGAAGAGAGGGCGTACAATTTGGAAAGAAATGAGTAGCGTTTAGAGGTAGGATGTGCATATTCGCCGCGGTGATTATATTTTGAAGAATACGGGAGCGAGTATCATTTTTTAGTAGACACGTATTAAAATCACCCATTATTACCAGGTGGTTGTATAACGGTGCAAGATCTTCCAAGAGCTTTTCAAAGCAAGGAAAATAATTGACACGGAGCGAGGGGCTATAAAAAACTCCTAGAAGCACTTTCTGATGGGATAAGGTGACTTCAATAAACAAATGTTCCGCTGAATTCGGTGGTGGTGGTTGCTCTGATCTACTTATAATGGAGAAAGGAATATTACTGCGGAGATAAATAGCAACACCACCATGGGACGAGGTTAAACGATCATTACGAATTAAAATGAAGCCAGGAATAGAATAGGAAGTCGAAGGAAGAGAGGGGTGTAAAAAGGTTTCCGAAACAAGAATGGCATGGATGTGTTTATTATCGAAGGTATCTAAGATATCAGCATAATGCGCAGGTACACTTTGCGCATTTATATGTACTATATTAAAGTTTTTGGGAACATTGGAAAAAGTAGTTAGAAGAGATTCACTAAGCGGTGGAGGTAAGCTCTGAAAACTATCTTCACTATTAGAGGAGCAAGACAGAAAAAGATCACTTTGGTTAATATCATTACTACTACACATAATATATAGATACTTAAATAAATAAATACTTAGAATTATATAAATATTTAGATATTATTTATACTTAAATTACTAGTGCACTAGCACTACTTACAAGCAGTTATGATTATATCATCTGTTCATCACCACGAGAAGCAGTTAAGACAATAAAAATAAAATAAAAAAAATCAAGGAGAAAAAAAAAAAAAAATCCTAAACTAAAAACGGAACGTAATGTAAATATACAAGTGCTTTCAAATTAATCAAACCGATACACTGAGTTAGCCAAAAAGAGAGAGATAGTTAAATGGGCAAAGTAAAATTCTATGTGCTATCTCTCTTGTACAGAACAATATTGACGAAAACGAGATTGAACTGAATGAACAATTTACAAAACTGACAGTGACAGACAGCTGTCATTAGTTTGTTTACAAATAGTTGTGAGAAAAAGTTGCTTTGAGGGTTTATAAAATAAAAATAATAAACTATAGACTTAAGATTATAGACTAAAAGAACTTAGTGATTTGCAATACGTAAACACATGCAGAGATTTGGTACACTAGTTTTGCACTGATTGATTTCTAAATGACCAACCAAACAGTTTAGTTTCTACTTTTTCCTCTTCGGCTTACTTTTGAGCTTAGTTTCAGCTGCACTAAGAGCATTGTTCACCGCTGGGTCAGGAATTTTTTCCAATTCAGCAATAGAGGTTATGCGGTGGAGTTTATCATTTGCCCCAATGATAAAGATGTTGCCGTCCCTGGTCCAGCACTGTGATACTCCAAAACGTTGTCGTGCTGCCATAAACACATTGTGCCTTGACTTAGTCAGGAACTCGGAGAGTGTAACACCAGTACCTTTTAGCCCTGATTTTGCCTTCCAAACTTTATCACGGGTCAGAATATCTTTGAGCAATACAAACTCTCATTCCCCAAAACAGTCTCTCATTCAGATCCAAAAACACAGCGATCCCAATGAATCGTCACTTCCCGGAAATCCCGCACAATTGCACGGACAGGCCCCAAGAAACTCGGTAACGACCCGTCAATTACTGAGATTCCATTTCTGCCAGTTTTCCCCAATGACTTCGCCCAAAATGACAATTAGATGACATAGATAAGTCACAATACAGACTATTAACAAATTGATAACATCATTAGCGGTTTAAGCTATTAGTTTTGTATAAAAGTTAGTGAGTGGCTGTTAATACTCACATTTCGTGTTTGTTTCTGGGTGTAGTGACAATGAACGGTCTGGTAAGTTTTAAGCTATTAATATTGAAATTATGTATTTGTTAATTTTACCTAACATTCTATCCATCTGCCATCTGTCTCTGGACGTTATATTATAATTGTAATTATTTTAATAAAGTGTGATTTTAGGTAACCGATTCCTTGAAACTCGCTCTTTTAAAACTTTTGTTTGCATCATGATATGTAACGCTTTTTTTACTCTTATTGTTGCGTAATACGAGTTTAGACACTTTACAAAAGTATCATAATCATTAGACTTCAATTACCTTTTTAACTTAGACTTAAGAGAATGACATAGTATTATGATGATAGAACTGAGCACATTCCAAAGTTACTAATCTTTTTATAAAAAATAAACCACTTTGAATAATTGGATGACAACTCACTAAAATTACCATTTGTTTCTCCAGGTACTCACTATCCTGGCAGTGGCCGTAGCTGCCCATGCCCTTCCTTATGGCCTTGTCGGCGGCGTGGGAATGGGCATGCCAATAGGAGGGGTAGGCATGGGTATGCCCATGGGAGGCATTGGCCTGGGGGGCGGCGGCATGGGCGGGGGGTACCAGTCCGGTGGTGGCCAGTACGGGAACCAGTTTGGACAGGGAGGAGCGGGGGGATTCGGCTCACAAGGTTACCAGGCCGGTGGCTCGCAAGGCGGCTTCGATAAGGGACATCACTCTAGCAGTTTTACTTCGGTAAGATTTTTAACCTTCTTCTTATCGAGTGGTACATTTGAACGTGCTATCTCAAGGGATTGCGTAGTCTTGCACTTGGTATTTTTAATTAAATAACATCGTTGTAAAATATAAGGCTTATTTCAAACAATAATAAAATACGTTATTACATTACTGAGGCATGCGTCATCTTAAATCAATATTGTGCTATACTATTTCATATTTGGAAATGTACTTATGCACAGTTTTTTAACTAACAATAAGCATTTTTTTTAAATATTACAGATATTGCCAAGAATATCTATCTATCATCTAGTAAATCAGTCAGTCTCGTTTTAGCTTTATTTTGTCTAAAAATCAATATTTTTTTGCCACCAGATCCAGAGCGGCCACACGTCAGCGGGCCACGAGTCCGCGGGGGGCTCCCAGTTCGGCTCTGGCGCCGGCTCGAGCGGTGGGTTCAACCAGTACGGCGGCGGCGGCTCCAACTACGGCGGTGGTTTCGGCTCTAGCGGGTTCGGCGGAAGCGGAATCATAGGCTAAGGAATCATTAACTTACAAATGTCAACTGTGACGTCACCATTTGGGCCGCCCAAGAGAGCTACGTACGTCTCAAGGAAATACAAAGTATTACCTATACAAACGGATTTAGTGACATTCCTGATAAACTTTACCTTTTTGTAAATAAACACCTGTACACACTATACTTTATCTCTTTTAAAATATTCTTACCTCAATTACACTTTATATTATATGATAATCCATAACCAAGAAGACTTCAACTGTCAGTTAGACACTTGCAAATAAAGATACCCTTCTCTACAAGCGGGACAATTCAATATGTCACTTATCAATAATAGAATAATTCTAGTTCAAAAATATTTTCCGGTTACTCCGCTCTTGCTGAACTGAAAATACAAACCAACCCTTGTCTGCCCAAATTGACAGCAACTTTACCTGAAACAAAAAATAACGCTTGTGTTAGCCGACATCAAATATTTATAATACATATTTTTATAACTCAGGGCAACAAAGTCAAACAAATGCTTAAAATTAAAGAGCAAATTAATTTAAGTAAGTATAATACTTAAGACAGAGTCAATTATCTACGAATTAGGGGGCAGCCCTACCTGTAAGATCTTCTGGAAAAGCCTTAAAGATTTCCTAAGATGCGCGATTGTCATCTAAGTGGACGTTTCCTCACAGTTAGCGGTCAATCGACTGACTCGGTGACTAAGTGGTTAGCGATCCTGACCTCTGATCCGAAAGTCGTGGGTTCAATCCCTACACAGGGCAAACTTTTCTGTGATGAGCAGAATTGTTTGCTCTGAGTCTGGGTGTATTATATCTATAATATGTATGTATTTAAAAAAGTATATGTGTATGTATATCAGTCTCTGGTTCCCAAGGTACAGGGAATCCTAGTTTGGGGCCATGATGACCGTGTGTGATTTGTCCCAGATATTATTATATTATTTATTAATTACCGAAACGGCAGTCTTACTTTCAAGTAGTAGGAGTAGGAACAGAACACAAGGCAATAGTTAAGTTTACTATTAATACTGTGCATAATATTATGTGACAATAGTTCGTATTCGTGACAAATCCCAAACGGTCATCTGGCCCAAAAATAAAATTTGTACTATGGGAACCAGACATTGATATATTATGTAGGTATGGTGTATACATAGATATGAAACACCCAAACTCAGAGCAAACAAATCTTCTCACAAAAATTGTTGACCTGGGTGGGGAATGAACCAACAACCCTCAACTTAGAAGTCAGAAGCGCTCTCCAGACACTGATATATTTAGGTATACAGGGTGTAACAGAAGAATGTGACAATACTTCAAGGTTGGCTTTTACCCATCAAACTGAACAACTTTTGTTCTACAACTTTGTTGAAATCGCAAAATTTTTTTTGGACTTTTCATACAAATCGATCAGCTGGCGAACCAAGTTTGTATGAAAAGTCCAAAATTTTTTTTGCGATTTCAACAAAGTTGTTCAGTTTGATGGGTAAAAGCCAACCTTGAAGTATTGTCACACACTTCTGTTACACCCTGTATAGACATAAAGGACCAAACGCAGAGCAGACAAATCTTCTCACAAAAATTGTTGACCTGGGTGGGGATTGAAACCACAACCTTCAACGTAGAAGTCAGAAGCGCTAACTACTACGCCAGTGATTCAGACAAAATATGTCAGGCATATTAATAAGTTATGATTAGCCTTCCAAAATTTAAATGCAACACAATTAAAGTCAACAGTTCTAAAACTGGTCAGTCAGTGACTGGTGTCGTCACCGGCTGACATCATATCTGCCTAATACGGCTGCGTACGCGCATCCAACTGGTGGAACGACCTATTGTCATGTCCTAGACTTCGAGTCAAAGCTAGTTTTGACCTCTGGTTTTGACACCATCGCCTACAGCCTAAATCTTGCACTATGGAGTCTTATGAAATCTAACATTATTTTTTCGAATAGTATAAGTACTGATTTGTTTTACTACGTAAGGTGGCACTAGGCTGGCGGCCCACCTGGTGCGATGCGAAGTGGCTAAAGTTATCAGTGCCTTGCCTTTTTTAACCCCCAATTAGTAAGCCCTTGGCATCATCTCACCTGGTGGTTAGTGAAGATGATGCCGAAGATGGAAGCGGGCTTCCTGAGATTCCCCAACGCAATGGGGAACTGGCTATCTTATCTTCATGCCGGAGCACATCTATGCAGTTAACGCGGTAAGACGCGCGATGATTTTAATAAATGTATATCAGCGTAATTACTGGCATATGAGGCAATCCATCTTAGCTCTCAATTATCGCCAAGGATCTGATATGATAACCCTTCTAGAGTTCATCATCATGATTAAAATCCGAAAATTCTCCATTAATTAATAAGGATATTTATGACTCTTCTATAAACGAGCCTCAATATATAATGTCACAAAATAATAAAAAAAACTTATCTAAAAAGTTCATGTGCATGCCATAAAACATTAATTTCAGATAGAAACTTTATAGAACAGTAAAAGTAAGGCATTAAAATTTTGTTATTAAATTTTTGAGCTAGGAGCCCCCACATTGGACTCCTAAGCACACCCCTGTACTAAGGCCGCATAAGCGTGCCAGTTATCTTCCGCTGGGCATTAAACATAAACACATTACATTTGACTCTTTGCGCCTCACATGAAAAGGGTTTTATTTTACGAAACAAAAGACGCGGTAAGACCCTATTGTTAAACAGGACCAAGTTTAAGTGTTGCTGTTACAACTTAATATTCTTTTGTCTTGTATTTCTAAGTGGAAATAACAGTTTTTCATATTCCTTTTTGTGTATAAAAGGGGAAGGTAAATTGTAATATTTTGCCTCGACTTAAAGGTTTTTCTTTGAAATAATGTTTATATTTGTGTGATTTTTGGTAAGTAATTATTGGCTTTCTTTCAGGTTATTTACTTGATGAGTTTCATGACGTCTAAAATGAAGGAAATTACACCTCATGTCACTAATATTATAAATGCGAAAGTATGGATGCTTGTTTATTTGATTGTACTTTCACACCGAAGTTAACGGGTTTGGATTTTTAGTAGGTAGACAGATAAAGCACTCGGCTAACACATAGGATACTTTTTATCCCGGAAACCTCGAAGGTTCCCGGAGGAATGGCTAAAACAGATTTTATTACTTTGCCACTAGATGGCGCTGCCTTAACATTTTATTTCTCTCTGGACCTAATTCTGAAGTCTACGCAGACGAAATCGCAGGCGGAAGCTTGTTTCTCATAATCGTTTTTTTTTTTCAATTCAATTCAAATATTCTTTATTGCACAGAGACATACATGATAATATAATATTTAAAACGAATGTAGCTGTACTATTTAGGCGGCCTTATTGCTAAGAGCAATTTCTTCCAGGCAACCTGAAGAATGGAAAAATATAAACATAATAATGGGCTGTGCAAAGCAAAAGCGAATGAAATTAACATTTAAAACTAATATCTATCTAAAAACGAACCTATAAATAAAATAAATAAATAATATACATATACATAATTATATCAGTACTTACATATAATACAAATACTTAATGATATATATAAATATAAATATAATACATATCTATAAATATATTATATATGAAGCAGTAATAAGAGTGAAGGTTCAGTGGGGTTTGGATTTTGATTGAAGTTCTAAATAATATTCTTTCACTTGCCTTTTAAAAGAGTGAAGTGAAGGAGCTTGTCGGATAGAGACAGGAAGAGAATTTCACAGTTGAATAGCTTGGACAGTAAAGGAATGAGCAAGGAAGTTAGTAGAATGTGGAGGAACGTAAAGGCGAAGATTATCAGAGGAGCGGAGAGTGCGAGCATGAGTAGACGAAAGGAATTGGAAGAAGTCTTTCAGATATGAAGGAGTTTTAGGGTTAAACAGAGTAGAGTAAAGGAGCGACAGGATATGAAGGTCTTTACGACGGCGAATTGGGAGCCATTTGAGTTGACGCCTGAATTCAGAAACGTGGTCATACTTACGTAGGCCGTAAATGAACCGTATGGCTACGTTTTGGAGACGCTCAAGTTTGTTAAGGAGAACAACTGTGAGGTCTGGATAACAGACGTCGGCATAGTCTAGGAGCGGAAGAAGGATAGTTTGAGCCAGAGTAATTTTAGTGGAAGTGGGTAGGAAGTTACGCAAACGATTTAATGATTTAATAGAGGCAAATATCTTCCTGCTAACTTCAGCTATCTGCACTTCCCAAGATAGAGTCTGATCAAAGTATATGCCAAGATTCTTAACTTTTTTACTAAAAGGGATTTTTATTCCGTCAAACGTGATGGCCGGGAGAAGCTCAAAGTCAATCCTTGATATGAAGTGGGGACTTCCTATTATGATAGTTTGAGTCTTAGTTGGGTTGACCTTGAGACCAAACGATTCGCTCCACTTCAGTATTTCAATTAGGTCTAGGTTGGTTCTACTAATAGCATCAGATAAGTTAGCTGAATCACATTGCGTGTAAATTTGTAAATCATCCGCATACATGTGATATGAAGATGAAAGATGCTGGGAAATAGAATTTATGAAAACAGCAAAAAGTAAAGGAGAGAGCACGCCACCTTGAGGGACTCCAGCAGTTATAGAACACCAGCTAGAGAATGTATCATCGGCGCGGATACGCTGACGACGTCCAGACAAATAGCTGTGGAACCAGTTCAAAGCAGTTTGGGCGATGTTAAGTGAGCATAGCTGCCCCAGTAAGACGTCATGGTCAACAGTGTTGAACGCATTGCTAAAATCGAGTAGTGTTAGAACTGTTAGTTGCTGTTCTTCCATGCCACGTCTGATGTCCTCAGAGATTTTAGTCAAGGCAGTAGCGGTACTGTGCCCAGGACGAAAACCAGATTGATAAGGGTTAAGGAGATTATTTTGGACAAGAAATTGTGA
Organism: Coleophora deauratella; assembly: GCA_958295455.1. Classification (NCBI taxonomy): domain Eukaryota; kingdom Metazoa; phylum Arthropoda; class Insecta; order Lepidoptera; family Coleophoridae; genus Coleophora; species Coleophora deauratella. The sequence continues at coordinate 10,571,350 of OY282413.1, read as the reverse complement.
AAGTTGGGAGTGCGCAAGACGTTCAAGGACTTTGGATAGGAATGGTAGAATGGAAATAGGCCGATAATCAGAAGAGGAGAGTGGATTGGTCTTTTTCGGGAGGGGAATAATTTCCGCTTCTTTCCATATTTCAGGAAAGGAGCCAGAAGAAATCGATTTATTAAATATTTTGCAGAGGACAGGACAGAGTATATCGATAAGGGGTATGATCATTTGGCGACTGATACAGTCACCTCCAACGGCCTTAGACGAGATAGAAAGAATATTCTTTTCTACATCGTCTACAGTGAATTCACTAAATGTGAAGGGAGAGAAATTAGATGCAGGCATTTGGTTTAGTTTAGACAGTGTGTTAGCCTTGAGGACAGGGTTTATATGGGAAGAAGAAGAGAAATGTATATTCAAAGCATTAATGTCAACGTCTTTGGAAAGAGTATCACCGCTACGAGATTTCCCGACACCAATGGACCGTAGGAATTTCCAGACTTTTGCTGGATTGCCCTGCTCAACGGATTCATGAATAAAACGTCGCTGCGCATCTCTGCACGCTAAATTACAGCGATTCCGTTTGCGATGATAAGTATCCTTATTTGCCTCAGTAGCATCAATCTTGTACCTCGTCTTGGCTTCGTTCTTTTTCTTCATTAGCAACTTTATGTCTTCTGTAAGCCAAGGCGCCGGTAGATGTTTTACCTTAACAGGATGGATGGGCGCATGTAAGTCGTATAAATCCATTAACTTGGAGTTTAGTAATAGAACTTGATCACTTACAGAGGGAGTACTATCTATAATTGTCCAATCTATGTTAGCTGCATCTGAACGGAGATTGGTGATGTTCATACCACTAAAATTTCGAAGCATAAGAATACGGGGCCTAGGTTTGGGTGGACGAATTTTGTATGAGAGGTAGACTAAATTATGATAGGAGAAAGCGTCAGCAGTCATCTGACCATGTTCAGATACATGATCAGGGGAAGAGACAATCATGAGGTCAAGAAGAGAGGGCGTACAATTTGGAAAGAAATGAGTAGCGTTTAGAGGTAGGATGTGCATATTCGCCGCGGTGATTATATTTTGAAGAATACGGGAGCGAGTATCATTTTTTAGTAGACACGTATTAAAATCACCCATTATTACCAGGTGGTTGTATAACGGTGCAAGATCTTCCAAGAGCTTTTCAAAGCAAGGAAAATAATTGACACGGAGCGAGGGGCTATAAAAAACTCCTAGAAGCACTTTCTGATGGGATAAGGTGACTTCAATAAACAAATGTTCCGCTGAATTCGGTGGTGGTGGTTGCTCTGATCTACTTATAATGGAGAAAGGAATATTACTGCGGAGATAAATAGCAACACCACCATGGGACGAGGTTAAACGATCATTACGAATTAAAATGAAGCCAGGAATAGAATAGGAAGTCGAAGGAAGAGAGGGGTGTAAAAAGGTTTCCGAAACAAGAATGGCATGGATGTGTTTATTATCGAAGGTATCTAAGATATCAGCATAATGCGCAGGTACACTTTGCGCATTTATATGTACTATATTAAAGTTTTTGGGAACATTGGAAAAAGTAGTTAGAAGAGATTCACTAAGCGGTGGAGGTAAGCTCTGAAAACTATCTTCACTATTAGAGGAGCAAGACAGAAAAAGATCACTTTGGTTAATATCATTACTACTACACATAATATATAGATACTTAAATAAATAAATACTTAGAATTATATAAATATTTAGATATTATTTATACTTAAATTACTAGTGCACTAGCACTACTTACAAGCAGTTATGATTATATCATCTGTTCATCACCACGAGAAGCAGTTAAGACAATAAAAATAAAATAAAAAAAATCAAGGAGAAAAAAAAAAAAAAATCCTAAACTAAAAACGGAACGTAATGTAAATATACAAGTGCTTTCAAATTAATCAAACCGATACACTGAGTTAGCCAAAAAGAGAGAGATAGTTAAATGGGCAAAGTAAAATTCTATGTGCTATCTCTCTTGTACAGAACAATATTGACGAAAACGAGATTGAACTGAATGAACAATTTACAAAACTGACAGTGACAGACAGCTGTCATTAGTTTGTTTACAAATAGTTGTGAGAAAAAGTTGCTTTGAGGGTTTATAAAATAAAAATAATAAACTATAGACTTAAGATTATAGACTAAAAGAACTTAGTGATTTGCAATACGTAAACACATGCAGAGATTTGGTACACTAGTTTTGCACTGATTGATTTCTAAATGACCAACCAAACAGTTTAGTTTCTACTTTTTCCTCTTCGGCTTACTTTTGAGCTTAGTTTCAGCTGCACTAAGAGCATTGTTCACCGCTGGGTCAGGAATTTTTTCCAATTCAGCAATAGAGGTTATGCGGTGGAGTTTATCATTTGCCCCAATGATAAAGATGTTGCCGTCCCTGGTCCAGCACTGTGATACTCCAAAACGTTGTCGTGCTGCCATAAACACATTGTGCCTTGACTTAGTCAGGAACTCGGAGAGTGTAACACCAGTACCTTTTAGCCCTGATTTTGCCTTCCAAACTTTATCACGGGTCAGAATATCTTTGAACTTTATAAGCAGAGGGCGAGGCTTGTCACTCACAGAGCGTCCAGTGCGTTGGCTCCTACTGATACTATCTTGGGACAGCCCAGTGCCATCGAGATATTTCGACAGAATGGTGACTGCAGCAACTGTTGTGTCCTCAGACTTTACCTCCGGGACACCATGGATTAGTAGGAACTTACGGCGACTTCTCAACTCACGCCTCTCACATTCTTCAGTCAGGAACTCGAGTTGTTTCTGAAGAGACTTTAGTGCAGTAGCGACAAACGACTTGAAAGCACTGAAATCAGCTGCCAGTGTTGTCACTGTAATTGTTTCTGGGGTGCCAGTCTTTTGAAGTTCATCTTGGAATTGAGACATCCGCGAGTTAAATAACACCGCCATGTCCTCCAGCGATTGTTTGATGGCATCCATATTTAGTGATGGTGGTAGTGTGTTTGCAGGGCGAAACGAAATTAATATGTTACACTTGTGCTGCTGTGAGGAAAACAACTGCTTGTAAGTAGTTCAACTTAAACTTTCATTTGGTGATAAAATATTAACAATATACACAACTTTTTCTATTTAAAATATTGATTTTATAGCAGCGAAAAAAACGCTGTTTGCTTTTTGCGACTACCCGCAAAAAAAAAAAAAAAAAAAAAAATTTAATGTATGTTCACCGATTACTCGAAGACGCCTGAACCGATTTGGAAAATTCTTTTTTTGTTGAAAAGGGTATACTTCACAGGTGGTCCCATATAAAATTTATCGAAATCGATTCAGCGGTTTTCGAGAAAATCAACAAAAACATAGCAAAATTGGAGTTGTTGCGATTGAAGTCGGTTGTTTTTAACGTATTCAGCGTGGTCAATTATCCTCATATATGTTGTGCCATTTTAACATGCACTGGCAACATTTTACCGCCTTAGTGGTATAACAATAAAATGATTCGAAAATTTTATCTCTGATCTTTCTGATTTTATTCGCTACGTATGAACACAATTTCGTAGTAATGCTTTGTGACAAATGATTTCCAATATTACTTTCTAAAAGGTCACGTTTTGTATATAGATCCAATATCGTTGAAAAATATCCAACAATGTTTCGGTCGGTATTTTAAAAATATTATATTTTTTCTGTGAAATTAAAAAGAAACAGTTATTAAATCTCAAAGAGGAGAATTGCAACAAAAAAAATGAGCAAGAATCTCACTAAATATTGTAATTAGTAATAAATGCGAAAATATGGATGTTTGTTTGTTTGTTCCACTTTCACGCCGAAACTACTGTTCGGATTTGGATGTAATTTGGTAGTTAAATAGATAAAGCATTCGGCTAACATATAGGATACTTTTTATCCCGGAAAACTCGAGGGTCCCCGGAGGAATGGCTAAAAGTAAAAAGATTTTTTTACTTCGCCACTAGATGGCGCTGCCTTAACATTTTATTTTTCTCTAGAACTAATTCTGAAGTCTACACAGACGAAGTCGCGAGCAGAAGCTAGTAACTACATAAAATCTGTATTCGATATTCGTTTTAGCACGTGTACAAAAGGAGATATTCGCCGCCTCTAAAATAATTTATTTATAAATATTGCTTTATTTTACTGATTTATTACAAAAAAAAACCTTTACAAACGCTGTAGATCTTGTTTATCAATAGTGATGTAACAGAAATAAAACTATTAAATCACAGTCTACTACACATTCCATGAACCGCGCAAACGTTAAAAATATGCGTCCCAAACAGAAACATATGGCCGATATAGGTGAAGGCGACGCTGTAACACATACAGGCAGTTACCGCGTTTTATGACCGATCCACTGACCGGTTCAAGGAGAGGATAATTTTGTTTGTTTACTAAATTATATTTGTATTGAAACTCGGACACATCTGTCGCTAAAACGACAATAGCTGGAAGAGCGCGTTCTGGAGTTGACACCGCGTCTAGGCAAGTGTAGCATGCGAACCCTGGATTGCTTCCTTGCTTGCTTGCTTGTTTGCCTGTTTGAGCAAGGCTTGCTTGCTTGCCTGCATGCTGCAGTGTAAGAAATAGCAAAAAGTGCAATAATGGGAATGGTTTGTTCATGGTAAACGTAGGACACAGGTTTAATTTGATTTTTAAAAGGTTTTTTTCTACAAACAATCAACTAGACTTGAAAGCCATTTATTTACTCGCAGTTTCACAAAGTGTTGCGAAACGAGATAACGCGAAACGAGTTCTGTCTAAAAATTTACTGGGACACATTTCGAGATGGATCCGTCTACTGTACTACACAGTAGCACTTTCCTTTGCGCGACACAAAAAAAAATACGACCAAACTGCACAGGTTGGAACCCTCTCTGACTATAATCCACTCGCTTCACATCAGGAGATCAAGAGTTCGTTTCCTGGCGGTTATGTCCACCTTTGTATTACCCGGTTAATTGACCCGATGTGGTCGGTGGTAGGGCATTTTCTTAGACCTGCTCCACCACCATCTGGCCGCCAAACATCGACGTAAACAGTATTGTGTTCCCACTGCGAAATCTTGATAAGCCGGCTTCAATCTATAGATATTATCATTACTGCCAAGAACTTATCTATCTATATGTATATAGAAAAACAAGCAACAATCCTCGTAATTACTCACAACCTCTTAGTAAAGGGACCTTTCTATAGTTAAGACAGCCTTAAACCACTACCCCACATACGATTGTTCCCTCCCTGCACGGCGGGGAGCTCGTCCTATTGTGCATTGTGCACCGCACTTCCCGAGATGAATCCGCTCCGGTTTTCTCCGGTCATAGGATACCTACACTAGCTTTAAGAAGGGTTGGATTCAGGAATGTTTGGAAGGAGGGTCAAACTTTTTCAATACATGTTATGGTAAGTAATTGGCATCACTTAATTTGGAATGAGACAGCGCTGAAGACGGAAGTGGATTTACACAGAAAATGAAGCCTGTAGGTATTATTCAAAAAGAGTTTCCCCTGAGTATCATAGCTATAAGAGTATTCCACTTAGAATTAACAGTTTTAAATGTATTTTTTATCATATATTAGCCTACTGGTCGATATAAGACTGTTTAATTAAATGACCGCTATTTTGTTATTTATTTTATTTACACTTTTTTATACATAAAAAACTAAATATAATTATAATTAGAGTACATAATTATGGGACTGTACAGGTAGGCGGTCTTATTGCTATAAGCAATCTCTTCCAGTTCTCTTGTTAATTTTAGGTTAATCTAATATTACAACGACCCCCATTTTAATACCACCCTTAGTACCTCTCTGCGCCGGTTAAGTTGAATCCACGTCTAATTAGACCCTACGTTCCGGCTGATCTATTATCCTACTACAAAGGATGTTTGTGTTTACATGCCTATATACTGGTCTGTTTCAAGTGATTACTATAACATACATGGTCATTTCATATGTCTATGCAATACATACAGGTATAGCAAAGACGTAGCATCTATATGAAACTTAATAGGATTTGATCTTTGACTTGGCTCAAATTGCAAAAATAAATTTTGAATTTCTTTCCACACAAAGTCTATGAATAAAGTTATTGAGTTTCATTACGCAAAGCCCACTTCAAGTGTTGCTACACATTTTGGTTACATTCAAAGCGAAATTCTCATAAAAGGTCATGTTAAAGAAAGATCATTAAATCCGGCTCGAAGGACCAATAATTTTGCGAATTGTAAGAAAAAAATGTTTTGTTACCTCGAGTTTCTTTTCTATTTGATTTCAGAGAGACTAAACATTTAAACGACTCGCTGTATTAAAATACTTACTTATATTTGTTTATATTAAATTTAGTATATTATTACTGTATTTTACATTTTACGACGACGAGAGACGATGTCGTTTCGCTACCGTGAGTAACATTTGATCTTAAAAGAGTTTTTTACATTTATTGATAAAATTACTTAAAATAGCACCACTAATTAATCCACTCGTTAAGAGAGAGCGATATTGAGATATACTCCAACTTACTAGGGCGAGATCATAGTACGATATTAAAGAGCAATCAAGGATGAAATCAGTTCTATAGTAATACCAGGTAATATCAACTTTTAACCCGTGTGTATGTCGTTTTTATTATCACAGTCTTTGAAGGGGAAATAAGCTTTCTGATATCCTATTTTATGTTGATCCCCGATTGGTTAAGCAGTTATTAAAGCAATCGTTATTTTGTGAAGTTGTATTGGTTTTGGGTGCCTGGTGTGACTGAAGTGAAATGAAAATATTTTATTCGAAATAGGTAGCAGTGTATACTTTTCGAACGTCATTTTTTTATCTACATAATACGAGGTTCCTTCCTACCACTCAGAACTCGTATATACCCGCCGTTTCGGGAAGTGTTTGCGGAGTGAGAACTCGAGAGAAGAAACTCCCTCCAACACATTTTTTTTAAACTTCTTATATTCTATTACATCTTAATGCTAGTCAAGAGATGATTTTTATATAATGTCATGTCTGTAAATAAAAATAAAAAGAATAAAAAAAGAATGTGGTCTCTGCCTACCCCTCCGGGAAAGAGGCGTGATAAAACAGATAAAAGCAATTCCCGAGGAAATTCGATATTTTTACAAAATAAAATGTAGCCTTTTCACTTCCCACCTATCATTAGTACTAAAAAAACGATCCGTTGCTATTTTGTGGCCCGAAAGAAGAACAAGCATACTCACTTTAGCATTTATAATCTTCGCAAGGATTTCAAAATAGAAGCTTCTTGGCTTGGATACGAGCTTTTCGGCTCGTATGCTGTGACAAACTAATGATGACATTTTTCACGTAATTTCCAGAATCACAATTTGATTAAGAATTTCGACAGCGCCATGCTAGAGGACTCCAACATTTTGCATATGTCTTTTTGTAGAACCTACAGAGTTCAATCCAACCTTCAACTCTGACCAGAATAGAAATATGATGTCATTCTGATAGGCTCAATGGCCATCCATCAAGTTATGTTCTTACTTCAGAGCTGCTTTTACGTGTCAGGAACCCGGAATGTCACCCATACCCGCTTTGGGAAACTTCCTACATTTTATCTCCCACAGAAGTAGGTCAAACCTGCATCGTACCGATAGAGGTGTGCCGATGTATTTATTTATCGAGTCTGTCCTTTGGGCTGGACGGAGTTCTATTCGACTGACTCGGTGGCTAAGTGGTTAGCGGTCCTGACCTCTGATCCGAGAGTCGTGGGTTCGATCCCCACACAGGGCAAACTTTTCTGTGATGAGCAAAATTGTTTGCTCTGAGTCTGGGTGTATTACATCTATATATGTATGTATATCAGTCTCTGGTTCCCAAGATACAGGGAATCCTAGTTTGAGGCCAGATGACCGTGTGTGATTTGTCGCAGATATTACGAGTATTATATTATATTACTGGCTTGATTGCGTTTCACCTCAAAACAAGCGCAACGAAGTAAAGATAAAAATCACTATAATTTAACCTCAACAAAATGGCTGACGAACTGGCAAATACTCCGCAACACTACGAATCTAGTGCAATCGCAGAAAAGAACAAAACGCATCAGTTTAGAATCCGAATGTATTTCGTATTGTTATGTTGGCCACTACGTCCGCAGCGAGGCTAAATCACTGTCCGTCGGAATAGTTCCAGGGGGAAATTACATCTGTGTCACAGATGTATTGTATAGGTGGTATTTTATAATAGCTTTTAAACTAAATGTTGCGTCGCTCGCTGAAATGGTGATGTAGCTGGAGTTTTTAACCGACTTCAAAAAAAGGAGGAGGTTCTCAATTCGTTGGAATCTTTTTTTTTATGTATGTTCACCGATTACTCGAAGACGCCTGAACCGATTTGGAAAATTCTTTTTTTGTTTAAAAGGGTATACTTCACAGGTGGTCCCATATAAATTTTACCGAAACCGATTCAGCGGTTTTTGAGAAAATCAACAAAAACATAGCAAAATTGGAGTTGTTGCGATTGAAGTCGGTTGTTTTTAACGTATTCAGCGTGGTCAATTATAGTTAGGCCTCGTTTAGGGAGATGCAGGACTTTGCGCGGCGTGTCATGCGTCGCGTCGCGCGGTCAAAATCAAACATTAGGGTAATTTATAAGAGCGTTCATGTACACGCGTTTTGTTTGTACTGAAAAACGCGCCGCGCAACGCCCCGCATCTCTCTAAACGAGGTCTTAGGCTTTTGACTTACTGATAATAATATAAGGTATGTCGGGGACAAAGTTTATTCGTATTTTGTATGAAAATTCAAGATTCCTTTTGATCTTGTTCATCTTTAATGTCATATCACCCAGACTGGAAACGCTTGAACCAATTTTATGCTACTGAATGTACAGAATTTCTTTGATGCTTTGACTCATTTAAAACATGTAAAAAAATATAGCGCGAATAAGGCTTTTCTTTTTCTTATCAAAACCAGCCAGATACAAACAGTACAAACAAAAAGGTTTGATGACTACTTATGCATATACAATAAAATTCGAAAATACTTTATCCCGTGAACGCCACCTAATGACGCAACTGGCAAGAATGGCATAACCTGTACTGAAGAAAATGTCACTAACAATCGAATCGAGGTTTTGATCTTTACCAGTATGTAGGTATTTGTTTTTATTTTTTGTGGTTTTTTAGAGGTCTGATCTGACATATTATTTTAATTTTGTAATGCATTATATTTTTATGTGATAGGTGGCAAACGAGCAGACGGATCACCTGTGTACCGCTATTAACAGAATTAGGTATGTTATATTTCTATTTCAATTGATACGTCAAATAACAGATTATAAAGGACATAAGTACCTATTATTAAATTTTAAGACCATTTTGTAAACTCATAATCACGAAAAAAATAATTTTGAATTTGGAATTATTTTACTATACATATATGCATTATAAATTATAATAATAAATACAATAAATCGACTTCAAAAGCCAGACAAGTTCACCCAAGCAAACAAATTGGTTATAATCTTCGATATATATCAATTTGCGACTCCCTTTATTACCTTTTCCTTTTCGCGATAAAAGCTCTTCATTTTATTGCGATGGTAATAAATAATTTTATAAATAGGTATCTTGTAAAGCTCGTACCCCTTTTTGTATGATTTTTAAATTGGCTGACGTTCAGAGAAACTCATACTCGGAAAGGCTTATCTTTTTTAACATAAAATTGCTTATTGAATTCGTTTTTTTTTGAAATGAAATTCTAAAGGATATTTGCCTATTTTATGAGACTAATAAAATGTAAATCGTTTTTTAAAAAACCAGTCAAAAAGGACATAGGTCTATGCCTACCTGGGACCTATGTTCCATTAGGATATTGCATTTTAGGTATTATGCTTCGAGATGATAGAGTCCCGACCATTTATTGTGGATTTTTAATAATGAAACTTCGGATTTCTCCAAGGCACCAATACAAGATGTATTATATTAATTCACCAACGTTTAAAAGTAAGAACCTTTTTAAATCGAACCTTTTTTATGAGGGAAACATTTTGATGTAACTTCGTGTAAACAATCAACTTCGTGTTCATATGGAAGAAAATTTATAATTTATAAATATTTAGAAATTAGCGCCGAAATTATTAAACCTGTCTGCACCAAACTCGAACTCAAAACTCAAAAAATCTCAAAATGTTTTTTATTTAAGTAGATGCTTTACACATGCTTTTAAATCGTGAATATATTTTTCTACCTAGTACAAAGTCCCTACCACGCGGGACTTGTACACTCAACGTTTCGGGGAGTGTTTGCCAAACCAAATCATTTTGTAACATTAATACTAACACACCTGAAGATTTACATTTCAAGCTTACGAACAAAATTGTGATCCACAGTTGGTCTGTAATAAATAATTTATTATAGTATCGCATGTTATTTATCGTATTTATTAAACTTTACACGTGTTTCATCCCAACACAACCTAAATCTTTACGACTTTTTATCGATTTACTTAAGGGTATCTATTTATCCCAAAAAATATGTTTTTTTGGGCGAAATCTGTACTTTTCAATAGCAGTATCGCTGAGCTAGCAAATAAGTTCTACCATAAATAAAAGGATGAGAAGTTGAGTTGACCAATCACTTGGCCGCGGTCAGCTGATATCTGTCAACATTGTATTCATTGAGTGAAAACTTGGCACACGTATTCAAAACATAAAGAGCAATATACTCATATATCTCGGCTAACAACGTAACCACAAAACACATAGATCAGAAGGTCCGCTCAATACACTCACTAAAATCCTAAGCATATACATGCTTATAGACGTATACGGTCGTTGTAGGCAAGATCACGTACTGTGCGATCGTGACCTTGCTCGAAACGACCGTATATTTCTATAAGCATGTATATGCAAATGATTTTAGTGGTTTGTATTGAGCGGACCTTCTGTGTCTATTTTGTGACGTAACTCTGACTAAGCGGTGATAACTGAGTAACCATTTTGTAAATCGCTAAATGTAATGGCCTGTGAGTAGGCTGGCCAAACTTATTATTTCAGTTGTGTTCAGTGTAAATAGGCGTTATTGTGCACGCAATTATGACCAGTTCTGGCGAATTTAATGATTTTAATAGAAAAAAATGTTTCAAGAATTTGGTATTTGGAAAGTTCAGTGTATTGACTTAAATCCATTACTGAGTCAATATTTAAAAACAGAACTCATAAGCGTAAGTAAGTAGGAGATATAACTATATGATTTGTACCGACGACGCGGTTTTTAATAGATTTAATAAAATCAGCCAAGATTTTTATGATTTTTGTACGTTATTCTTATGTGACGGACGTCCTATAGGACGTATTACAGTATACTGTAAAACCCGAAAATAAATAAAAGTAATTTAATTAGTTCCCTGTTCAGTTTCATCGACTCGATTACCATTCAATTCATTTTTTCTTGAACAATAAAAATATTGTGTCGAAAATACATGTCGAAATATACAATACAAATTTAAAATGAAATTTTTATATTGATCCACTGAGTCATGAATTTATTATGGTAAGTCCATGAATATGTTTTTTGCTATTTGAGTAGTTAAGTATACATTCATTGGGGAAGGTTTTTCAGCTTTGTGAATAGAAGCCACGCTTCAGAAGAGCCTTTATACTTCAGTCGCCATTTTCTATTCTTATAAACGCCATTTCCCTTCCCTACAGCAGTTTGACGCCCAGAACCAGCACGGCACCGAGCTCCCAAAGCGCTACAGCTGAACGGTTCTGTAATCCGGAAAATTCCGGTTCAATCCGGATCAGGGCGGCGTTCCCGGTCCGGGCCCGCGCGATCGCCTCATGAATATGCACATTGCGATTTAATGCAATTTTACTGCGGATATTACGAGGTAGTTTCGACGTAATAAAATTGGACGTCCGAAAACTCTCTACGGTTATATTGGCGCGTGTAAAATTCAGTTCGACACATTTAAAATCGTTCATTATTCATCAGGTGAGATGATGCCAAGGGCTTACCCATTTAAGGATATTTTTTTAATTAAAAAATAGAAGGTGGTAAGGAGAGAGTGCAGTCCGGAAGGCGTAGTGATGCACGGCGGTGGTTGGTGGACTGATGATCTTAGTCAGGCTTGCAGGAAGCCGCTGGATGCATGTAGGCGCTGAGTGTAAGTTAGGTTTCGTAAATAATAATAATTTATTTATTTCAGACCATAAGTCCATAATGTGGTTAGTAGAAACAAAACAAAACTTAAACTATGTTAGTTACCCTATAAACTATTACAATCACACAAAATTTTTATTTTATTGCACCGGTCACTATCCCCACCCAGAATTTTAGGAAGGGAGAGTCAACCCGTGCAACCAACGTCTTCATGAGGATGCCGTTGTCACTGCCGCGTAAAGTAGAAGAGAGATTCCATTATTCCTTTGACATTTGTTTGACATAAGGACAAAAGAGCGGCGACACTTTTTAGCTCTGTTCATTGTGATTTTTGGTTCGAGCCGTGAATAGTCAAGAAAGTTGGTTCTCTGAGATTTGTGCGAGTGTTTTCCATTCATCCCTTCTTCATTAATTGATGCGTTCATTCAAGAACACATTTGTGTCAGACACCGCATATAAACGTCGCGGCTGCGTAAAAGCTGGAAAGCCCGCAAATTCTACGCTTCATAAAGCACCACTCATTGAAGTGTTTATATACTTTTAGTCAGTATATACAAGTTTGAGTATATAGAAAAATTTTATATCTTCCGTGGAAATTTTCATTAACTGGTAACAGCTGTGCCTTTTGGACTTTAATTTGGCATTTTTTGGTATATAAGTTATAAAATATTTTAAAGATTCATATAATTTTAGTCAAACATCGACGTCTCGCTCTTTTCTCTAAACCTGATCGATTTTAAAATACATAAACATCCACGTTGCACGGTTTATGAAAATATCCTATAAAAACTCATATATAGGATTAACCAATAGGAACACCAAATCCAACAATGGACCACAATTAGGGAAGCATGACAGCGAAATGCGAAGCCTCTCCGCCAGAGAAAGGGCGAAAATCCCCATTTTTGCGGAGCTGTCAAGAGACAAAGGACAAAGGACGTGTAATCGCAAAATGGCGAAATTAAAAACCTTCGCAGCCCCATTGAGCGCGGGATTTGTAATTAATTCCAGGCCTGTCAATGTGTGAAACAGTTATGTTTATGTGGAACCGCGAATTCCTGTTTTGGCTGATTAAACGAATATTAAAATCTTTGTGATTCTTTTCACACAACTTACCATCAATGATGCTAAGAAATACAAATGTCGTGTTCAAACAAAAGTTAGGACAGTAGAACAATAATATATTTTACTACGGTATGAGGGGACACTCGACCTCCCCCCGCCAATTTTTCGTTCCCCGCGACTCAGTGGCACATTCATAGTCATCATATCACTTGGACCCTCTCGCTCGCACACGTTAGAAAGAAAGGCACGTGGTACGTACATCTTTCAGAATTTCACTGAGTATCAGGCAAAGAACTGGTGTATCTACTTACTACATATAAATTCCTTGGTATCAGGATTCTGCTTTGACAGTCATCAAATTGAATTCCAATATGGCGACTGTAATTCATATTTAAAACTGACAAAAACGGAGACATGACGCATGTCTCAATGCTATGAAAAATTGAGAAATCCACATCATTATCTGTTTTTTTTCTATCGTACAAAACCGTGCAAAGAATAATAGAAATTGGTTTCCGAAAAATATGCAAAATACTTTTTGGCAAGGCTCGCGAAACTAATTCACCCTACAGGCAGCCTCGCCCGAACAACCTTGAGCGGCCTGTTAGCGGTATTTTCTGGTTCGAACCGGATTCAACCAGTTCCCCAGACGATTTTCCACCATTTAGGCTGCTGAACGGAGCCGACTGAAGCAGAGCAATGTGAGCTATGTGTTTTTGTTGATGGTAAAATTATCTAACTCTGCTCTGCTTATTTTGTTTTAATTAGATGAGCGTATTATCTGCGTTCCCAAATAAATAAAAAACTACTTTTTAAAATGTATCTCTACGACTCTCAAAGGACGAATCTAACGCCAACTCTCACTCCGAAATCAAGTTATTTAGAATACAGGCTCTTTGAAATAAACAGACATATTACACCCGAAAATTATAACCCTCTGTCTGGGGCAAAAGATCTCCCGTTTCGTTCCATTTTGTTTCAGTGTTAAGGCACACACCACACTCCACCTGTGTGCAGATAATTAGTAGTCAGTTTAAGTCCTTAATACGCTCGGTGGAGTCAAATTTGTAGCGGGTAACCAGGGAATGTAATTTCACGGCAAAGTACGCTTTTGTAACCGAAGATTCGATATGAACATCTTCAAATTAGAATGTAGAGGCTGTGTTTACATGTCTCCTAGTTGCCGAACTGCAGCAGCATGGATTCTTGTCTCGACCTAGAATCTTGATTGTCTAGATTTAAGTTTAATAATATTGTAATATTCAGTCACATACAATATACAGGTCATCTGGCCCCAAACCGGATTCCATTTACTGATGTAACCGGAGACTGTAATAAATACCTTTAATCTATTTAAGTTTAAATACAAGACATACATACATATAATGGGACAGAGCAAACAAATCTGCTCATCACACAAAATGTTTGCCCTGGAAGGGGGTCGAATCCACGACTTTCGGCGTAATTTTCATCACTTACCACCAGTTGAGATGTTTTTTAAGGTCAGGGTTTTATTTTAAATTTACACCTAAGGTTGGTATATTTAGCAAAACCTAGAGCAGAAAAGAGAGAATAAGGAAACAGTCTGTGTTAAAAACGAATTCTACTCTTTCTGTACCAAACGACCTAAGTACGAGTATCTAACCAATTCAACTGGAAATAAAAATACATCTAACCTAAAATTATGGCATTACATTTAAGAGATTAAAACAAATCTGTCACTTCATAGTCCAAAATCCATCAAACGTTTTGATTACAGGCTCAGCAAGCACTCGAAAAATAATACCCTTCTGGGTTTACTGCGTTTAAAGATTTTAATAAATAGAAATTTCTCATTATATGTATGTATACGACAGCTTCTCAAGAACAGATATAATGAAGCAAGTTTATTCAGCTCTATTCTAGGTCATCGCTTGCCAATGAACACTATGAAACACAATTTGTATCATGAATTCATGATTCATGATTTCAACCAACCATCAGCTGAAAGGCATCACTTAAATTAAAAAAGAAAATATTAGAAAAAGAGTATTAAAGTCTGTCATGAAACTCGGTGGCTCAGTGGTTAGCGCTCCTGACTACTGATCCGAGAGTCGTGGGTTCGATCCCCACCCAGGGCAAGCATTCCTGTGATGAGCAGATTTGTTTGCTGTGTGTCTTGGTGTATTATATCTATACATATACATGTATGTATTTAAACGTGTATGTGTATGTATTTCAGTCTCTGGTTCCCATAATACAGGGAATCCTAGTTCGGGGCCAGATGACCGTGTGTGATTTGTCCCGGTTATTATTATTATTATAATAAAATAAATATTTTTACAAAAAATCCGGGGACGAATGAAATAATTTTTCTAAACGTCATTTCATATTTAGATGATTCAAACAAAAATATCAACTATTTTTAACATTACCTCATTACCTTATTTTTGACATTAACTATTTTTTGAAAAAAAAAAGTAAGAATATAAAGGGTATTCCAGATTAAAGGACATTTAAATATGTAGATTGGAGGTAATCCCATCAAAATCTGCTCTCAAAGATTTGAGATACCTCTGAGCTTCATAACATTTAAATATCATATTAGCTTATGAAAATCAGTCACGAAAATGATCATTTTCATGGTATTATAAAATACGTAGAGATTTACTGTAAGTCCTTTTCAACCGACTTCAAAAAAAGGAGGAGGTTCTCAATTCATCGGAATCTTTTTTTTTTATAATATTTTTTTTTATGTATGTTTACCGATTACTCGAAGACGCCTGAACCGATTTCGAAAATTCTTTTTTTGTTTAAAAGGGTATACTTCACAGGTGGTCCCATAAAAATTTTATCGAAATCGATTCAGCGGTTTTTGAGAAAATCAACAAAAACATAGCAAAATTGGAGTTGTTGCGGTTGAAGTCGGTTGTTTTTAACGCCAAAGGACATTAAAGCTCCAGTCCCACTCGGTGAACCGATGACCTAGTGAAGGTCACCGGAAGCTTCTGGATGCCGGTAGAGCAAGACCAACAAACACTACAACTTCATCTCATCTCACTAACAATATTATAAATGCGATAGCATGGATGTTTGTTTCTTTGTTCCACTTAGTAGTTAGTCGCTTTTAGATTGAATGAATGAATGAAAACACTTTATTGCACAACAAAACAGGAAAATAAAAAAATAAACATTTAAAAAAAGTTATACAGGTAGGCGGTCTTATCGCTAAAGAGCGATCTCTTCCAGACAACCTTTAGGTGAAGGAATAGATTGTTATTGTACCAGTTTTCTTCTTTGCCCCTTAGTTAAGTCCTTTATTTAATTCAAGATTGGATGGAAGAGATCCCTTTATAGGATAAGTCCGCCTTTGTGCTTTATGTTTATTTTATTTCATATACTGTAACTGTGTTTAAGTACAATAAAGAATTTACAAACAAAAAAACACTTTCACTTGCCAAGAAACTACTGAACGGATTTGGATGAAATTTGGAAAAACGGAAAACTTGAGAGATACCGGAGAAATGCTTAAATACTCAAAATTTCCACTTCGGTCACTAGTTGGCGCCACCTTAACATTTTCATTCTCTCTGGGTCCAATTGAAGTGGAGTGGAAGTGGAATTCGGAAGCTAGTGGGATTATAAAGATGTATGTGCGAAGATTTACTGAGGAACCTTTTAACATCAATAGTAACACTATAAACTAAGGAGATAGATCCAATCACTAAGCGGACTGCTTTGACACTAGGTAATTGGTATCGGCAATCTTCAGTAATCCCTTTTGAAAGCGAACAAACATTATTGAACGTTGTTAGACCTGGGATTTGTAGGTGTTGTGGGTACTTAAGCATGTTTGTGAGGGATTAAAGCTATTTTGGTGCTGTATTGTGATGTCACAGGGATGACAGACAGATAAGAAGTGCTTTCTCTGGATTTTTAACCGACTTCAAAAAAAGGAGGAGGTTCTTAATTCGTCGGAATCTTTTTTTTATGTATGTTCACCGATTACTCGAAGACGCCTGAACCGATTTGGAAAATTCTTTTTTTGTTTAAAAGGGTATACTTCACAGGTGGTCCCATATAAATTTTATCGAAATCGATTCAGCGGTTTTTGAGAAAATCAACAAAAACATAGTAAAATTGGAGTTGTTGGGATTGAAGTCGGTTGTTTTTAACGTATTCAGCGTGGTCAATTATTAGTGTTATTTTGGAAGATCAAGAGCTGGTACCTACCGTTAAGGCTTTAAAGAAATATAATAAATTTATCCATGAACACAGTAATAAATTAAATTTTCTTATCTACTTTCTGTTAGATTTTAATTCATCATCATCAGCCGAAAGACGTCCACTGCTGGACAAAGGCCTCCCCTCCCCACAAGGACTTCCACACCGACCGGTCCTGTGTTGCTCGCATCCAGCTTTTATTTAATTTATCTTGTCTAAAATTAACTTGAACTTCAGGTCTACAATTTGCAAAGCCCTAATAAAGACGAAAACAGGGGTCGGTCTTACTCTTAAAACAGAAGGGTTACATCTCGCTTAACTTAACCGAATGCACCGCAAAATTTGATCGAAACCACAAGCGAAGTCTAGTAATCATAGTTACGTGAACTTAGAGAGAAGTTTAAAGCCTAATTTGGCATGCATGGACGTCTTCGCGAACGTTAGGCGTCCTGCGTGTTAGTCAGGGAGACGTGCACGGAATAATGAGCTTAAAGTATGTACCGGACTCATAAGTTATTATAATATCGACAATAGGCTTCTACTCTATAGGAATATTCATATGTCGTAGCCAAATTATTAAATTAGCTGTTTTAAAAAGAGGCTTAGCCGCTTTGTAAATACAGACGGAGCTCCTTTTTATGGCGGCACTAGACATACTGACGTAATCTGAGTATCCTTCCTAGCGTCCGTTACCTAGTATCAGAGAAAATAACTTGTCTCTGCTAGTATGTAGTTTACAAAGTGGCTAGCCTGTTTGTAAAGCGTTTTATAATTTGGCTACAACATAATATATTTTCAAATATGTAAGCATGCAGAATCCATAAGAAAAATGGTCATATACCTTAACAATTGTCAGCTGTAGTTCTAGAAAGTGATTAATTTGGCGGATGTGAACATTATCCAGGATCTTATTAGGTGAAATGGGGCAACTTTTTTTTTTTTTTTATGGCAGAGGTGGCAAACGAGCATACGGATCATCTGATGGTAAGCGATTACCGCCGCACATAGACACCCGCAACACCAGAGGAGTCACAAGTGCGTTGCCGGCCTTTGATATGGGAGTACGCTCTTTTCTTACAGGTTTGTATGTCGTAATGGTCTGGAAATACCGCAGGCGACAATTCATTCCACAGTTTGGTTGTGCGAGGCAGAAAGTTTCTAGTGAAACGCACAGTTTTGGACTGCCAACCATCTAAGTGATGGGGATGAAATTGTTGTCGCGTAGCACGATGGCGAAAAGAGGCGGTAGGGATCAATCCGAACAATTCCTCGGAGCACTCCCCATTGTACATGCGATAGAGAATGCAGAGCGAGGCTACATCTCTACGCAGTGCCAAGGAGTCAAGCCGATCTGAAATATCCTGGCAGCCGACGATTCGAGCCGCTCTCCGTTGAATGCGGTCCAGAGGCAGAAGCTGGTACTGAGGTGCCCCTGCCCAGAGATCAGAACAGTATTCCATATGAGGCCGAACCTGCGCCTTATAAAGTTGCAGGCGATGGGCCGCAGTGAAATACCGTCTCGATCTATTAAGCACACCAAGCTTCTTCGAGGCTAATTTAGCCTTACCCTCTTGATGGCCACGGAACTGGACTTCACTCGATATGTCGACACCAAGGATTCCGATCCTAGCTGAGGCATTTAGGGGAGTGTCCTCAAAACGAGGTGATACGACAAATGGCATTTTCTTGGCAGTGAACGCGCAAACCTGTGTTTTACTAGGGTTAAACTGGACCAAATTAAGTCGACCCCATTCTGAGACCTTCTTTAAAGAAGCCTCAATTTCTGACACAAGTTCTTTCTACCCCTTATTAAATAAACGATTTGTTTCTGCTTACAAAAAAAAGCCAATCTGGAACACATAAATGAGATTATAAGATAATATGTCTTAACATCTCGCTCCTGTTTAAGCTAAAAAACACACCAAAACTTTTCTTAAGCAATAAGAACAAACAAAAAATTTCTATATTTTGTTGAAAAGCTTTTCCAAAGCACTTCGCACCACTTGATTGATAGACAATTAAAGCAGGGCGGAAGGGTTCTTAAACAAATCGGTAGGCATTAGTTTCCTCGTGGATTAGATTGGTCCCTTGTGGCCTCTCGTATTTTCGGTTTGAACGGAGTTACGTTGCGTAATCGTAATCGCTTACCATCAGGTGATCCGTCTGCTCGTTTGCCACCTCTGCCATAAAAAAAAAAAAAAAAAAAAAAACTTTGTCGGTGTAGCTGACAAAGTAGTAAAATAGAACAGATGATATTTTAAATAATAGGTCTGCAATACCTGGATCTAGTTTTTACCTTTCTAGGACGTACTAACCACTCCAAAAAATATATAAAAATTACAAGATAATTCATTTATATTCTGTATCTTTTTTACTGTACTGTTTGTAGAAATCAGTTTACAGACTAAGTGTTAAGTCATTTTGAAGGCCTTATAGGCGGCTTGAAAACATCTGACACTGGGGTTCGCTACTAGCTCCATAACCTCTACCAATCCGGACTTGGCCCCCGTGTGTGGAGTATCGCCTAACTTTTCCGAAGAGACCCGTGTCCTACAGTGAGAATTATTAGGGCGTAATTCAGAACCGTTTTTTAAATTATATTTTAAAACTTGTGACAAAAAGGTCACAGATACTAAAAGCCACAGCCCTTCCAGGACTCGCCATAGTCAGGGCTTAAATGAACAATATAAATTAGCGGGAAAAAGTCCATTTACTTTGAGTGAACGAAGTTGATATACTACAGAAAGTCGAGACTGAATACCGACCGACTGATTGACGTGTCAGCAAAGTCTATGTA
The DNA here is from genome assembly GCA_958295455.1 of Coleophora deauratella. Classification (NCBI taxonomy): domain Eukaryota; kingdom Metazoa; phylum Arthropoda; class Insecta; order Lepidoptera; family Coleophoridae; genus Coleophora; species Coleophora deauratella. Next base: position 10,551,138 of record OY282413.1, on the reverse strand, counting down.
AAACTAGAACTACTGTTTGAGTATATTAAAATTAAAAGAAATAAATATACACAAAGATAAGAATCAACAGTGTAATCTATAATAAGAAATTGTAATTCAAAAATCTTGTGAAACAAGACAGAGAGAAATAAGAATACCTCATACCAATAACCCTCAAACTAAATAACCTGATCCACCAGTCACAGAGAGAGATACTTAAAGTTGTGTACTCAAAAAATGCCCATGACCTAACATTAAATACATATTATTACATTTATTACATTACATTATTATTTTATTTATTACATTTTGTGTAATTACATGTTTTAGATATATTCTATCATATTGAATTAAGTAGAGCGATATCGCCGTCTATTCCTTGTATTAAGCACGTCTAAATCGTGCAACACTTTATAGATATAATTACAAGAAATATTTTATGTTCTAGAGCTCATTCATAATTTATTACCGAATTCAACATCTTTCAATATTACAAGACCGTATTTTACCAGCAATTGTTATCGTTTAATACGTACTAGTAATAACCAAATCCGACCTTTGCTCGAAGTGTTTAGGCGTAAAAACATACCGAAAAGGCTCCATTGAGCTGAAAACGTAAGGATACGCCCATATAAGAGTGCTTATTTTGAAAGTTTGCCATATACGAAACAAAGTTTTCAAATACAGAAATAAGATTGCCAGCGTTTATAGAAATTCAGTACGACGTGCTTATGATATTGTTATGTATGTGTCGCAGTAAGATAGTTAAAGCCGTGATATAACTATATCCCTAGGGATATTACTATATTACGGCTTTTACTATCTTACTGCGACATATGTATGAATGTCAAACCACAGTCCATGAGGATGTTACAATTTACATCCTACTTTTACAAAAATGCTATTGATCAATAGCCGTGTAAGACTAAGATGCAACACATTTTTGACGTTACTGTGACACTACACGATACTGCTCACTGCGTTCTGTAACTGAAACTGGCAGTTAATAATAGAGTTGGTACACTGAAGACCCTTTGGCTTTAGCCTTGCAGTAACGTAAAGTGAAGAAACGGCAGTACAGCGACTTTAAACCACGATAATTCACACGTAACGAGCAGGACTTTAATATTTTTCAGACCAATATTTTGGTGCCACACTGACGCGCCTTTGGCTGTATCCTTACGCGCTGTAAGTGCAAGTCAATGGTACACAGCCTAAAAGCATGGCAGGCGGGTGTCGCGGCAATTCGGCAATTTCGGCAATTTGAGCAATTACGTAGGCAGTTGCGCACGGAAATTGTTTTAGATTGGCAAACGACGCGGAAAGTTGGGCCTAGTGCCCGTGACTACGGGACTACGTGAGTGTCGGCTTCGCAGGCGTATTTTGTCGGGCGCTTTTGTACTCTGAACTGAGTTTCTTTGGGCTATTGTTGCTTCTATGTTGCTTGAAACGACACAAACAACTTCAAACAACAACAAAAGATTCATATAATCAAAGCTGCCGCTGAAGATGCTGGCTGCTGGCCTATGTGGCTTTAATTGTCACTAATAAGTAAAATAAAGAAAAGGATTGTTTCTTTAATATGGGTAATTTGAGTTATTGATTTCTGTTTACAAGTAAGTCTAGTTCCATGGCAGATATAACCGTGACTGAACTGTGTTTGTTCCATAAAATAAATATAATGCAAACCTACAGAAACACATTTTATCCTGGTCTGTAATCAAGCCAAAAAAAAGCAAAAATAAAGTAGAAAAACTGACAAAAGCACATAACAAGCGCGCAACTTTCCAAAAATCAACATTCCCCACAAAATGTATGTTACCCGCAACTTTTTTGCTTAGCAACGTAATATTTTAAAAAGGACGTATAAACTTGGCAAACTTTTGCTACCAAAAAATGTTACAAAAGTTGCGAGTTGGCGGTGAATTTGTGGGTTTTCTACTATAAATTCATAAGCGAATGACGGGTCCACAAAAAGATGAATAAAATGGGGGTACTGATGAAATTTGGACGTTGGAAGCGAAGCAGTTCTTATCAGACAGATCAGTACCGTAGTGTTCAACGCTCCTGCCTCGCCTACTCCGAAAGTCGCTGCTTCGATCCCACCAAGGCCAAAAATTTGGGTGACGAACAAATTGATTTGCTCAGCGTCCAGAAATCATTTATTGATTTATGCCAGTAGGTACCAATTACAGTATGGGTTCCAGAGTTCAAGTTACAAGTTTGCATGAAAAATATGAACAAATGTACTTGCACTTACATATTTCATCGTTAACAACCCATATCGTCCCTACTGCTGGCCCACATCCGCATCCGTCAGGCCCGGGTCTCTTTTCATACTTCGAGAAGGTTAGGCCGGCCTTAGCAGCCGGCACTAATGGCTTACCGTGCTCTGCGACACAATATAACGTTTTGGATACCCAAAAGCGAACTTCACGAGTGGTTCTCAGCCAATGGCCTAATATTAAATAGCACAAAGTCGAACGACGTATTGTTCAGCGGAAGGCCAGTACCTACACCTGTCCAAATAATCAGTCCGGTACCTTTAAGTGACAAATGCCGTTACTTAGGCTTTGTCCTGGACTCCAATCTGACCTGGAAACAGCACGTACAGGTACTTTGCGAAAGACTGAATGGTGCAGCTTATGCCTTACGGAAACTGCGGCCACTTGTATCCCCCAAGATCTTAAGGCAGGTTTACTTCGGTCAATTCCATATGTCATATGGCATTATCCTGTGTGGTGACTCGACGGACTCGGATCGCGTGTTTATCCAGCAAAAGAGAGCGATTTGGACATTACTAGGTACAAAATCAAGGGATACTTGTAGGGAGCAGTTTAAAAAGCTACGAATAATGCCACTCTACTCACTGTATCTGTACGAGCTGCCAATGTTCGTCCGCCGTAATATCTCGACTTTCGACCGACGCACTACTGGAGGTAGACATTTGCGCAACACAGGGCGGTTGCAGGTAGTCCCGCGACGAACAGCTCTCGCTACCAAAAACCCTCGTGTTGTCGGTCCGACATTATATGAGCGACTACCCGCAGTCATTAAAGACGGAAAATGACGAACAACAACAAACCTCCTAACAGCGATTTACGAATACTTCTCTACTCATCCAAATTTCGATCACCAGAACATAGGGAATACATCCCCTAGAATAGATTAGCATAGGAAATTCCAGCGGTAGACGCCAAGTAACTACGTGACGTCACAAACACTAAAACTTTTGCGCTCGCGCCGTCGTCGGAGCAACGCGCCTTGCTGGCTCAGAGCTTGAATTTTTGAGACCTGAATAGAGAGTAGCTAGTCATGCGAACTAGTGCGAATGAAGGAAGAATAATAATGTTGGTTAGTAAGTAAGTAACCAACATTCTTATTCTTCCTTCCTTCATAAGTAAGACTGACTCGGTGGCTAAGTGGTTAGCGATCCTGACCTCTGATCCGAGAGTCGTGGGTTCGCTCCCCATACAGGGCAACCTTTTCTGTGATGAGCAGAATTGTTTGCTCTGAGTCTGGGTGTATTATACCTATATATTTATGTATTTAAAAGTATATATGTATGTATTTAAAAGTATATGTGTATGTATATCAGTCTCTGGTTCCAAAGATACAGGGAATCCTAGTTTGGGGCCAGATGACCGTGTGTGATTTGTCCCAGATATTATATTATATTAATATATTATAAGTTGTGTTGTCCGGTAAATAATTAAAGGTCCGTAGTAGTCGTGTCGTTCCATGAAGTCAAGAAGTTGGCGAGAAGTAGGAAAGAATGGCGGTTGCTCCAACGCCAAAAGCCAACCGCTTAAGATATAGAAGTAGTAGTGTTACGAACCACGTGTATAGGACGCCAAGGATTATTTTGGATCGCTGAGACAGCGAAGTTAGTTAGTAGGGATTAAAGTGTAAAAGTTTCTGGAGATAACTTTCTTGAAATTAAACTTTATGTAGGAACGTGAGCAAAATACTAATTCTAGCAAGTATACAAAATAATGTGTGATTTTAAGATTTGCATTCTAATTTTGAAGAAATTAAACACATATTGGAAAAAAAAGTAATACAAGCAGTACTTTTTGAATATGGGAAGGGAAGCCAATATTTTTTTCTCCGACTGTATATAGGTTCCTTCTGGGAAGTTATACATATTTAGTTTCAAGAATACTTGAATAACATCTACGCTTTGTCGCTTGACAGCAAATGCAACATCACCTGAATAACAAAGTTTCTTCTTCCCATCTCTCGGGGTCTATCCATGTGTATTTAGGTATCTATATATAGATGCAAATCCTGTCGCCATCATGATGCGCATACTCGTACGTCACTGCACACCTGCGCGCACGTGTCGGTCGCATGGCGGTTTATGCTTATGTTTAAGCTTTACTTGTGAATTCGTTGCAAGCTATTAGCTTTTCATTTAGTACGTATTTCACACAAGATCGGACTGATTTCGATGATTTTTAAGAAATGACTCTGTTGGCTGGTGTCGCCATTACCTATAGACGAAGGTTACCACTTTCCATAGGGCCCGGTTTTTTTTTAAACTAAATGCACAATAAAAATGCCAGACGCAAATGTCAAAAACGCTAAATGTCGAATACGCATAACGTTTCGCGTGAAAACCTTCGGTTTCCTTTCTAAATTGGTTTTACTTATAACTCGACTGACATTCGTCATTTCGTACCGTTTCTGTTCTATCCAATAGGTACATCCAGTGACATACCGTAGCCGACATCGCTTGACTTTCACGATTACGCTGCGCTAAAGCTAAAACCGAGCCACAACACAATGCGTCGCAGCTTATGGTAATAAGGAGAGCTTTGCACGAATTCCTCGTAACTTATTTAGCATTCCCACGTTTGATGTTTTAAATTCCAAAGGCTCTGGAGGGCCGGGTTTCTCCTCAATTATTAAGTTTGTCTGTCTAAAGGATCTAACGATATTAAGCAGCTTAAAACGATTGAAATAAACTTACCTATTGTATTCTATTTTTCTATTTGACATTCCACATCTCATTAAAGGAGTCTCTCTCTTATCGTGTGGCACAATTTAACCGTCCTATCCACAAGGTATAGGCGGTGGTTGCCTGGTGTTGCACTTAGCATCACCTGCGGTCACGTGTAGGGCATTTTTAGATTTACACCTACGGACGTGTGCGACGCGACCATCATACACATCTAGAAATCAGATGTGCAGGGTTTCCTCACGATGTTTTTCTTCACCGTCAAAGCAGTCGGTACAAAAATGCACGTAACTTTCGAAAAATATGGCCAGGATTTGAACCCGAGTTCTCTGGTTAGGAGGATGGAGTCACTACCCGCGGAGCCATCGACGCTTTTATTATAAAAGGAGTGATTTTGCCAATGTCAAGTGAATGATACGGCAAAGGGTGATGGGCACTTAAAGACGCTCCACTTGGTGGTTTGCTGCTGGAACTCGGAAAACGCAGCTGTCTCCCTTACCACTGAATCGGAATCACAGCTATTTCCCCATCACAAAAATAACGTTGAGACTACCTTAAAACATAAATAATTCAAAAAATAACTCAGCAGACGTGTGCTGGGTACAGAGTCCTGGCAACACCTAACCAAATTATAAAAAAAAACCGACTGCATTTAAATGTATCCTGTGTTATTCTTAGGGCTTGCACACAAAACGTCGCATGCGACATCGCATCGCAGAAATTAACGAACTTTCTCATACAAAGTTTATGTTATGTATGGCCAAGTTCGAAGATTTCTGCGATGCGATCGCATCGCAGTTTTGTGTACAAGCCCTTAGGATCAAGACGAATCTAACGACACCTCTCAAGCTAAAATCCATCAAGCCGTTTAGGCTACAGAGCGTGCCACAGAAATATACATACATACACTCGAAAAACATAACCCTCCTTCTGACGCAGTCGGGTAAAAAAATACCCGTAAGTAGCATACAAAATTGAAGTTGCCTATTCGAATTGCGTCGTCGGAGGGTAAATAAAAAACACGTTACAGTCTAAGATACTCGGAGACAGACTCACTTTCACATTTATATTAGTAAGCATTATTTTTCATTTGAAATGATAATATTTTCCCAAAATAGGAATAATGAGGGGAGTATTTTTATGGCGACGACGAGATGCGATTGTGTTGGCGTTTAATCAAAATGCCGTCTGTGAAACTGTTATAATAAGCCAAATATAACATTTTTGTAAATATTTTATTCAAAGCCTCTTCATATATTTATTTTGAGTGTGAGTTGTGTTGGCTTTTCGAATAAATGATTTTCTATTCTATTCTATTCATATAGTCCTTCTAAAATACCTGCAATAAATGAACCATGGATTTTTGAAGGACCCTATATACAGCGGGTAATAAATAATAATTGACAACGCTGAATACGTTAAAAACAACCTACTTCAACCGTAACTAGTACAATTTTGCTATGTTTTTTTGTTTTGTAGATTTTATCAAAAAGTTCTGATTCAATTTCGATAAATTTTATTTGGGACCACCTCTGAAGTATGGCCTACCAAACAAAAAAAGAATCATCAAAATCAATTCATAACTGGCGAAGTAATCGCGTAAGCGCGTAACAAACATACAAAAAAACATACAGTCGAATTGAGAGCCTGCTCCTTTTTGAAGTCGGTTAAAATATGGGGCTAATTATGATACTAAACTACTAATTGTTCTATGAATTTACTAACATCGATTAGCCAAGCCAAGCGTCCATTTTGTGAAGTCCTTTTTTTCGATTTCAGCACCTGTTGTACAAATTTTTAGCTACATTGTATACAGGCAATTCAAAATTAGCTTATAAATTAGTAATAAAAGTCATCGCCGTCTCTCCTAGAATTATTCTGAACCTTTATTTAATTAGTGAGTTCGGAATTACGAGCGGATAAAGAACAAAGTTTATATCACTTACAATATAAAATACATTGTGACAGTTGGACCGACAGCGCCATAAAAGAGGGTAATGTACCCAAATTAAATTTAAACTTAGCTGTTACCAACTCGGGGAGAGAATCAAATGCCAGTCGACGTTTTGTTGTGTTGTTTCAAATTAGTAACGGCCTTAAAAACAAAGTTCCCGATGTAATTATATTATTCACAACAGTCTTCAACGCTGCGCAACTTTTATACCTTTCCTTTCTTCCTTCTGAAATACCTGATTAATATTTGACTGCGACTTCCTGTCATGAAACAGGACAAGAACAGAAGAGGTATTTTTGGAAAGCAATCGATCGCGCCACAAAAACTGCAAGGATGCTTGGAATCGTATGTCAAAACTATCCAAGTTGGTTGTAGGGCATGTTCTGAGCTCATATGGTTAAGCGGGTGCTACACGGTCGCCAACAAGCACCCCAACCAAGGTGACATTGGTTGTTTCGAACCGTGTAGACAACGAAATTTGGTCACAAGCCACGGCAAACATCAGTGTTGATGTGTTCCGACTCGGTAAAGTTTGTATTTCAGTCAGTCAGTTGAGGAAATTTTGTTGGTGAATATTGGTAAGCCCGCTTCCATCTTCAGCATCATCGTCACTTACCATCAGGTGAGATAATTCCAAGGGCTAACCGACTGTGGATAAAAAGGTAATGTTACGTCTGCGTTTATGACAGAGCCGTCACTCAGTGATGAACGCGACAACGGAAGCCTCACTGCGCCACGACACGACCGCTTCCACAGAAAACAGAAATATTCTAAACTCAAACCACAGATCAGCTAATAGTTATTACACGTAAGTAATCCAAACTAAGTTCATAAACTCGAATGACATATAATAGATAGTTTCCGTGACCCGCCAACCTCTACCGTCCCACGTACCACTCAACACGGCACAAGATGGATACACGGGTTTGTGTTCAGATATTTAAATTTTATTTCGAGCACTCCGAAGAGGCGCCTTTGCTCTAACGCTAAGGGCACGGGCTCGGATTTGGGGAGAATGTCTGACCGCGACTGATAAAAATTCAAAATAACAACGTCAAATTGTTACCATGCTGAATATCTCTGCGATGCATCGCAGAATATTTAATAATATATATTATAATAGTTGTAAGCAAAATTTCTTTTTCTAGTTTTATCACTCTTATTTTAGAATTAACGGGGGGGGGGGACATACATTTTATCACTTTGGAAGTGTCTCTCGCGCAAACTATTCGGTTTAGAAAAAAATATATTAGAAACCTCAATATCATTTTTGAAGACCTATCCATAGATACCCCACACGTATAGGATAGGTTTGATGAAAAAAAAAATTGAGTTTCAGTTCTAAGTATGGGGAACCCCCAAAAAAATATTTTTTTTATGACAATCTTAATGCGGTTCACAGAATACATCTACTTACCAAATTTCAACAGTATAGTTCTTATAGTTTCGGAAAAAAGTGGCTGTGACATACGGACTGACAGACAGACAGACAGACATACATGACGAATCCATAAGGGTTCTGTTTTTTGCCATTTGGTTACGGAACCCTAAAAATTTTAGTAAACTTATTTATTATGATTAAATTTGCAATTATTATAATTGTAAGCAATAGGTTTTACGAATAAAAGTCAGATAAGTATTTTTTTGGACAGAGGAATAAAACTTTCAATTTTGTAACAGAATTTCCATAATTCATTCCATTATTCCATTCATTTCCATTCATTTCCATATTACGTGATCGGTTTCTCCACTTGCGTAGCTTGGTGCAGCAGGCTATTTTGATGGACTATTTGTCTATTTATTTGTTTTTGAACGCATCTTAGAGTTAGAAATACTTACCAATCATTACTTTTTAACGCCCCCAAAACTCTATCACGTGCGAGAAGTCATTGACTTATTGATATTCGGCACACGTGACCTGAACTTGTTTAATCGGGGGCGCCCACAACCTTTCCCTAAGTCCGTCCCTGGCGGCATTATGATAATCCACTGGCGGCCCAACTACTCGACGACACAGTTTAATGACTTTGGCAGTTCAGTAATTTGTTTGGTCTGCACTAAAAACGAATGGGATTAAAATTCGACCTGCAAACTTTAGTTGGCTCGAATTTTGGGATTAAATAGACCTTTTTGACCTTTCACATTATTAACCGACTTCAAAGAAAGGAGGAGGTTCTCAATTCGTCGGAATCTTTACTTCACAGGTGGTCCCATATAAATTTTATGGACATCGATTCAGCGGTGTTTGAGAAAATCAACAAAAACATAGCAAAATTGGAGTTGTTGCGATTGAAGTCCGTTGTTTAAACATGGCAAAATTTGAGGTTGTTGCGATTGAAGTCGGTTGTTTTTAACGTATTCAGCGTGGTCAATTATTATATTCTCACGAAATACACAATATTCGCATTCACATCACATAAAAGGATCTATACTTATACTTTATTTCAACTTTGAGAAGCCATTATTATTTTCCCGAAGATGTTTTTCGTTCACAATTTTTAGGGTTCCACAAGACTGGCAAAACTTGCCAGGGAACCGAATATATTACTGCGCATACGAATACGACGAAGTCTGCCTGGCTGGAGGTGTATCGCAGGGCTATATACTTACATATTTTTAACCTTTATAGGTAATGAGGTAGTTATTTTTAACCGACTTCAAAAAAAGGAGGAGGTTCTCAATTCGTCGGAATCTTTTTTTATGTATGTTCACCGATTACTCGAAGACACCTAAACCGATTTGGAAAATTCAGCGTGGTCATATTGTACTTGTACTGTACTTTAAGTTTTAATCTTCTGTGTCAGTCAATGTCGGGTCGAGTTTGTAATGTTATGTTTGTATTAATGAAATGCATTTGTCTTTTCTCAGTTTCTTATCGAAATTATTTAACTTTGTAGAGTGTTAGTGGCTTGAAAGCTTCTGATAATCGCCTCCGTGTCTGCAGTATGGCTTCACTGTCCCAAAGTACGATTACAGATTTGTGCTCCAGCAGTGGGGAGGCTATCTCATCTCATCTCATCTCACTAATATTATAAATGCGAAAGTATAGATGTTTGCTTGTTTGTTTGTGAGTTTATTTGTTTGTTTGTTTGTTCCACTTTCACACCGAAACTACGGAACGGATTTGGATAAAATTTGGTAGGTAGATTGGTAAAGCGCTCGGCTAACACGTAGGATACTTTTTATCCCGGAAAACTTAGGGTTCCCGGAGGAATGTTAAAACACTCTAAATTTCCACTTCATTACTAGATTGACCTTAACATTTTCTTTCTCACTGGATCAAAATCTAAAGTTCACGCAGACGAAGTCGCGGGCGGAAGCTTGTATGTTGTTGATAACATTAGGTAATAGAATTATAAAGGGTCCTTCCGTATTAGTACTTCAAAATTGGGTAAGTTATCGCGTAGTCGTGTCGATCTTGCTTGCTCTTTTACCTGAAACAATAAATAAAACAGTCAATTCCATTGCCCAGTCTCTGCTAAGGTCTTAATAGTATTAGGAGTAAATTTTATCAATTTTAACAGTAAAATTATCACACAGCTTAGAACCATTGTTAAAACCTGCTTTTAAGTGGAAAAAAACTGCAATCAAATCGGTCCACTCGTTTAGGAGCTACTATGCTACAGGCAGACTTACAGATATAAAGACACAAACAGCAAGAATGCGCTTCATTTCAAAGGTTTTCTGTCTTTTGGTAGATAAAGTTTTGAAAAGACACACAGCACATAATAAAGCTTCAAATTCATAACATCGGAAGTAACATTTTGCGTCGGAAGTAAAAAAGCCAGCCTTCAAAACGATAAATTCAAGCAATGTGCAGATACGTCGCTCGCAACCAAACGGGCCATTCTGCAAAAACTCCAGGTTATCGAGAAGCGGCAACTACGGGCGGAGGGAACGCTGCTCATGCATATGTGCATTGTGCATGTGCACTGATCGTGCTGCAATATTAAATGCACGAGTAAATTCGTTCGCCGTCAAAATACGAGTATAATTATTGGTATGCTGTTTATCGGTTTGTGCCGATGTGCGATTCGGTGTCAGCAATACCGTTATTTTCGATTAATCGTAAAATTATTATTAAGAACGACATGAAAATAAATTAAAAGCATTTATTTCGAAACTAACTGATTTATAATAAGTTTAAATATGTCGTCAGTGTGTTGCTTTTTTTAAAATCGATTAATAGTTAGTATCATAGAATTCTTAATAAACTGATTTTATTCAGTTTGTTTTTAGACTAAGGACAGTTATTTTCACCTCCTTATTGAAAGATTATACTACCTAAGTACTAAAATAAATAAATATTGTAATTTCATGGTAGCCTGAGGCAAAGTTAATTAAGCATTTTTGTCAAATAAGATTCTGATATTCACATTTCAGACGAAAAAAAATTATGAAGTGATAGTGTAGGTTTAGTAGCACTAGAGATAAGATGTAAAAGGTCTCGTGGGAAGCTTTGTGTAAGGAACCCTAAAATTTATAAGTCATAGAATAGAGAGAGCACTTTAAGAGTAGTATTTAAATTCTCTTTTTAAGTACTCACTGAGAAAACTACTTTCAGCCTGAGTGGGTAATTTACTTACAGGATTTAGAGCGCATAATATTAAAGCAAAGAACTTTTGCAAAGTACAACCTAGATAAGCACTCATAGGGACGCGTTGAAGATCAAAAACTGATTGGTAGTCATTACAAATTTTTTTTAAATATTAAAGCGTTTTTTGAAAATAGATTAAATCGATATCACTACGGCAAAATTGAAAATTAATCGATTTCAGTGAAGTCTCTCAAGAAAATGATATGGAACAAACATAGATATGCCTATTCTAAGTACAGGATCAAAGTCATTTTAAAACTAGCCGGTAAGAACTTCAGGACCCTCAGTATAAAACCCTCTTGTATAAAAGTGACATATAAACTTGACATCGACGTGACGACATGACCTTCCGGAGCGTCTAACAAAAACAACTGAAATGAAAATCTAAACTCGACTGGGCGCCCGCCAGGCCGGGAGCCTGGTGACAGCGAGAACGTTAAACAAGGTTAGCGTTCACACTGCCTGCCGCGCCGCGGCTGCATTCCGCGGTGGCGTCATCTGATACCCGATGCACTTCATAGGGTTGCCAACCAGTAAAGTGTCCCAAAAATGGGACTTTGTACTAGGTAGAAAAAAAATACAATTTAAAAGAATATGTCAAAGCATGTACTTAAAAAAAACATTGAAAAAGAGTATTCAAATTAAACAGTATTTCAACGCACAACCTGGAAATTTTGATAAGAGAAAAAAAACAGTTTGGAATTTGTTAACAGCTATAAAGCTATAATTAGCGGTCGTGGCTCAGTGCGGCTTGAGTGGGCGCGTCGATCACGCAGGTTAACTGACTACAGACACGGTTATAACCTGGATGTGGCATTTATCTCGACCGTTTCCGTGCTTCGCAAGGCACGTTAAGCCGTTGGTGCCAGCTGCTATCGCTAGATAGCAGTCGTTAAGCCATGTCGGAGACCTTATAGGCGGCTTGAAAACTTCTGACACTGGGGTTGGCCACTAGCCCCACAACCTCCACCAATCCGGACTTGGCCCCCGTGTGTGGAGTATGGCGCAACTTTCCCAAGTTATGGGAAGAGACCCGTGCCCCTGCAGTGAGGACGTAATGGGTTGTTAACAACATAAAGATTTAATAAAAATAGATTTTATTACTAAAGATGTAAACAGAACTGTCTGCTGAATCCGTTGAAACCTAAGGGGTCATTTTCATTTTCGGTGATTTAAGTCTCAAGATTTTTTAAATAAATTTAAGTTGGCATTTCTGAAAAAGCTTGTAATGTACTATTTTTCAGTATATGTGGTAAAGCTTAATTATGCTTCGTTAACTGGTAATAGCTATTTGAAAATATGCGGTGCCCACGTTTGTGACAGTTGACCACGTTTGTGACATTTTGAAGACATGTTTGTGAGTACCACCCACGTTAGTGTTTTCTTTGGTAATATGAATTAAGAAAACTACATTATAATTATTTGTTTTATAATTTCAATTGCTTGGAAGTCTACCAAAACAATAATCAGTCTTACAATATTCACGATTATGAAGAGATCGTTTGTAGGTTACGAATTGTTTAATCATTATAAAATGTTTAAACCTCGAAACTGAACACAATTATTAAAAAAAAATTAATAACTGCAATCGAGCAGTGAAGCAAACATTAAACGCAACATTACCATTATATATTTGTATTTGTAACATAAAACAAAAAATCTTTGCTTAAAATATAATCAACAACAAGAGATCAACGTTGTATTTTTCCAAAATTATTAGGAAGACTTAAAGCCTTTCTCTTAAAATTCGATAAAATCAAAATACTATTAAAAATACTATCTACTACTGTGCTAACTAGCGCCGCTATCAGTGTTTTCTTAATTGCGTTTTTCAAAGACTGAATTTTAAAAAAGTGGTGGACCGCAACAATGTACCCCTGAGCAACTTTAAGAAAGGATAATTTTTTTTGGGATTATTGTGTTAGTTACTATCTGTAACAAAAGCAAAAGTGCCAAAAGTGGCCGAATTTAATACTTTTGCTATCTGTAACTAACACGATTATTGTAGAAAATATGTAATACTTCCTAAAAATTGCTCAGGGGTACATTAATGTCTCTGTCCACCACTTTTTTTAATTCAGTCTGTGAAAACAGCAATTAAGAAAACACTGATGGCGGCGCTAGTTAGCACCTTAAAAACAAAAATCAACAATACAGGGTGTTAAAAAAGTGCGTTTGAATTTTTAAGGGGTTACTCAGAATCAAGTATAGAATCCAGGAAAAATATTGAAAAAATTCGCTCTTCAATTTTTTTTTGCAGTTTTTCATACAAATTCTCGATTCACTATTTAGATTTAGTATGAGAATCTGAAAATAATAATTGAGGAGCGGATTTTTTCCATATTTTTCCTGGGTTCTGTACTTGATTCTGAGTCACCCCTTAAAATTTCAAACGCACTTTTTTTAACACCCTGTATAAGATGAACACTAGACATTTCAGTAAGATAAACAAACGTTAAAACGATCTTCATTCACAGTCATTCGCTTATACATATCCTAATGATTAATATTTCTTGTATCGTTTTCAGAAATTCTCTTTTTGCGCCTTTTTTTTTCTTTGGCTTTATGTTCTGCTAGTTTGGCAGGATCAGATTTGATGCGTTCACGCCTTCTTCTTTCTGCATCCCTCTTCTTTCTCTTCTTTTCTTCTTTTGACTGTTTGGTTTTCGAACTCGCCATCTAAAATTGTAAATTGATGACTACAACAACATGATTCTATCTGTCTAACTGGCGCTCATTAGCCCACTGTTTGTAAAAGAAAAGGTAAGTTAGGAATGGCGAGGAAGCTGCCAGATGCACTCCTAGGTTAATGTTTTAAAATTAAGATTAATCTCCAATAATAACGATATAAAGTCACCAACGTGGCTAGTATGTCACAAACGTGGCCAAAAATACCATGTTTGTGACGACCACGTTTGTGACATTTTTGGAACGTGTCCGACGTAACATAAGCTAAAAGTCGTCATAAGCACATGCCTTCTTGACACTGGAATTTTCACCACTATAGCTAATAGCTGTATAGACTTGAAGACGATCAAAAGCCATTAAGGTTTTGTAAACATCACCACGTTGTTGACGCTTCATGCTTTACAAAAATGAAATAAAAACAAAAAAAAACAACTTACCCTGAGAGCGTAACAAACAACGGCAGCTGAAGTGACAACTTACAAATGGCGAATAGTTGACGTTTGAAGCAGTGTTGCCAATAATAAAACCATAAAAACTTACTGAGATATTTGCGAAAATGAGGGTACCCACGTTTGTGACAGAAAAAATTATGACAAAATATTTTTGCTAAGATAACGATATTTAATTAATTAAATTAACATATTCTATTTTATTTAAAGTAAGCTATTAGTCCGGAATCAAAAAGGAAAGAAAATCTTATATTTGTAACAATATGTTCCATGAAAATAAATTTGAAATGTTGAAAACTGGGTTTGGTACACCCCACGGCGCGTGACATTTTGACAGTAGATTTGTTATAATTTCTATTTATTCGATTGAATTAACAAGAGACATGCATGCATAGGAAGACACAATATTTTAACATATTTTTTATAAGTCAGAATTGTTTTATAACAACACACAGAAAAATAAGACAATAGTGACATTTAAACTTTGTAAATGAAAATGACCCTAATATTTCCATACAAACCTTAGAATCCGTAGTGGGCGACTTTAGAAAACATATTTCTTAGTTCTCTACACTCACCTTCTATAACAAAACTATCTCCGCTTCAAGTTACTATTATCAGTTTAGGTGGACAGTCTCAAACAGTCAGTCCCGGAATTAGTAGCTAGTCTATTTAGTCAATCAATCAATCAATCAAATCATTTTATTGCAAGAACATTAGGTAGTTAGCAGGGCTTTTGTATAACATTCATAATGTCCTTGGATATTTATTTTGATTGCCTATGGAGCGTAGGCAACCCTAACCACACCTCTACACCATTCTGTGAGCGGTAACAGTGAAGGTATGGAAGGTATATTTGAGCGGAGTGTCGTATTCTTGTGCTATGACCGCATTAAGTCCGATTGTGTACGCACTTAACGGAAACTTGATTAAACTATGACTTGTTAAGAAGGTTTTGATAGGATAGGATTAACTAGAAAATGTTTTTTTTATTTTATTTTTTATTTTGAGGACATGTAACGGAATAGCCATAATGTCTCAAGGATTTTCAAAGATTATCCAGTATGTATTAGATCTATTTAAATATTTAGAGGAGGTAGACGCATCGAATAAGTAGCATTTACCACATATATTGTATACATATAGAGCCATCGACCAGTGGGGGTAGCAAGGAAGATATGTATGTAGTTTCGACGACCACCAGAGTGGTAGCAGTTCTTGTTATAAGAAAATTATTCTGCCAAAGACTGAATAAAAACCCGACATTGACTGACAGATTGGCAAAACTATAACCTCCATTTAAAGAAGTCGGGGTGGTTGTTGGAATACATGAAACTTAAAAACACCATGTACCTTAAAAAAAAAGACCAAACTGCGTATTTTACGTAGACGCTCTTTTCATGTTAAAACAATTACCTTTTTTTTATTTATTTTTTTAAAGGCTGTCTGGCTTACGAAGCGTGTGCTGTGGGTGGGTTCCAGCAACCTTCTAATTCTGTTTGTGTTTTTTTTTTGCTATTCTTTTACAATTCGTACTTTTCGCAGAAGGTTTACAAAAAAATATTCAAAGAAAATCGAGGCTTTTGTTAGAATTTCTCGAAGAAACTTTCAAAATTTCTGATTTCGGCGCGTCTGATTTGATACTTATCTCGCTTGATAGAATTTACAGTAGGTAAAAGAATCGAACAAATAAATTCGTTTATTGATTTTTTCTTGTTTGAAGATATTACGTTACAAACAAGAAAAAATCTTATTTTATTCTTGATGATCAAAAATGAAAATACGACTTTTATTATTAAAATCTGAAATATTTCTCAGTCCCGTACATAGCATGTTTAAAAAATAATTGAAAAGTGGATTCTATACTCATGAAACTGAACAACTTTCCCCAAGGACCCTAATACTCAATTCGCAAAAAATGTTACGGACTTCCCATACAAATTTGGTGGTTCAGTTGATCAATTAGTATTTATTAGAATAATATTTATTTTTTTTTTAGTATGAGGACTTAATTTTTTTTTTTTAAATGAAAATGAAAATATTTTTATTCGAAGTAGGTAGCAGTGTACACTTTTCGAACGTTATTCTTTTATCTACCTAACACGAGGTTCCTACCACTCGGAACCGTTTCGGGAAGTGTTTGCGGAGTGAGAAGAAACGGCGGGCCCTAAAGAAACTCCCTCCAACACATTTTTTTTTAAATAATAATAATAATAATAAATCTTTATTTTTAGGCAATAGACCCATACATTGTTATATAGAATAAATAAATACATAAAACAGGATATAATATTAACACAGTTTAACTACCTAATTTAATAATCACTATTTCTTATTAGCACTCTGGTGTAACATCACCCAGTGTGTCAGGAAACTGTTGCCGAAAAGATCTGTGCTCACTACACGAAGCAGTTCGTTATCTGAGTCACGGATTCGACTCCAAAATAGAGCTGTCCTACTTCTCACAATCGCGAAAAAGTCCGGGACCCCAGCCTCGGCGAACATGCTCGACGCACTGCACCATCGCGGCAACTTCATTAAGATGCGAAACGCATCATTGTACTGTACTCGAAGGGTGGAGTATATTTTCCTAGAATACTTAATCCATAAGGGACAAGTATAAAAACATTGACAAAATGCTTTAAATAGGGTAACTTTCGCATCCTTCGAGCATTTAGCAAAACGCCGCGCAAGCATGTTACACCGCACCGCCAAGGC
The DNA here is from genome assembly GCA_958295455.1 of Coleophora deauratella. Classification (NCBI taxonomy): domain Eukaryota; kingdom Metazoa; phylum Arthropoda; class Insecta; order Lepidoptera; family Coleophoridae; genus Coleophora; species Coleophora deauratella. The sequence goes on along the minus strand of OY282413.1, from coordinate 10,533,790 downwards.
CCGGCGCTCTCGTTCTATGTCAAGTTCATCCGACATACTCTCAGTGAGGATGTGCCCCAGATTACGAAACTGCTTGACAACCTGAACCAACGAAGCATTCAGATAGACTGGCAGTACCCTATCCGGACCTGCACCTGCACGGAACACCATCAATTCCGTCTTATTGGTGTTGTATTTCATACCGTTTTTCGCGGCAAACTTTTCACAAACAGACAGTAATTTCTTCAGACCACTGATCGAGGGGCTGAGAAGCACCATATCATCAGCATAGCTTATATTGTTGAAACATACACCGTTTATATGACAGCCGATCTTGGTGCTCCTCAGCTCCTCGATCAAGTCATTCACATACAGGTTGAACAGGTCCGGCGAGGTGAGCCCCCCCTGGCGCACGCCGCACTCTAGCCTATAATCGCTAGAGTATGCGTCACCCCATCGCACATTATTTATTTGGTTCTCGTACCAGTATCTCACCAGACCCACGATATGCTCTGGTATATTCGACAACCTCATCCGTCTCCATAAAATATTATAGTTGACGAGGTCAAACGCACGGCTGAGATCGAGAAAGCACGCATACGTAGATGTATCACGTGCTTTATAATAATTAACAGCATGTTTAACGCAGAGTATCGCAGAGTCTGTGGAGACACCAGCACGAAAACCAAATTGAGCTTCACTAATACGCACATTTTTCATTAGCCCAGGCTGAAGCAGCCTCTCTAAAATCTTCCCGACAACAGTTCCCAAAGATATGGGTCTATAATTGTTAATATTTGTCAAGTCACCGGTCTTATTTTTGATAACAGGGACAACAATAGTTTTCATTAACGCATCAGGTAAATAACGAATTTCAATACATTTATTAAATAAATGGCTTAAAGTAATGAATATTTCATCACTGGCGTAGAGAACGTGCTCGACGCTGAGCCCGTCGTGACCCGGCGACTTTCCGCGCTGCATCGTCCTAACTACCTTCTCCACCTCAGCTGGAGTGAACTGTGGCGGGTCGCCGGGCGGACCCGGCGTCGGTTCAGCATCGAGCTCGTCCCCCACCCCCAGTGGGTCAACCTTAAAATGTCTTGCAAATGCATTCGCAATCAACTTAAAGTTATATTCTATTACATCTTAATGCTAGATTAATTATACAATGTCATGTCTGTAAATAAAATATGCAAAAATAAGAATAAAGTAAGAAGAATAAAGAAAGAAAGGATTCAAAAGAGATAAAAGTAAAAATTATTTGTAGCTAATGACTAACAATTCAAAAACCAATGACAAGAGCCGGCCAGTTCACACGGACAGCACCCGATCACGAGTGTAACGCGAGAGTCAACGATCAATTTTTGCGAATTGAGTATAGGTTCCTTGGGGACAGTTGTTCACTTTCATAAGTAGAAGCCGTGGTTACATTTTTTCAGGTATTTCGTAAGGATCCTATATAACATACTTACCAGAAACTACGTCTGAACACGCTTGTCCCGTACATTTCGTTCAGAAATTTCATTGAGAAATTCTTTATATCACAATCATAAAACAGGACCTAAATCAGGATACACAAAATGATCGCTTTGAAACCACTCTTAAGAGGGGGGGAAAACTAATCAGATAGATTTCCGAAATGCCCCGCAAATGTTGAATTGCAGTCTGTCAAAAAAGTCTTGAAAGCGGATTTTATTGGAACTTCACTTATTTACGATGGCAACCTTAAAATTCTGTATCCTCATTGGTTGAATATGCTCGAATGTTGCCGTGCTGAAACGAACAGCGCCCTCATTTATTTTCAAGACTTTCTTGACAGACTGTAACTAAGTATCAAACCAATGAACTTATAAGTAGTTCCTCTAAGTAATTACACATTTCCGGCCCAAATACAGGCTCACCGCCCAGGAAAAAAATGTCAATAAGAAAAATTTCGAAGCTTAATTTAGGGTTCTTCTGAATTACCGGAAAAACATTTAACCATGATTTTCCTCGTGAATCTGAACCACTTCCCATAATGCAAATCAGCTGATATATTATTATAGTATAAGAAGATATGTATAAATTTCGGCTTAAGTTTAATAGGTTCAATCAGATAGGTACATGAGTAGAAGTTACAGCTGAGTTTTTCAGATCTTTAAGAACCCCTTGTAGGAACGTAGAAGAAGTAGTATATTCTTTCATAGTTCAAGAAATACATATAGTGTGTTTGCGTTCTCAGACCATTGTGTACTAAAATTGTACATTACACGAAATCTGACGCGTGAAAACGCCCAAGACTTGGTGCCAACAAAGGCATAACGCATCGCCCCAAAAGTCCCATATTGCGTTACGTCCGAACCTCTGCCCGCCCCGGGAATTTCATTACAATTCCGGTACTCACGACAATCTATTGTCCCACGGGATTTTCCAGCGCAGTTTTAAAGGTAAGCTGTTTTTGGGACTGTGCACTTTGAAAGGTTATACAATTATGCCTCCTAGCGCTATGCTATTGGAAATGTTGGTAACGTCCGCTTCAACATCATAATCACTAATCCGGTGAGATGATGCCAAGGCCTTGCCAAAAACCAACGACATTAAATGGATCAAATATAGATCTATGTGCAGAATTATTTCATTCAGACCACACGTTTAGTTAAATAACGCTGAGAAAATAAACTTCAGGACTATTTTTCGAATGTGATAAAATTCCTTCAGAGAAATGTGATACACAGGTACTTTAAACTATATTGATCCTAATAGATAGGATTCCTTTAAGATCATTAATGGAGTTGATTTAACGTAAGTATCCTAGACCGATCAGAAGATCCAGCCAGAGAGTAAGCGGTAATTACCGTTCATGGAGGAGACTGAAAATCTGGTCGATCGTTTCCAACGTCAAAGGTTAAAAAAGCCAATATCGTGAAACTGCAGACTGAGAGCGCAATCTCCAATAAGTACCAATAAAATTGGACCGCTCGGTCAGCGGCACTAAACTTCTAACTCCCCAATAAACTAGACCTAAACAAAATGGTTACTTGCGAAAAATAGCAACAATCTTGATGCGCCATAAAGTTTCATAACCTGAAGTGCCTATATCGAGATAGTTTATACTTTATTTATAGCGCTTCGATCCGTAAGATCGTTCCACAGCGTCTAAAACTTGTATTTTATAAAGAGTGTTTCAATTTACATCATGTGATGATATGTTTCTTTTCTGTAAAGCTACTACCCAAGACGACATGGATTATTAAGACCACGATTCTAAACTGTACAAATGGTAAGTCATTTTTTTTTTGTCATGAGCAACGCACTCACGGAATGTCAAATCAAGTTCATGATTGGTTTTAGAGATGCACAAACTGATTTAGAGAACAAATCATCTCTGACCGCAGTGATGTAACTCAGCAGACGTCTCGCTGCCAATTTCCGCGCTTCGCTTGGTGAAGGGACCGGGAAACTCCGGAACTCCGGACTCCCGGAAACTTGGGCGGGCTGGTTGAGATAGTGACGTGGCGTCTGGTGATGCACAGCACATGGTTTCAATATGATTATATTGATTGCTGGTTACGTTTAGTGGGTGTAAGTAGAGTATCGTTGAAAATTATCGTATTTTGAATAGGTACCTCCTCCTCAAAATCCACAAACGTCTTGAAACACGTAACTTCCTATTAATAAGTTTGACCGATCAATTTGTTATTCGATCAAAAGAAATTATGTGAAGAAACCACTGAAAAAAGACCACTGTGAGACGCCACTAAAATTTGACGTAAAAAAAGGCGGCAAAGCGGTGATTTATTGGCGGGATAGACGGCCATTTTAGTCTTGCGGCGGCATACGGCCAACTTGATATAATATTTAAAAGTGTTATGTTATTATAGGAGGAGTTATGACACGAAAAAGACGACGCGATTTATGACATCGAAAGGTAATAAAGCTTACAATTATTTTATAGCGGTCCAGAGAGGAATATGGCCGCCTCGGGACGCGACTTGAATGCCTAGAAAATTGCGGCCTACTGAAAAGCTTCGAATTACGTAAGCGTAGTATATTGCGACTCCAATCCTATCAGTTACGTACCGAAGAAGTTTTAACAACGGATTGCTATGAAGTAGTTTAGTTTAGTTCTTTTTCAACAAAATAATTATATCAAATAGTAATACGTACTTACTTTGTTCTGTTCTCATGACAATTGCACCCACATTAAATTGAGAATTATTTTCTAGGATCAATCTGAGGAAAGGCTAAACAATGGGGTAAAAATTTAAAGCTCCAAGTCTGCGAAGCTTCCTTTAAAAATACATCGTTCTTAATTCCTTAATGTTTTAAACTACCGAGCACTTTTGTATCGCTTAACGTTTCATACAATTACTTTGCATCAAAATAAATCATTATTGAAGACTCTCAAGTTTAATTACGTTAATTAATCGTTGCGCCAATCAAGTTAAAGGGATCAGATTTTCGATAAAATGTCGACCGGCAGCCATTTTCGGCTTTTATTGTTCTTGTTTTGCCGCGGTTTGTTTAGAAAAACACAACCCAATTTCGGAAGAGTAGAAACAACCTATAGAATCACAATAATAAAATGAGCTGTACTCAGGGTTCGTAAATATCCGATATTTATCAAAATTACATACAAATTTCTTACTGTAATACGTTTTTTCGAAATAACTGAATTTAAAATGTAGGTATATGTTTGATAATTTAAAGATGTTTATCAAAATAACATTCAAATTTTATACTCTTGATATGCTTTTTCGAAATAACTGAATCTAAAATGTATATTTTATTTTTGCTAATTTGAAGATAGTTAATTAAATTAAACTAATTTATTTATTATTGTTATAATCATATCGTTATTCTTTGGATTTGGCACATTCATTCTTAAGAATCAGCTCTTGGAAGCTAGGAAAATATAAATATCAATATTGATATATATCAAGCATAAATATCAATTGATATATATCATGATATATATCCGATATATATCATTTGATATATATCATGCGAACCCTGGTTGTACTACCTTTGAAAGGTCACAGATAATATAATGCAATACGCGTCGTTGCCGCCAGTCCAGTAGGGAAGGCCGGGACAATAATGAACAAAAAAAAAACATCGACTCGAAAAACACTGCAAAGTTTTGATTTTTAAAGCGTTAGTAACGAGTAGAGAGTAGAAGTCAACAAACGCCGTCGAATTCATATTGAGGGCAGCATTTTTTTTGTACATAGGTAGAGTAGACTGCTTTTAATAATTCCTATAAATTAAATAAAACCGTTCACGAAACAAAAAGACGTCAAACATTCCCCGAAAAGTAAGCCTTATTTATAACCTTATGACACGACTAACGATGAAGCATCAAAAAATAATGCCAAACTAAACAATCTCAATGCCGCCATACTTCTCCCTAAAGACGAAAGGAAAACAAAATTTGACCGTTATGACTCCTTTTAAAGGGTTAATAACAGTGTCGCTGCTATTGTTTTAACAGCATTCGTGCTGTAAGAGAAAATAATTGTTGTTATTAAAATATAATCTAAAGCAGAATAAATTACTTTTCCTTCTATGAAAATTAATGAGAAACTACAATAAAAAACAAAGAAGAGTCCTCTCCAGCCTCGTGCTCCAAATAAAAAATAAATTTTGTATATTTCTGTAACAAGTACACCAATCAACTTAGATACATTATTTATATATGTAATAGGAACTGGATTAACAAAGCTGAATTATTATTATTAATTAAAAATAGTATATCTGTAATAATTATATGTATATTATGGAAATGGACATAACCGCTATTCTGCTTTTACCCCGAAACCCAATCAAATAATACAACATAAACAAATTAAATTTCAAAACCTTTGCCAGGGATTGCGGAACATTAAATTACATGTGCCATTTTTCCAAAGGGCCGGTAGACTGAAGTGACCATGATGCGCCAGGCACAACCGAGCGAAACCCTTTTGTCATATGGAACGAATATACATATTTGAAGGTCTATTTACAAGCGAAAAGACACTTTTTGTTTCTGATCATTGGTTTAATTTACGTCTACAACTACATCTTTGTTTAGCAACCCATTACGTCCCCGCTGCAGGGGCAGGGGTCTCTTCCTATACATCAGGAAGGTTAGACCATACTCCAAACACGGGGGCCAAGTCCAGATTGGTGGAGGTTGTGAGGAACGTCTACAAAATTTGAAATTATTTGTTTGACGTCGTGTGCTTATGTCGTGTTACTAAGCCGGCGCTGCTCTGACACTATTAAAACTGTGAACTCACTGAACAACCTTTATTAAGAACAGCAGCGGGGAAGGGTTGTTGGAGAACATTACCAAAAGGCTTCGGCGCTTCCACGAAAATCAATTTGAAGCAACTAATTACCGAAGTCTTACAAAGTTCGACTCTAAACCCTAACTTGACCAGTAACGAGGGAACTTCGAGAAGGGGGAAAGAAGACTGTTACCAAACCAATACTTTTAAGAAAGAAACTTGGCAATAAAACCAATTCGGAACTTTCCCCTCAAAGTAATTTGTTTGTCAATTGAATTATTGAAGAATATAATAAATTGGGTAAACAAAATAAATGTTAGAAAAACAACCGCAAAATAACTGTGAACAAATGGAGAATTTATTCTTTTTTTTTATTTAACATTGATAAACCTATGTTCTGGTTATACTACGTATAATGCTACAGTAATGCACTTTATTCGAATGCAGATATGGTACGTCATAATCAACACTCTGGTAGTGCGAAGCAATTGTGCCACGGGTAATAAAGGAAATAATCACTTTCAAAGGAACGGAGAAGTGTAGGTGTGAATTTATTTTACGTAACTGCCCCTGTGTGCTGGTTCTGGGTGTATGTATGTACATATGCCCGGTTCATTGTTAGCGTCTGTAGCCAAAACAACTTGTTGGTTTTTGGAGTGCGATGGGACCATTCACTTCGTCTTGATCCAGAGTGACAGTATACATTTTATGACGAAAAATCCAATATAGCACTCGCAAACTCCAATAATTCGCCCACATCCATTTATGTATGTTTATCAAATTCATTTTTTTGGGGAATCGGAATTTGAAATTGTAATGACGTTTTTTTAATTTTTCAAGATAGAATAAGCATCTACTAAACCATAAATTACTCTAGATGACAATCTTTCATTTGAACACATTAGATTTCAAATTTAAATTAGACACAATAACAGAACAACGATAACAAACGCTTTGAATTCCAAATCAAGACACCAATAAATACTTCCAAAGCCAAGAGGTCGCGGATAAATTATAACATGAATAGAACAGAATCCCAAAGTCAACCCTCCGTTCAACCCTTTTTAGGCCAGTCCAATATCGTGATTAAGCAGGAAATTATTTAATAAATCCGAAACGAAACGGTCTATACAGGTACATTGGTTGAATAAATAAACATCCGGCTCGAAGGACCAACTTTTGGGAATTAATGCCGGTCAGTAATCGAATTTGGTTTACGAACTAGTTGCATTATTTCAATTTTCAGACCTGCTGATTCGTTAAAGAGTTTCATAAATGATTTTAGAGTCCCCTACTTTTAACACAATACATTTTTATAAAAAAAATAATGAAAGCACCTACTTACGCAACCTAAAAATGGAACCACAAATCATTTAAGAAAAGGTTACGAAAGTTAAATACGTAGGAGGTCTTATTTTATATTCTTTCCATATAAGAGTTCGAGATGATAACGGTGCCTCAGTGCAAGACTTAATTCCAGGAATCGCGCAGGTAGACGCTCGTGCGCCCACGCATTTTGTTGAGTTGACCGTCTAGGACCGTCACCGTCGTTCGTCGCGTTGTCGGCCTGAGTCAGTCTGCTGGCACAGTGTTCTTTATTTTAGTTATTTTGATTAATTTACTCATCGAAAGAGAAGAACAGTATATTTACAAATAAATTTTATTGACGACGAAATAACATACATGCATAAATATACCTGTTACATTGATCTCCACACTAGGCAAAGCCTGTATCGTGGAGGCCGAAATGAATGAATATACTTCATGTACAATATTTAACTTATTTGATCTTGAGAAGCCGTTTCTGGTGATTTTATTCACTACGTCGTCGGTCGAACCGAAAAAAACAGAATAAAACCTTATTTCTATGCAGTTTACAGTTGCGATATTTTATCTAATATCATTTTATAGGTTTCTTGGGAAAAGTTGATCAGTTGTCTTGGAATAAAAAGTCATCCTATAGGACTCTAGAGACAGATATCTTTCTCTTTTTTCAAGAAGATAAAACATCATTCCTACAAACATAAAAACAGATGAAAACTGTTAGATGTAACCACTGAAATATGTACGATAAATATTGCCAAAATCTTCTTCGAAACATAATAGATAAGCGAACAGCACGTAAAGAAGAAAATATAAATAATAACAAACAGTATCTATCTGGGTCACAATCGATAAACGCCGGCCCGGGCACAGCGCCGATGAAATTCAGCAACTAAGGACTTGCCCTTCACAGATATATTCTGTTCCAATATCCAGTAAGGGGCTTACCATACGGATACAAAAGAAAGGTAGCGACTAAAGAGAGCAGCGAAAACAAAACAGGATTCACTGTTTTTATAAGTTTTTAAGTCTAGTCGTGCGTCAAATTGTAATCAGTGCTTCTAATCCTGATTCTGATCAACTTTCCCCAAGGATGTTTGGAAGAACTAATTTGGCTGCTCGGCTGATCGATTTGAGTATAAAGAGTCCAACAATTTTTTTGCGATTTGATTATGGGTTTCTTGAGGAAAGTTGATCAGAATCAGGAGTAGAAGCACTGATTAAAATTTGATGCGCGACTAGATTTACATCCTGTATATTTTTCGGGTCTACGTATGTATGATTTCTTGTCACTAAACATTAATTTTAATAGCCATTACATCATTATGTGTTTCAGCATGAAGAAAAGACAGCCAGTTCTCCATTGGGTTATGGAATCTTGGTAAGCCTACTTGAAGTGACCTGACGAATTTTGAAATGTAACATACGACATGTTCTTTCATAAAGAATGTTATTCGGGTTATTCACTTTTCAAATAAAATTTGTAACGAAGGTTATTACTAAAGTAGTTAGTAATTGAAAATCCCTGCTTTCATATTAAATAAGTTATAAGGAACCGAGGATACACTAAGAAAGGCAAATAATGTTGATAGCAAAAAAGAAACCAGGTCTTTAACCGATTAATCTACGATTACATTGCAGACAATGATAGCAAATGCAATATTTTTGATAACCCATTACTGGTACGTTTTATATAATGGACAAATGGGAACTTTGTAAAAGAAAAATGTATTAAATCTTATTAATCTATTAAACGTCGTAAAAAGCGTCGGTGGCTAAGCGGTATTGACTTCGACCTCCTAACCAGAGGTCGTGGGTTCAAATCCTGGCCAGTGCACCAATGAATTTTTCGAAACTTACGTGCATTTTCATACCGACTGCTTTAATGGTGAAGGAAAACATCGTGAGGAAACCCGCACATCTGATTTCTAGATGTGTATGATAGTCGCGTTGCACACGTCCGTAGGTGTAAATGTAAATGCCCTACACGTGACCGCAGGTGATGCTAAGTGCAACACTAGGCAACCGCCGTCTATACCTTGTGGATAGAACGGTTAAATGTGCCACACGATAAGAAGAAGAAGAATCTATTAAACTTTTATAGTATGATAGAACCCGACAGTAGGTATGTTTTTAATCCAGTTTATATTTATTGTATTTTCATGTAGGTACTATTTTTAGTGTACTGAAAAATATGGCAAAAAAGTCTGACAAGCTGATTCGTAGTTACGTACGGCTGCTTTCTAACATTTGCACCACTAGATGGCGTTAATTTGGATTCTACACAAAACAAATGCCGCTACCGCCTCGCCATTCCGTATGTAGACGCCCTAATATAAGTGCGTACTGTAACAACAAGCGAAGGCGGCCCCTAATCCCTGACGCGTGATTCCTTCACGAACAATTGACTTCAACAGTCCTTGTTCTTGGATCTCCAATTACTGCTGATTGGAGACGTTTAGCTGTTGTGTCTTATCAATAATTACGCTGCTTATGAAAATACAGAACTTGGACATTTCTGTTTTTGCTTTCACTTTCCCCTTATTATTATCTTCGAATTTATATTATCTCGCCTAAACTTAAACTCTCGATATCTCTCTATATACTACAACTTCTATATACCCCTTGTCATATTACCACGAACCCCGGAGGAAAGGAAATTTCCAGCTATCTATCTAATAATAATGATTTCCAATAGAGCCTTCAGCGCGCTCGCCCAAACTAACCCTAAACTTTTAAACAGCGGATCCAGTTTCAGAGGTCATCCGTCGGAATTGGTACAATATACAGTCACCAGCATGTCTACGAGAAAGATAAACTTGGAAACGGCTAGACTAGAAATTCAAACGGTCTAGATGTTTGCGAACCTAGGTAAAATCCCTTCTCTGGAAAAAAACTTGGACAGAGATTGCTTTTTTTATGGAACAGGTAGCATGGTCGTCCATAGACACCCGCAACACCAGAAGAGTCACAAGTGCGTTGCCGGCCTTTGAAATGGGAGTACGCTCTTTTTTTAAAGGTTTGTAGGTCGTATCGGCCTGAGTGGAAAGCTGTAGTTGAGACTACAGATGCTCCTGGAAGAACTCTTACATCTAACTAGATGATTTTAGAAGAATAAAAGATCCTGCGGTACTAAAACGTCCCTTTCTCAACGTTTTATTCGCAAAATGTCACCTTGCAGGGAACTTCGCTTACCATCTGCTCGTTTGCCACCTATCACAAATAAAAAAACTTCATATCTTCAAATAATATCCGTTCAGCTAACAAAGAAGATATAATGTAAAGAGGTGCCAAGGATGCGTATGATGGATAGAAAAAAACTTCGAAAAATCGTAACCTTAACTTAGGACCTCTTATGTATTAACGCAAAGCATATTGCGTCAGATCGTTCATACTGAGTGACGGCTAAGTAATATGTATCTGTTTTGATAAATAGGCTTTTACTGCGTCTTAGTTTTTTATACAATATTTCCTCCTATTCTTTGATCCAGGTACAACTTTTTTGGCTAGAAATTTATATTCTGTCCGATTCCCTTCTGTTTAGCGCTAAGACTACCTGTTTACCTTTTTCATTAATGTATACTGTTGTGCTTTCATTCATTTATTAAGAGCATTGGGACGATATGAATAAATGCTTACAGTTATCAATTCTTCAAGCTAATAGATTTTGTGGTCAAATAGAGTTGATAGCCTAAAGTTTCAGAAGCGCTAGACATATGTAGGTACTCACTAGACACTCTCCATTCTCATCTGTTCTCTTGAAAAGTTATTTCTGCTGACTATTGGGCTAATTTAGAAAAATAACCAGGAGCTTCGATTTGAAAACAAAGCGTTTCATTTCGCCGCCTCGAGTGTGCCAAAAGAGACGTATTATACTAAATCTCAACGGACAGATGAACAAAAAATTTCTACACATTCTTATCTCGAATTTAATTAAACCGTCGCAAAGTAGACCCATTTTTTGTCGCCCTCCGGCGTCCTCCTAATCCGGTCCTGACACACAATATATCTATATTTTATTCAATATAAGAGTCGTATATTATTTCCTATCCTAAATTTATCCGCCGCGCCGGCTGTATCTGTACCTCGCGGCATCTCAAACTTTCGACGCAGGAAACACATAAAAAATAATAAAACCCGACCCGAGACCAAATACTCGTAAGTGGGAAACAAATCGCAAATAGAATCGGGATATCTGGCATTTCATTTGGTAACTTTGATTGTCTTGAGGGCCCCTGCGGCTTTGGTATATTTGGTATACCTACTCGTACATATCCACTCTTACTTTCATTTACGGATACACATCCTCATCGGTCCATCGTGGATTTGGATGGATTTGGTTCCGTGGGGAAAGTTGTGCAGTTTCATAAGATAGTATCTACAATACGAATGCATTAGCCAGTTACCAGGAAATCTTAAACCAACCAACACGATACAGGCAAGTTCCCTATTGTGGGGTTATTGACAATCTTTTTAATTATTTATTCTGGTAATAAACATTTTTACTTTACAACGCTAAATGGTATATAAGCCGAGTATTAGCGATTTAATAGGTAATTGAGACGTATACAGGGTTATTTTTGGACCCCCCACCAAAACTTCACAGTGGCTTCTACTCATGAAACTGAGCAACTTTCCCCAACCCCAAGTAACCAATGGTCAGTTCGCCAAAAAATTTTGGCTACTGTGAAGTTTTGGTGGGGGTCCAAAAATAACCCTGTCACATCACACTCCAAAATGAAAATGTTTAGACTACTTTAGACTATCGACTCAGAAACACACTTAAATACCCGAAATAATAACCAGCTTTAATTTGTAGCCTTTTTTCTTGGGTAGTCAGGTACAAAGTATAGAATAGCGAGTTTTTAACTCCATTAATAACTTTTCTATTCTATCTATTTAGAAAGTGTCTGTAAATAGGTTTCTCATTTCGCGGAACCCTTTTCCTTTGAATAATAAATAGTTTACGCACAAAAGATTTAATTAAAACAGTTCAAGTCTCCTTTATAAACTTTTCATCTCCTTTTTAACTCCTTTATCGGTCGAAAAGTTGTTTAATAAATTAAAGAATGACTTCGAAAAAAACAGGAACAGTCATTGGCACAAAAAATATGTATACTTACTATCCGGGTAGAAAAAGTATACAGGCTGACTAAAACTTAGTGGAAAAGTGGAAAATGCTACAAATAGGCAACAAATGAAATTGAACAAGTTAAAAGAACTGGGGAATCCTAAACTGAACAAAAAAAAGCACAACACAACATTGTTTGTAGTACAGGTAAGTATTAATTACTTTTTACAAATATAAAAAATATGTTAACGTATTTAAAGATAACTATGACAAATAATTATTAGATTTCATTGTATATGAGTGGCGAAAATGTCTGTTCCTCTCGTACTCTATTAATTTTGTGTATAAATTGGCTTATCCATTTTTAATAAAGATAAGATAAATATTCTTAAAGATAAAGATACCTATTTGAATTACAAACTTGTATGGGCGACTAAGTTTATGTATGTATTATTTATTTATTTATGTATGTATTGAAACCATTATATTAATCAAATTCAAATAAAAACTAAATAGTACAACTAATTATACAACCGATATTAAGTACGCGTTCAGACTTTCTAACGTGTATACTTGGTTCCGTAATTTGTCAGAAATTCCTGTTCGAAACATAGGCGGTGCCTCGCAACAAAACGTCAGTCAGGGGACTTCATAAAGTAAACAATCTATAAAGGTATATAACATAATACTTGCCATTTTTCCTTTCAGCAGTACATTACGGCTAGAATCCATCGCAACGAGCGTAAGGGGCGTTCCGCACGGCGCGTGCTACGTCCCAGACAAAGAGATTTATGGTGGGTCTGCCTCGCATATCAAACGCCGTCTGAGCCTCTATGGTTCAACACACGATAAAAGTGCGGAAGCGGTAGCGGTAGCGGTAGCAAGCCGCGGACTGTGTTCCACATAGTTCTTATGAGTTTGGTTTGACAGACCAAAATAGCGCCATTCGTGAACATAATTATCAAAATAAAAACCGCACTGAAAACAATCCATGGGGTACTGGGCTTTAAAATTATAAGACACCTGTTTTGCGCCGGTGCCTGCGAGGGTTAATATATAGTAAGCCTGTAACTACTACCTTATTCAACCACGATCGTGATATAATTTGCCATAGTTATGCCATAACGATCCAACTGATTTAAAGTAAGGAAGGGATAATGTACTTTATGTCATTGTGTACTTTTTCCTTCTTGGTACATATGGAGGGAGGCAGAATTTTGGTACGTCACTAACTGCCTCAACATTTAAAATTGGAATCTCATTTTTAATTTAGATTCATAGAGAAAAGCTGACACAAACCAGCCAGAGGTTCATAGCGATTCACCACAGATTAACTAATACATAGTTACAGTAATACACATTTAATAAGGCTTGCCGATGTACCTGCGCAGTAGACAATATCTTAATAACGCGGGAAACTGATAGACCAATCAAGTAGCTTCATTAGTAACCCGTCATTAAACGTTCCGAAAATGTCTGCCGCTATTGGTTGATTGATTTCGCGCCTGATTCAATGAAATTGTCAGCTGTCAAAAAGCTGTCAACATGCGTTGATTGTTTCGGGTGTTTCCGTCGATAGTTTGTTCTTGTCTGCGCGAACGAAGATAACCGACGCGCCTTATTTTTTGTGTACTACTGTACCAACGTTCCCGCTAACCGCTTACTTCGTGAATGAGCGAAAAGACGGTGTCCTCATGCCGGAAACAGATAGCCTTTTTTTTTCTTCAAATGTCGAACATGATTTTTGGGTGTATTTGTTCGGTATATTAAGTTGTCATTGAGATTGGCGTCCATTTTGCGGAGAATGGACGAGATAAGTTTTTCATAAATGAAAAAACTCTTAAGTTGCATTGGTGTAAGGCGAACCCAATACAGTTTTTAATCCTATTCAATATACTTTATTGCAATAACACATACATAAAAGTAAAAAGTTGCAAAAGGAAAAAAAAGGCGGCCTTATTGCAGGCAACCTGGAATGATGTTTGGCGACCATCCGACAAACAAACATCGAAAAACACACCCGAAAAACATTATCCTCCTTCCGAGGCATTCGGGTAAAAAAATGTAGTTAGCCGTGACGTAATCTTGACCCATGAATTCATCAATTCCGTTCATCGATCCACCGTAACCGTCAACGAACAGACAGACGGACAAAAGAGCTAAGTCGCAACTGGGTCAACCCACGTCAAATCGGTACGGTCAACCGCACAGCTCGTCACACTACTAGTATAAGATGAACTATGGTATCTGCTCAGTGCGGCTTGCGTGGTCGCGTCGATCATGCAAGTTAACTGACTACGGACACGGTCATAACCTTGATGGGTATGACTGTTAGGCGCATTTATCTCGACCGTTTCCGTGCTTCGCAAGGCACGTTAAGACGTTGGTGCCGACTGCTATCATTAGACGGCAGTCGTTAAGCCATTTCGGAGGCCTTATAAACGGCTTGAAACCTTCTGACACTGGCGCTGGCCACTAGCCCCACAACATCCACTAATCCGGACTTGGCCCCCCGTGTATGGAGTATGGCCTACCCTTCCTAAATTATGGGAAGAGACCCGAGATCCGCGCCCCTGCAGTGGATACGATATGGGTTGTTATTGACATCTGACTGAAAACTCTTTTTTTTATGAGACAGGTGGCAAACGAGCAGACGGATCACCTGATGGTAAGCGATTACCATAACTCTTTATAAATCCAGACCAGCTAATGCTGGTTACGCTACGCACTTGCGTCTGAGTGTACAATTCGAGTCTTCGCCAGTCAGTCATTTGGGTACAAAAGCATTCATAGCTACGTTAATGATTTTGAGGTTATAATTCATTTTGGTTGTTTCTTTACTTTGCGTAGGTGAGTAATGAAATGAATATAGATCAAAGAAATGAGTAAGCTTCTACGCTGTCTACTCACAATAGGTACACTTATTTTACACTCTGATTGGGGGAATAATGGTTTCCAACTTATCCTGCGATATCATTTTTGAAGGAGCAGCGCTCCAAAAGCATCTAGGAAAATAACAGTGCTAACATGAGCTCTTTTTTGAACTAGCTGGTGCCCGTGACTGAGATACTAGATTTATTTAATATTAAGACTATTATACACGATTTTACTTAACTTATGCGTAGAGAAAGAGACATTTCAGAAGGTAGCAAGGATAGTTTCAACAGTGAATTTGAATAAAACCAGTTATATGCTTAGTGAGAATAAATATATACTGTTTATGTTGTCGTAAGCATCATAAACATATAACTGGCAATACTACTACTGGAATCACTAGCAAGTAATGTAATCGATGCAATATGCACAGAAACGAACCGTGTCTTGATTGGTCGGGAGGAGTAACATCGGTTTCACACTGTCCGACGCGATCGACATCCGATTATTTGTATGTATTTGAGGTATTATCTATGGTCATCAGTCAAAAGAAGTCCACTGCTGGACAATGACCTACACCATGGATTTCCAGCCCACCGGTCTTGTGCTTCCCGCATCCAGTGGATGCCCGCAACTTTCACCAGGTCATCGGTCCACCGAGTGGGAGGCTTGCCTACGCTGCTTCTTTATTTTTACATAAAATAAAATTGCAACTGGTCGATGTCTGTAAACAGGAGCTGAAAAAAAAGGTGTCTTTGTCTATAGAAGTGAACAAAAAATTAAAGGAGTGTTCGTGTCACATATTCGCATGCTCCAGGCAGGTAAGTAAGTATATCATACATTTAATTTCTCGTGACTGACACCGATATCGGGCCGCATAATGAAGAGCGGCTAAGGCTTTGCACATCAGAAGGGTAAACTCGAACATGAATCGAAAATAGCAAATACATATTGGACTCGAGCCAGACAGCGGCGGCGCTCGCGAACACCGCAGGGCTGCAATCCATGGGTACACTCTAACAGCAACCGTTTTATACTTTCCTTTTCGCACTTACGGGATTCACATTAGGCTATCCTGCTGTTAGAGTGAGCGGTTGCTCTCAGAGCGCCTTGGAACGCACTACGTAATATGATATGATTTTCAAGTTGAATCAGACATATTACATATGCGACATGCTATCAAATAAATTTCGATTGGCAGATTTTTGCTCGCGTTTAAGCCATACTTTACTGTATTTTACCAAGTTAGGTTTCTTCCAGCTGATACGGTAATTAACATCGGGTACTATTTAAAGACTACAATAGTTAGGTGTAAAAAAATCGTTGCCCTTGGAGAAATACGTCAGTAGACATTAAACTGTACCTGAATTCGAAACTTAAGAACCAGACTGCAGGGGTGGAACCAGTATGCTAGGCTAAAAATACTGATTTTACTGACGTCTGAACTCGAAATTACTGACCTTTTACTGACTTTTATTGAAGACTAAAATTTGTATAATTTAAGAGATTCTCAATAATAATAAAATTATGTTATTCGACAAAATAATTGAGAATATAGGTATTCCCTAGATGATTATAAAGGTGTTCATGTGTTTTCAACGGACCAAAGACTTAGCATAGTGGAAAATTTATATGTAGTTTGATTAAAAAAACAATTTTTTTATATTAGATGTGTGTAGTCATTTCATTTCATTTATTTATATCAGACTTCCAAGGTCCATACAAGTTAGTAACAGTGTATGCATCTATTATAAAAATATACAGGGTGTAAGGGACAGGTTTCCGAAAACTTTAAGGGCTTGCTAAAATTATATAAACTTGATTGGACAGTTTGTATGAAGAAGCCGATTTTTTTTCTGTTTCCTGAAAAAAAAATATTGTGGAAAGTTGTTCAGTTTCGTCTACTGAGCAAGCCCTTAAAGTTTTCGGAAACCTGTCCCTTACACCCTATATATGTTTTTGCTCCTACTTTAAAAAGAAATTATTTAGTATTAGGTATTATTGTTTTTAGCACGCAAATATGATAGATTTTGTGGCGGTTTTGGCGGCGGTAAAAATCTTAAGATGGCTGGGAAATACTTACTTTACTGACCATTTTCTGGGAAATACTGACTTCACTGGCCATTTTCTGAGAAAACTGACTTTTACTGACCAAAGCTAAAAAAACTGACTTTTACTGACTTTACTGACTAGTTTCCACCCCTGAGACTGACATCGTTAGATAGCTGTGTTCACATTAGGAAGAAAATTTTATAAATTCTGTCTAGATATGAGAACTTGTTTCGCCTTGACACCACAGATAAAAGTAATATTTAGTTACTGCATAAAAACAAATAGAGCGGCTCAAATTCCCACACAGCACATGATTGGACCAGCCACGGTATGATGTGTCCGATTAGCAAGCTAATTAAATACCATAAAAGACCCATCTAATCGCAGAAACGACAACCGTAAGACCAAAAGAAACCTGCAGTGGAGACCGCGTTTAGGCAAGCGTAGCGCTGGACACTCCTAGGCTAGGTGGGGCGATGGTTTGTGTAAAGTTACGGGCAGTAGACTTGAACCACATGATCAACCATAAATGACGTGGCTTGGAGAGACCTATGTCTATTTGTGGACCGACCAAGAGGGACAAAGTTATAGATACAGTATAAAAGTAATGTCACAAAATAGATACAGAAGCTCCGCTCAATACAAACCACTGAAATCGTAAGCATATACATGCTTATAGAAATATACGGTCGTTCGAGGCAAGACAAAGTATCATAACAGTATCGTGACCTTGCCTACAACGACCTTATACGTCTATAAGCATGTACATGCTTAGGATTTTAGTGAGCGTATTGAGCCGACCTTCTGTATCTGTGTATTTTGTGGTAATGTCGCATTGCACATTGTAAAAGCATGCATATTGCGATACTTGTAGCATTGCGCCACACGATAAGAGTCAAAGAATACATACTTTTCCGACAGGTCGGTCGTGAGTTCGATTCTTGTCCAGGGCAAATAAATATATATGTGTCTCTGGTTCCCAATTCCAGTTTGGGGCCAAGTGACCATGTTGATTTGTCCCGGAGGATATTTATTTATAAGCTTTGTCCCTATCTGTGCCGACAAAGTCCGTTCGTCTATAACCACCTTTAGTTAGCGTCTACACCGCGCCTGCGTCGCCAATTGACATTATTGCCGGCCCATTACGAGCACTTAGACCGCAATCATTATGGGATTAGCGTGAATAGTTATCCAATTCTCAATCATTGGTTTCTGAGTGTTTGCAGTTTGGCTTGGGGAGAATAGATCTTTTCCCAGCTCACAACATCAAAAAAATTGCAGTACATACAATAATTACCTGAAAAACTAAGAATTATTTTTAATTGATTTCTCGAGCATTTTCTGATGTGCTCATAAAATTTAACGGCATTTATATCTAATAACGAGATCAT
Source organism: Coleophora deauratella (assembly GCA_958295455.1). Classification (NCBI taxonomy): domain Eukaryota; kingdom Metazoa; phylum Arthropoda; class Insecta; order Lepidoptera; family Coleophoridae; genus Coleophora; species Coleophora deauratella. The sequence goes on along the minus strand of OY282413.1, from coordinate 10,514,843 downwards.
TTAGCTATTTGATTAGCGATTTAGCTAGTTATATTATAAGAAAAGTTTAAGTTCGCTTTAAAGTTCGTTTTTGACGTATTACACACCAAACCTAATTGGTGTTACGGAGTACGCCCCCCTAATACCGATATCAGATCGGATTCGGATCGAATCGGATTTTAGAAATTCAACGGAAATATAACAGGATGCTTGTTAGGGTGAACACTGAGTGAGCCGTTATTGTGAACTTAATTGAAGGATTATACGTATTTTTATTATAATTCACAGCTGAGTCCCAGTCACACATACATATTTTTTGAATTATAATAATCTAAAAAACTCCAGCGCTTTGGACCATAGAAACCTTAGTACATAATACATACTTATTTTATTTCGATTCCTATGCTTTGAACTTCCTATGGAAAACAAATACACACATACATATTTTTAATTATATTGGACTATGGAAGAAAATACTAACTTTAAACGTTGATAATCTAACCAATCTAACAAAAAAATAAACAAATACTTTAATGCGTATTAGTAGTACATCTGTATCGTAAGCCAATTTAAGGATCAAGACCAATCCACTGACACTGATTACTTCAAAATCAATTAAGACGTTTTTATTACAGGCTGAAACAATAAAAAGGATATACATACATGCTTACACTCGAAGACATAACCCCTTGCATGGGCAGGCGAGTAAAACTATGAACTCATTAAAAAAAAAAAAAAATTATGTGCCTACTCGTACAACTGCATTGAAGCGCCAACACGATAGAGTGATCAAATCAAAGAAGGCGCCTCAGTAAGTTTCTATAAGACGGTGAGGGCGACCACGGGCAGAAATAATGGAGACAAATAGCAGGACTTGAAATCGGCACAGACCAGGATCCTCAGTAATGAGGGACCTATCACACTGAGATAGAAATGTAAAGCAAGAAATTCGGAGCAAAACATAGATAGAATCAAAGTCCGTATCTACAGCTCTGTGTCGTATTTTTAATTAGGAGGAGATTCTTGAGTGTTATATTTTGTGTATCTTACGCATTGTATTCGCCGAATGTAACCATATGTTGTTGTTCTTTTTTTTATGATTTCAAAGTATCTGCATTAAACGTATTCAAAATAGGTTTACACTATTTTTACAAATTAACAAAAGTGAAAAAAGTCGGCTGTGAAATTGCCGAAACAAATTGTCGAACAGTCTTCATTTCAGCATAGATACAAAGACAGCCTAAAAGTAAAAAAAGAAGATTCGTTTAAAAGTCACCTTATCTGAAATGACGTCAAGTTGGCGTTACGAAAACCAGACATTATCAGACTCATCAACTCTCGACAGATGGAAGATGTAAACAAGACTTTTAATCTATCTAAAACAATCTGAAAAAACACGACAAAGTGGAGAAAAAGGGGACGTTGCAGAAAACCCGTTCAAAAACCAGTTATAATGATGTTTGATTACCTAGAATCGGTCTGTGAATGGGTATTTATTAACTAAACGACACTTTTTTTGACCGACTTCAAAAAAAAGGAGGAGGTTCTCAATTCGTCGGAATCTTTTTTTAATTTTTTTTTATGTATGTTCACCGATTACTCGAAGAAGCCTGAACCGATTTGGAAAATTCTTTTTTTGTTTAAACGGGTATACTTCACAGGTGGTCCCATATAAATTTTATCGAAATCGATTCAGCGGTTTTTGAGAAAATCAACAAAAACATAGCAAAATTGGAGTTGTTGCGATTGAAGTCGGTTGTTTTTAACGTATTTAGCGTGATCAATTATGAATATAAATTATAGGTGGGGTTTCGAAAACCGTAGACAAATGCAATCGGTAGCTACTTGAAATTTTCATGGCTCATTTACATGATGGGCCATGATACGCCATCTAGAGACAAAACTAAGTACGTCCTTTTATAATAATGTCTGGGACAAATCACACACGGTCATCTGGCCCCAAACTAGGATTCCCTGTATCTTGGGAACCAGAGACTGATATATTACATACATATATAGATATAATACACCCAGACTCAGAGCAAACAATTCTGATCATCACAGAAAAGTTTGCCCTGTGTGGGGATCGAACCCACGACTCTCGGATCAGAGGTTAGGATCGCTAACCACTTAGCCACCGAGTCAGTCTTTTCCAACCGTTATTGTTGCCATGACGACAAGAAACTATTAAATAGATGCACAATAAGTGTCGGTTGGTATGGAATCCCCCTTTGCGACCCGTCATACCACTAGGAAGGAAATACAATTTCAAAATCCTGAGTGCTCCAACACAAACACTTCCCAAAAAGGCCCACATAAATATAACATTACAAAAAAAAAGAGCAATGCGCGAAATATAGATACAGTGCACTTCCTCTCTACCCTAGCAAAGTAGCAAACGTAAAGGAAGAAAAAATAGCACCTGCTGCAAGCGGCAGGTTTAAATATAGAACATGTCGAAAAAAGAGCGGCAAAAAATGCGCAAGCGTTGAAAGGCTTTTGACAGGCAGGATTTGGCGTTCCTTTCTGCGCATCAGGCTGCGGTCTTCACGTTCCGCCGGATTTTATCGCAAATGCAGGCCCTAGCACAATCTCCAAATAGTGATTGCGAATCTTTTTCCGGAGAAATAAATTGAAAACTTAATAGATACGTTCTAAAAGTATGTTTAGTATACATATACGTTAATGTGAGTACTGAACATATTTAAAATTATTTTTAGGAACGTACGATAAATAAACAAATAGGATTTTCTGATAAAGGCAGCTATAATCTAAATTATACACCTGGTTCTTTACAGGACAGAATTAACAAGTTGCGACCTTTTTCTTCTGTCAGCATTATAGGTGTAGCATAAATATAGATAATGATGATTTTGATGATTAATATTTTTTTTATTGTATGATGATATATCTTGTGTTAGATGACAAAATGCTGATGACCCACCTGATGGAAAGTGACATCTGCCGCCTATGAGCATTTATAACCCCAGAATGGTTATACCAGTGCCTTGCCGATACTTGAAATATTAATATAAATTCTTAAACCTAATTTCGTTTACAAAACAAAAACATTTAGAAACGCTCACACGTGAAATCAGCTGCTTTTCTCAGATAACAAACTTCAAAGTTAACAATCAACTGTTGCTTAGCAAATCCTGTCATTTCCTTTTAGCGTTTCCAGCGAACAAAGCGTGGAGTTTGCTCTAGAAACAATGGCGCGTGACGTGTATAAACTTAGTTATATGACGTCATAAGGCTGAATATAACAGCGAATTGCAAAGACATATCACACCGATGGAGAAGGCTTGCCAAATTGATAATGGCACCGCTTTTTATAGGCCATTCGTATACGATTTTCTGTCAGTTTTTTTTAAGTTACACTACATAATTTTGCCTTCCTGTTTTTCGAGGAACCTGTGTATAAATTACTTACTTCGCTGGCTAACGACCCCAAGAGGATCCTGGCCTCCAACACCAAATGCCGCCACTTTTATCTGTCCTGTACCGCAACTCGCCAATCGGCTCTTTGAAGGGTATTCAGGTCCTTGGATTTCGTCACTCCAGCGGTACAGGAGTCAGGAGGCGTCCAACAGGGCTTCCTGTTGGTCGTCCCTTGTACGCTCTCTTTGCCGCACGGTTCTCTTCCATCCCCTCCAGGTGGCCAAGCCAGCGAATACTAGCGGCTTTTGCTTCGCCCTATGATATCGGAAGAAGACCTGGTTTCCGACGTATAAATTAGTGAGTTTGAAAAGGTCTCATCCGTACAGATAAAGGTCTTCGGGTTTGTTTGGTATGACCGTGTTCCCCCAACACAATAAAGACAGACATCGCATGACTCCGTTCCTCCATTGCTTCAGCGTTATCTAACATGCATATTAAGGTGCCATATTCAGGAATACAACTGAAAAATCGTTGTTGTCTTAACGGGATCTAAAAGATTTTTGCTTGTCATTTGAGTGTATCATATATCTCTATAATATTATATTATAAATGCGAAAATATGGATGTTGCTTTGTTCGTTCCACTTTCCGATTTTATTGTTTTATATTATAAATTTGGTAGGTAGATAGGTAAAACACTCGGCTAACACATAGTAGGATACTTTTATCCCGGAAAAGTCGAGGGTTCCGGGTGGAACAGCTTTCAGTTTTTAACTGAAATTTTTATTTTGTCTCTGGACCCAATCCTAAAGCCCACGCAGACGAAGTCGCGGGCGGAACGTAGTAAATTTAAAGCAAAAGCAAAGCTTTTGTTTTTTAATGCTTTCTTAGAAGCTCTTTCGGCTATTGGAAGTTGATAAGAAGTATCATATTTAAAGATAGACAAAAAAGTTGGTATTGCTAGATATGTATTTAATACAATGCAAGGATATTTGAAAGAAAGTAAAGTAAGACCGCCCATTGTAACTTGTTTCCTTTTTAATCTAATATGCATTTGCTTGAGTGTATAAGTTCCAAGTGGTAGGAACTTTGTAGGTATAAAAAAATTACGAAAAAATGTGAAAGCATCTCACAATTAAGAAAAATATCCCTATTTCTTCAATTGGTTATAACGAATGGATTATCTTTTCTATTTCCAGGATAAATAATCAAATGTATTTGTTGACAGGTATTATAGCCCACCGATTTATGCCTTTTATAAAAATAAAAAAAAACAAATCTTAAAGCATCTCAAAATCAAGAAAAATAGTTTTTTTTCTATTTCTCCAATTAGTTATAATAATTGGATAATCTTTTTTAGTTCATGATGTTTTTATTATTATAATAGGGAAACATGGATGTCCAACTGCAATTTAGATCGAGCTTTAAAGATGATGGAGACTGGAGACCAAAAACAAAGACAATCTAGAATAACAGGAAACAGACTGTCTAGACAATGCATTCATTATTCAGGCTATTGTCCACTGACTGTTATGTTATGGCCAACACCTTGTAGTACAGAGAATACTGATTCAGATATTTAAAAAAGATAGAAATCTGTTTTTTTTATATTAAAAAACTATCTTTATGACTTGAAGTATGATTAAATTTGTGATTAGATGACTATACGTATAGGTCGTCCCTGGATATTTATATTAACCCAATTCTACTAAAGTTACTTACACAAAAATAATTTCAAGACACAATTTAATAGGAGCATTCTCATTTTGCATTTTTAAGTGTGCTCTATAAATATTATAATTAACCTATTCACCTCTGCAATGGAGTAATTCAAGTGTATTTTTTTACTGATCAATAAATATTGAAGTGATATTCAAATATTATAAATATGTTTTAAAATTATTAAGTATTTAAAGAAGCTACACATGTAAGAGAAAAATATTCTTTATTCAGAAAAAATATCACGTGATTTATTCTGTAATAACATTTATGTAAGTAAGTACTGACATCTATTCCACATCTTGACTTGTATTACATATCAATATTACAGCACTTTTCCAACTTGCATTTGTTTCATCTTCAAAACCAGTCGACAAATTCAAAATGTCTGTTCGTTCCTCCGTGTTTACTCTGCCAATAACAAAAGCCAGTTATAACAGTACTGTTTGTTCAATTCACATGTTCTCTGTAATTGAATACCTATTAAAGCTTCCGGCTCTAGTGTGAAATTTTGGTAAGCAATTTTTAAAAATTGCTGCACTATGATGCATTGCTAATGTAAGGGCCGATTCACATTTTAATAATTGGAGTAGAAAGTTAAGTGACGAGAAGTACTTTGCTTAGTTACCATGTAGCTATTTCCAATATTCCAGTAAAAGCAAGCAATGTCCTTCTACACATCAATTAAGTAGCTACTGTCCATGTAAATCAAATCATCATAAAATATTATATTTTTTACTGATTGATGAATTGTATTTGTATATGGCTTCATTATGTCATATTGAATTTCATTATATAATCGTTCTGTTTATTGTTGTGAAAATGGGTTAGATGTTATAAACCGCAAATAGCATTTGAATCTCCATAAAATGATTAAATCCAAAGTTGTTTCTATGATAACTTGAATGTTAAATAAATTATGTGTGCAATAAGAAGAACAGTTATAAAGATTTTATTTTAAAACCAGCTTCATCGCTGTAATGAACTTCAAACAAAAGAATGAATCAACTGCAAAAACTAATATCACACGCCTACGGTAACGGCGCGTATGTGCACACGAATAGGGCATGAGGTGTGAATGCATGAGTGCATTCTCGGCCGCATGCATGGACCTATGCAATGGGTACAGCTCGTGAACTGGCCACGAAAAGTTGCCATTCCGGTTTTTACACCCACAGATGCGGCATGGTGCACAGACGGCTGCAGCCCACGTTTAGGAAAACTTTCGAAAGCGATCGGCGCAGTAGGCAGCAGAAAAGAAGGCTGTATTGATAGATGTGTCATGAAAATTTCACGTTATATTTTCCTCTCGGGAAAACAAACGTTTAGTATTAAGTTTCGAAAAGATTTTCAGTATGATTTTAGAAGAGTAAGTTAAGAGTTATGGCCCACTGAAATCGAGTTAGCAACAAAATAAATAGACGAAAGAAGGCATGAGTTATTGTGATTATTTTCGTACCTTCATTGTCGTTGTTTCTGTCCGCGCTCTGCACCGAAGCGGCCAAAACTCCGAGGCACAAAACGCTCCAAAATCTCACAATCATTTTAACTGATCAAACCGACACAGAGTTCACAGTTAACCAGCAAAAATAACAATTTCACACACTCGACATAATCAGATCCGATGACAGTAGCGCTACGAAGAGGTGCGCTCGGACTGTCTTTCGCAAATGGCGGCGGCAGATGACGGATGTCCTCATCGATTTCATTCAAGATGTGCGTTTACGGAGTAAGCTTACGACTACATCAATGTTGCTATTTAAGAAAAATGAAAGTTTGTACTGTAGGGGGCACTACTGTTTCTATATTTTTCTGCTTTGCTCTTGAATGTGAAAGAAAACTCTTGTCTTAGCTTACCACTTGTCGAAAAATATTTGACGGAATATTCATGCTGCAAGTTTGGCGCGTTCACACATTTCCAAGATGTTCATATTCGTGAGACGAGTGGTGAGTGAGACCGAGACGAAAACAAGCATGCTATTTACACATACCTATTTCTGTTTACCTCGTCACTCGTGCGAATAAACAGGGACCACCGGCCGAGTAGTGGTATCGGCCCAAAGAGTATAATCTCGCCCTAATGCTAGGCTGAGCGCTCGGCCGAGCACTCAGTGATATGATTATACTTACCGAACACTCCGCTGAGTGCAATAACTCGCCACTGTACTCGGTACCTACGTGTTATTAAGGCATGACTTGTACAATTGAAGTACAAAACTCCATATAGTCATAGACATTCATAGATATAGTAAATCCAATCCAAGTTCGCCTGATACACATTTTTATATACACATACACATGATAGCGGAAGCAGAAGTGCATAGGACTAAAAACCCGAGGTGTCGATAGTTCAAATCTGTATATCTTATCTTATCTTCTTCTCTCTTCTTGTGCGTTACTATCAGATCCTTGGCAGTAAAATAGACAATCCACATGTCCTAAGTGGTCTGCGGCTCTTTGTACCTCAAGGATATACGCGAGTAGGCACCAGACGGCGCCACTGGCTGTTCGCTGCACTCGCTGGCGTGCGCACGCAGCATGCTAGTAATGCTCCCACAGCGAGAGCTATTGCACTTTTAAATGAATTTACAGACCAGGTTCAAAGTGTGGACTTATATTTTGATAGCCAGAACATATTTTTTAAAGCTATATGGTTATTTATTAACAATAAACTTTGTCTAGAAATAACTTAATCTAACATATCTAATAAATTAACATATATATTTATTTTTTATGTATGGTCTATATGGTTCTGGTCTTAGTGTTAAACTGTAAGCCTTCCAATGAATTGCAATAAATAAAATAAAAAATATTTTACTTAACGAGTTATCTTGTAAGCAGGGGGCACCGACTTAATAAAAATATGGGAGGGGGGGCTAGGTCGCTTTTTTCCTGACATTTTCTAACTAGCTATCGCCCACGGCTTCGCCCAGCTGGATATTGTTTTTGTGATCACCGTTGAAGGATCGCAGTGCGCGAGCTGCAGGTAGCTTGCGAGCATGGAAATGAGTTTTTTTGGAAAAAAAGTATCTTACGTTATTCTCCGCCCTCTGCCTAAACTTTTTACTAATAAAGTCGGCTAAGTATAAGTATAGCAATAAATACCGTTATTTTTGGGGTTCCTGGTGTAATTCCCGTGGTAATTTTATATTTTTAGAGAATAAAATTGTATTTTTTTTTTATTCTCTTATAAATAATTGAAAAAAGCCACAGCAGTATTTTAATATGTATAAAATATTGGAGGGGCTCAACCCCATTGATAATGTAATTGGGGGGGGGGGGGACTCGGGTACCCCAAGGCCCTATGTAGTCGGTGCTAGTGCTTGTAAGCGTTAACGATTTCGAAACTTTCGACGAAAATCTAGGGTTAGGTTCAAAAACATAATATATTTTAGGGGAGATTTGAGCGAAATATACAAAAATTGTAGACGCATATGACGTTTATTTTTAACATCACAAGCAGGTACGTAGTGGCCTGGCGATCTTTTGTGTGAACTTAAGTAAATATTTAAATAAAAAGACTAAAAAAATACCAGGCACGCGGGATAAAAAGTGATGTCGAAAATAGTGTACGTTTTATTCAGCAATTTTACTCATCGCGTACATGTTGCGTACATTTGATTTATTCTACACTTCTAGGTTCAGGTTGTATCACGTAGTTGCCATGTTTTGTCATATGAACGATTGTAGTTTTGAATCAAAATCCACGGCTAAACAAAACTTTATCAAAGAAGTTGACATTATATTAACTGTAATTTACGAAAGGTGGCACTGTATGTGAAATTTATGGTATTTTACTGTATTTTTGATGATATTACAGACATAAATCATATAATTTCATACATTTGGAGAAAATAATAAGTTTAAACTTTAAGATAAGACAGATAAAATAAAAAATGATTATTGTGTTTATTTTGCATAGTTTTGACAAAGGTAAATGTTTGAAATGCAATGACTGAGCTTTAACCTTATTCAAAGACTCGGATCTATAAAAATTGCAGTAATCAATGTTTATGTTTCGAATTTACTGTGCATTACGTTTTTTTTTATCTAACAATTCTGTCGTTCTATGGTTAGGGGTTTTGTATCTAAATGGCTCTTTGAGGGACTAAACTTATCCTAAAAAAATAAAAAAGGTAGTTATTCTGATAGTATTTTGTTTTGTAATCTTTCACTAATGGAGCTATTGCTATGGACTAATTACTAGGAGCCTTTGGCAACATTGACTTTTAAAGAACGGTCCAGAAATTGAACAGAAGGCTACATAATAGCGCTACTCGACAACAGATGACGTGCAGTTCTTGAAGGAATGAGCACTGGAGCGACATATTGTAGAATATATTAATTTATAGGAAATTGTAAATTATAAATTAGGTGCTTACCTATGAAATTGCCAATTAGTTAAAAAAGTTCAAAGGCAAAATTAATATTAAATAATTAAGGTTTGAAAACAACTAACTATTTTCAAAGAACCATTGGACATTTAGAAATAAAATAATGCTTGCTAAATGCACGTTGTCTGAATATTTTAAGAGCACAGTAGTGTAGAAACTATGAAAATGGATTTTTTAGTCACTGAAAATCGCCATTTTTTTGTTAAAAAATACTTATTTTTTAGTTTTGAAGGCTACACTTATCCCAGCGTGTTATTCGTTACCATATGTATTTTTGAACATATTGCACATAATATTTCACGATTTTCAGATAATTACTTTTTTTTTGGTAGAAAAAATTGACACAATTGACCTCCAAGAAAACGCCAATACAGTATTTAATGGAACCCTACTCAGTCAGTTTTTACATGAGAGACATGACATCATTAATTCATGAAACACCTTGAATGTAGCTAGAAAATGATATAAGTATATATAATTTAATGGAAGTAAATTCATTTTTGGGGTAATGTTATTCTGTTGAACTTTCAAAACTGAAACGGCAATTTCATAGGTAAGCACCTAATATATTATATTTGTAATAATAATATATTGTTGTAATAGCACCTCTCTATTGCCACGCCCTTGCAGGGCGTCACATGTATCTATAATTTCATAATTTGTTATTTTACCACCTGTGAACTACTGTGACATGCAATAAATGGAATGATGATGATGATTTGACATGCATTGATGTACAATTTTTGGCGGGATTCACCCGGATATATCGTCTCCAGTTTTTTGTCTAGAAATCGATCTTTGAGGGACTTATCTCCGGAAAAATATTTTAGTTACATTTGAAATAATTTTTATTTATGGCGCCATCTTTTGAAGTTTAAGTGAATTACATATATGTGTAGTACTGAGGTAGTACTAAAGAGTTTTTTAAACTATCAGCATATAATAAAACTCCTCTATACCAGGCGGCGTGCAACTTGCCATGGTTATTTAATACGTAAATGTGTTGAATGATCCATCGGTTGTGCTAACAATAAGTGCATTACACCAATATGCCTAGAGGACGGCCACGAAAATCAAGTTATCTTAGTTTATAAACGCTCCGATTGAACGAGCGACGCTCGGTCTCCGAGCTAGTTTTTTATACAAGGCCATTCATTTTGATCTGACATCCGTTTGCCCACACATTGGTGTGATTAAAAGCAATAACCTTTGTTCCGGAAATTTTAAATAACCACTCATTTTACGAAGTTATTTCTAAATAAAGAGTTCTATACAATTAGTAGACGAATGTGCACCCTGCTTTACTATGCAGGTGTGCGGTGAGTGTGAATGCGGAACTCCTATTACTATAGATACTCGACTGATTCATTTTCACTCGAACTTGTTTGTTCTTCAGATTTGAAAATAATACCCAGTTAAATTATTATGAAAATGGTTTTCTTTTGTTGTGTTAGTAAAAACTATTTAAATAAATCGTATTAATTTTTTTGAAATCAAAACAAACAAATAGTAGGGGAATTTATGGAGTTTTAGTGTAACAATGAGATTAAAAATTTTGGGAATGTATTTTTAAATTTTGTATGGAAACAGTCGTCAGCTGATCGCGCGCGCGAACGGTCCAACCGGTTAGCTTGTGAGATAACTTGTGTGTAATAGGGGCAATGACGTTAACGTTGTAAAATGTTGTTCGTGCAATATTGTAATAAATGAAGTACTTGCATTTATTTACAATTTTAATGTGATGGATGAAAATTCCCTGATAAGAATTTGTGAGACATCGTTTACAAGCGATGAGATTGTAAGTGCGAAAAAGTTACTTTTTGAGGGTGCTTCAAAGAAGAAGATGAAGAGTCGGAGGAAGGATAGAAAGTCAAGTAAGGACTTAGAAAACATAATTGATCTCCTGAAAGAATTAAACGCTTCTGATCCTGAAAAAATACCTGTCTTTGTCGCGAAGGAGTTACATCGTCGTTTACAAACGTCTCTCATGTAAATAAAAAGATTATAGCTATCTTAATAAACACAATCAAATTTTTACTCTGATTAATATGGCAACACAGGAGTTTCGAAAGTTCATTTTCGCATGGCGGACGTGCTAGTGGACTCTTGTGTTATTTGTTGGTGATAATTTTCAAATTATTATCGCGTTGCAAGTCCTTATGGAAAGACTACTTCTGATGCTGCTATTCCTTTGTGGCCGTGCGTTATTCATTCCTTAACATCAGATGATGTTAGTTTTGTGTTTGTGATTGCATTTGTGAAGGGACTGCATCGTTTTTCTCTAAAAATGGGAAAATGTGACGAAGCTAACGTCGAAGTTAGCATGGGGGATTCGGCGTCCCCTATGAAACCTGATAATTTCACGTTTACCGTGCCCCCTGAGGCTCCCGTGTTCGAGCCCACGCCGGAAGAATTCCTCGATCCTCTGGCGTACATTAGCAAGATCCGACCCATCGCCGAGAAATCAGGGATATGCAAGATAAAGCCACCACCCGTGAGTAGCTTCCTTTGTTACATTCCAACGCATTTTACCCTTTCTGGCCAAATAATCACAATTCCAAACGATTATTGTGTACGCGAATAGGATTTCTAACCCTAAATCTGTAAGGTTAGTGTCTTGTGATGCAACCATATTACTTTGCCTGCGATCGCGTGTCCCATAAAATTTAGGTTTTTCCTTGAATTCAGTTGTATAACGCGACAATCTCCTTTCCAACGTAAGTTTTGATGTAAAAAGTGCATAATAATATTCCAAAATGCAATTGCATATTGTTGGCTGTGACTGGGTGCCATTTTGTGTCGTGCGCTCCTGCCTACGATAGTTTAGATAAAAAAAGAACTATCGTTCATTTTTTGTCGCAAATAACTGTTGCAGCCACTGAGGTGGTGTGGAGAGGTGATTTTTTACATTTATTTCCAATATTGAGGCCAATGTCTTGTTGAAACATGAAGAAGTCAAGTCCATGCAAATCCAACATACCTAGTGCTCAATATTCATGACACATATTCAACATTTTCCCCTATGTTGGCATAAAATGTCATTGGGAATATAAAATAATTATATTTCTTTGTTCTATGCAATATGAAGAGTGATTGACTGTAAAAAAACATTGAATTAAAACCCCACTTAGTGAATACAGTAAATAATTTGCCTGTTGCCAAGTAATGTACTTTTCGTGTACCGGTCTGTTTTGTATTGATTTAAGTAATGTTTTTTTTTAAAATATTAATAAGTCCCATAGGCAGCCCTTTTAAATGAACCCCCCAACCCCCACACAAAATGTCTTTTAAATATTAACATATTTTGTGTATAATAATTAATCTGGTTCAGATTTATTAAATATAATAGATGAAATGTATTGATATTATTGAAATCTCAAGGCCAATAGCGGTTTTTGATTTCAGATTGGATGTGAATTTATCAGTACATTGGTCAATATCAATCAGTCATTTATATTTTAGCTTTGAAAAAGCAAATATAATGATTATTGCGAGGTATAGTTCAGTTCAGTATTAAAATTATCTCTGTAATACAATATTTTTGCAGAATTAACATAATTGTGAAAAAATTTACAGTAAGTTCATCACTTGAAGAATTTTACCCTCATCCTTAGAAGGACATAAGCGAAGAAAAAATTGATTAATAGGGAAGAGATATTCTGACTGCCATGTGAATGTTCCATTTCAAAACACTTTTGGATGTTACCATGATGATGTTTAAGAAAATGATTGTAATATTTACTGAATTTTACTAAATATATTGAAAATAAAAATAAATTTGTATGTTGTTAAATGTTTAGGATGTAATTTTTAACTTTTTCTAAAGAAAAATTCTTTCATTTTAGGATTTCCTTTACATATTAAGTATATCACTAATGAACTGTTAGATTATTTCTATTTTTTTTAACATAGTGGTAAGGTAAAGGCACCTATTAACGCGGTATGCAAAATCGGCATCAATTACCGATGTATCAGATATGTTTGTATTTTATTTTAATAACGAAAAGTTTAACACAATACAATTTGGGACAAGTTCTACCTTGCAGTATATTACATCGAACTTACAGGCGCTAGTGGGTATACCATAGAGCAAATGGATCAAAAACGATTAGTTTGTCTATTGGCAGCGCAGGAGCAGGTTGTGTCCATACAAGTACAGGGTAATTTATGAAATTTCACTCACATTTTTGTTCCGTAATTTCTCTACAAATACACTTTATAACTGACTACGTATATTGTTTACTTGTTTTTGTGTTGTTTTAGGAGTATTATCTCATACTTTTCATGGTGAAATTTTGTATAAACACGTAATAATAATAATAATAATAATATTGAGAAATAAAATTCGCGGTGATAGATGCTTAATATTGGGGTATACCTCTAACACCGAGGGTACCCTCGGTAATAGATAATTTAAGGATCCAGATATTTTGCTTATATTCAATTTTTGTCTCATTAAGAAGTGAACATTGAACTTTCTTCTAGTTCTCATGTAATCCAAAACCGAAAAATCTATTGCCGATGTATTCAAAATCCATTAAAACTCATTATTTTTAAAAGAAACTATAGCACTTCAAGTCTAGTTTTTGCACTGGGTGTCAAAAATGTCATAAAAATACTTGCACTATTTGGACAAAAGATTCATAATACAGAATCATATCTAGTGATTAAAAATATTGTTTCTTAGGAAGATTAAAATCTCTTTTTGCGAAGTGACACCAAAAATCCTGCTTAAATTAGTTTTTTAAGGGTCGGAATTACATTTTAAAATATTTTATTTTACACTCATTACCGCGGCATACCTCGGTAATAGATTATATCAGAATCTATTAACGAGTGTACAGTACTCGGAAATACAGTTTTCATAAAATCTATCACCGAGTGATGAGGCAACCAATTCATATATAGGGTTCCTTTACTAAATATATACTATCTACTTAATATTTCTAGAAATACTTAATGTTCCATAACAATTGATAGTTTTTACTATCATGTCACTACTCTGTTGCGATTTTGAGTGGTTGATCATTATTGGGCGGGGTCGCCAAAAATTGTACCTTACAAAAGAAAAATATGGATCGACGTTTATGAAAACTAAGCTTTACATAACTTATTCCATAAAAAATATGTTTAATTGATGCAGTGGATACTCGAACAACATATGAGACTAAACTTTCAATTACATTTATTTTAAAACTATTTTAATTTTTGTGTTGTTTAAGTCCCTTCTCTCTGCCCTCATATAAAATACGCTTGCCTCCAATCTATACGCAGATGAAAATAAAATTTTTACGTGTAGAATTAATCCTTATTTCGAATCGATTTTTTATAGTTTAATGATTTTAGTTATATAGATTATGCATTAAAAAATAGATCAAATAATTTACTTAAGTATATAAAGTTCTTTTTTTTTTAAACAAAAAATGTCTCGCTATATTGTCCCGTGTGTGACGGACTATCATTTATCTTTAAAGTATTTTTTTTATTATGACACTACCATCGAAATATTTGTTGTTGTTCCAAACTTTTATATTTCTTCCATAAATGTTAAATTTTTCTGATATCGAAAGTAGTTCGGGAGTAAATGGAGCTTGTTGATGCGGGCAGTCTTTTGGTTCCTCAAAATAGTAAAAAAGTGAGTTTACATAGTAAGTAAACAATAAACGGATTATCTATCTATCTATCTATCTATATGAATTTTTGTATTTCATGTCATCAAAACTTTAGAAGTAACGAAATTTGTATTTTTTTATAAATTTGATTCACGGTTCACGCTACAAATTGCTTTTGAAGGTTTATTATAAATTATAATAGTTTTAATTTCATATAACCAATTTAATATACCAGAGACGACATTAAGGAACAAGCGAGATGTTATATATGAAAATGACTCTTGTGGTGTTCAGCCTGTGCTGAATATTCAAGAGGAGAAACAAGTCGTCAATTGGGTTCACTATCTTGGTAAATGTAGATTTCCAGTCACAAAAGAACAGTTACTTAATACTGTAGCTGCACTAGTCACTCTCCTACATTTACTTCATTTAATCATGTTAATTATTAATCAAGTTGAAGTCAGTATTGTGTGTATTTTATTAAATATATTTTTTTATACGGAATCATCTGGACAACCTCTAAGTATTATTTTTCTTCTATACTCGGTAATAGGGGATACATGCCGCGGTGTTAGATAAAAACTTAGGGCATGCCTCGATAATAGGGTACGTCGGATTCTTTACAAAAAAATTAATATATAAATACAACGCTTAAAAATAACTGAAAAAGGACAAAGAGAAGTACAAAATAAAAAGTCTATAAAACGTTTAAAAAATCCTTATTTGCGAGGACTGACCTGATTCCATAATATTTCACTCTAATGTCAAACTTCCACAATTTACCACGGTAATAGGTGCTTTTACCTTAGTCACTTCTGTTAAAGTGAAATGTCACTTGAAAGAAGCAATGTACAGATTACTAAGATTTCTGTCAACCTTTTTATTTAATTGGGCGGTTTTCTAAACAGCTGAGCAAAATTTTTATTTTAAGTGATTAGGTAATAAAATTAAAGACATTGTTTTCATGGTTTGATAGGCTGCATGAGATAATAATAATATAACTGAGCTTTCGCGAAAGCATGGATTATTATGACTTTGGCTAGAGACTCAAACTCATCTCTCCTTGTGCCTGTAATCTTAAAGATATGGTACAATATAACACATTTAATAAGGCTAACCGATGTACCTGCGCAGTAAACAACATTTTAATGATGCGGGAAACTGATGGACCAATCGAGTAGCTTCATTATCAGTCGGGTGTTTCCGTCGATAGTTTAGTCTTGTCTCTGCCCTCGGATGACAAAACGCGGCAACCTGGGTTACCGCGTT